>VZTE01005755.1:1845987-1896564 GCA_013397775.1 Eulacestoma nigropectus
GGCAGGCAGTGCTGCTATTTAAGCTACAAATAAAACTCTTAAAAATTCTCACAGTATTAACACTGCCCATCTGCAGTCCTCACAGGGTTAAATTTGGAGAGCTCAACCCTGCTTCTCAGTTTGGAGCCTTCTACCACTGTGACCAGCTGTTAGAGCTTAGGCATATCATCAGGAATCCAGTGACACAGCAAAGGTCTGAATGCACACATACATTTGTGACTCCCTGTAAGCCGAAAGCTGACCAAAAAATTATACCCATGACTAACAAGTCCCATCATGCCTTCTAAGCCACTTCAGTATAAACTGATATGAGAATGCAACATTCGTCAAAAACACTACCTTTTCTTAGCAAACTTTTCTGTTTAAGTCAAAGTGGGCATTTTATGCTTTTTATTTTGTTGAAAGTATTAAAGATATTCAACTGTGACAGATGTGATAGAGACACAGCCACTTGCAAAACAGATCCTGTTCTGAACCTTGCAAATACAACTAATTTTGTTTCCTGCATTGCTCTAAGGGGTCAGAAAGAAATCAGAATTCAATCACTAGTGCGAGCAGTAGCACATTTCTCTCTCCATAGCTGTTACCCGGAGGCATGAGGCATGGCTCAGCCACCCTGGTCTGTGAAGCGAGTCCATCTCCATGCACAAGGGCTGTGGTGGAGCTTCTTCATCCACCAGGCTTGGGAGAGGTGTGACAGGAAAGCGAGGGGAGAGAACTGGCAGAGGATGGAAACATGAATAAAGATTAGAACGAGGGAATTAAAGTCACGCAAGAGGCAAGTATTTCCTTTTTTCCTCTATTTTTCTTTATTTTAACTTTCGAAACACTGCCAAGAGAAGGACGGGGAAAAAGTTAGTGAGCGTGACAGCATCACTGGAAGACACAGACGAGGATACTGGCAGCTCAGACGTGCCAGGGCACAGTCCAGGCAGGGACACAGCAGTGGGTTGTGATCCCAGCCACTGGCCATGCAGGAACACCATATAGGAGCTGACAGGGTTCCCTCGCAGAGCTGGGCCAGGCTACTCCACAAATGACAAATAAAATCGGGTTTAGGAAGTGAAAAGTGGGTCACAGCTACAGAGAGGAGGATGAGCCCAATGCAAGGGCTGTGTGCACCAGGCGATGGAGAAGCCATCAGCAGGGACCTCAAGGCCTTTATAAGTGGTGCTATTATGCAAATTCGGCAGCACCCATCATCCTGTCAGTCTGGTAGCAGCGAACTGCCCTGGGCAAATACCATTAAACGCCCCTTCCCCAGCCTACACTTTGTAATTCTTGCTTTATCCCACAAAGGCCATGGTCCTCCTCTCCCAGCTCTGCCCTTCCTGCCTGAGCCTCCTGCCTGCCGCATGCTGCCTGAGACCCCTCTGCACCAGAATCCCAGGCAATCTACTCCTTCCATGAGGGTCTATTTTCAATCTCGCACCCCCACACATCCCTGGCACTAAGCAGAGGGGTGGTTTGGGGCAGAGGACACTTGGTCCCAACCATTTCCCCCCTGGGCTTTGCCTCTTGCAAAGCCAAGGCACAGGGAGGCTGCGAGTATGGGCACATAGGTAAGTCTTAACTCTTATTTTTAAGCATTCAGTTTTCCCCCCCGCAAGGCTGAGGTCCCCAGATGCACCTAGGAAAATGAAAAGGGCACAATCAAGCTTCTGCAAGAAGCAGACAGGCATCCACTTTCCACTTCCCACCGCTGGGAAGGACATGAGCACTGCAGCGAGTGTAAGCAGCGCTGAGCACAACAGCCCTGGCCACACTGTGCTCTCTCCCAGTCCTCCCCTCAGTTATCATTATAACTCCAGAGGAAAAAAATCTGGACTTTTTAAAGAGTGCTTAAATGATTCTCTCCCCCAAAGAATTAAATTACCATTTATAGCCTGTTCTTCCTATTAAAAATTTATCAATTTATTCATCACTTCTAGGACTGAAACCTTTCATTTGTTTTACAATGAAGAAACCTTTGATCTGCAATTCTCCAAGGCTACCATTTTTTATTCTTTAGTTCTTCTCATTAAAAATAAAACACCTCCATTCTCCAAAATGCCTTGATGGTACTCTCAAAATGCCCATTTTAACAATGAGAAACCTTTTTTTTATCCTTACCTTCTGACAGGCACTTCAGAAGTTTATATGAGGTTTTTGAGGGTGTTTTTTTAAATTATAACAATACTGCACTGGGGGGAGAAAAAAAAAAAAAAAAAAGAGGGTTTACATTCATGATCACCTTCTCTCAAAGACACATAAGCAAATAGCTAAAAGAGAGTTTCACAACACTTCTTCACCTGGCATGCTGCTTTAGGCTAACCTGAAATGAGTTTGCCCTGAGTCTCCACAGTACACCTGAGCCCTGCCAGCCTGTCTCCAAGTGGCAAGTTTTAAATGGAGCCTAAGCCAGAACATGCATTAAGACTCAGAGGCACAAGCTGCAGAAGAACATTCGGAAACTCTATTTAAGCATTTTTCTCCCTTGTTCATCCTGTTTTCCACAGCTGGACACATCTTTCAGCAAAAGACTCCTTTCAGCAAAACAATCATTAGCACTTGGGTGTAACTAAGACTACACCAAGCAGATTTACCCCTACCCAAGCTGCTAAATGTGTTTCACATCAGCGGCTCTCAGGATGCTCCCACCAGAAGCAGGACAAAACGTCAAAGTGCATTTGCCTTTCTGCATTCCTGCTCCAACTCACATCTCACCTACAGCAAGGCCCACACATTTTGCACTGGTTTACTGCATAAGGTCTTCTTCATTAGAGTTATTAGAGGCACAAAGGTTACACATTACTGATCAACAGAACAGGGCCAAGGAGCTTCCACCCAGTTTCAGGTTGTGTGGCACACCATAGGAGCATTTTCTATACAGTTAAATCCTACTTTCTGCACAGACACCTGAAGAACAAGCTAAAGCTCCTAACAGAACTCCTAACAGACTCCTAATCTACCCTAAACCTGAGTTCATTTCGGATGCAATGCAGGATCAAACCCACAGTTGTCTTCTGAGGTCAAGGAAAACAAAAACCTAAACCACCCAATTCCCAACACTCGCCTTCAGCAACACCAAAGCAGAACAACCAACTAACTTGGTAGAGAAACAATAATATACTCCACTACTGAAGCAGAGCATATCAGAGGATCAAAAACCACTTAGTGTGCAAGCCTCTGTTTAGTGCAATATAAACTCTCCAGCTGCTGGAGGGAGAGAAAAGCCAGCTTTTGCCAGCAGACACATTTGTTTGGAGCCCCAGTTATAGCCACAGGAAGCTACCATGTGTACCTGTGCTCCCTCCTCCTCATCCTAACAGTTGTAGCTACGTTCATCAGGAGCAAGCAGAGGAAGAGCAGAGCCAGCAAGAAGCACAGAAATCCAGAAAACTACTCCATAAAATAGCACGTGGCTGAGTGCAGCTAATTACACTTTTGTCACCAAATACAAGATGGACTAAAAATATTAGTCTTGAAAATCACTTGCATATGCCAGAATATTTCCACTCTGCATAAATGGATTCCATTCAAATATTGTGAAAATGAATTCATCCCCAAAAAACATGACAGGCCTAACTGCATGTCACCAGATGTCACCCAGGCTATGATGAAGCCACTTGAGTATGCTCTTCACCAGCACTGCATAAGAGCCGTGAATGTCTGATGAGCCCCAGGAACACGGGTTTGCCAGGCACTTGTCAATCTCCAGCGCATGTTACTCTTCAGCAGTCCAACGCCGGCATCTCGTTCCTGTGTATATAAAAGCTTGCTCAGCGTGTTCAAATTGCTGCAATTCTGACAGTCTAATCATTTGGCGAAATGCTGCCATATTAACAGATAACAGCTTGCCCTCTCTGCAAACAGGAGGCTCCTATTCTGCATCACTCGTTTCGAGGAAGATGATGGATGAAGGAATTTCACCTCCTGCTCCTCTTGGTGGGATAATAGTATTGGTATTTAATGCCCACTAACCCCAAAGCAGTGCTCAAATACATGCTGGGGGGCTGTTTTTAAGGTGAAATAACACACACACACAGAGAAGAGCCATTATTCATGGTTTACAGAGTGCTTCACAAAGATGGAAAAGAACTTTATGTGACAAAAGAAACATGTGGACTGAGATGGAAAACTGAATTCATCCCACCCAGTCGTAGTCCAAGTAACCATAATATTATTGAATTAGTGCTCTGTTAAAAATGAGTGGGGATCGGAGGTTCCCAAAGTGTGGTTTGCAGTTAACCTTTGCACCATGAGTCACAGGAATGACTGACAGAGGTCAGGCCAAAGGTTTCCCTAACCCAAATACTTCCCGATAGTGGTCCACAACAAAATGTGTATGGTGGAGTAAAATCAGGCAAAATCCATTGCAGTAACTATAGACAGCAATAGAGCGGTTTGCAGCTCCCACATTTCAGGAACTGGAGGGGATTTTTCTCTTTTTAGGAGCATCTGATGGATTTCTCTTTCATAAATATGTACAGATGCTGTCTGAGGGCACGAAAACTTCTGGCCTCCACAAGATCCAGTGGTAGCAAACTGCACAGCTTCATTTGCAGATCTCCAGCAGGTCACTTTAAGCCTGATGCCTCAGTCTTAAAACAGCTGGGACAAAAAGTAAATAATCCTTCACTTTCCAGCTAAGCAAGTTTGCCTTTCTAATAATAGTTATTTTAGATCCCATTACTGTGCATACAAAGTTAAGGTTATTCTTTGCGTAACTCTGCGTTCAGGTCCACCCGAAAGAAAACGCTAAATTTTTGCACCAAAATGCAGCAAAGTTTTAAGGCAGATGGTATATTTTAAAGGCTTTTTTACTGTTTTGTTGGTTTCTTTTAGTATTAATGTCTTCCCCCTCCCACAGGGTCTGACCAGTCAGAAACAACTCCTATTACAGGAACCTTGCAGCAGGTCCTCCCAGTATGGCAAAGAAAATAGTTGATTATTTAGGCCAATGGTTCCCAAATGGTCTCTTCCAAGTGTGAACAACCTTCACTCCACTGCCTTTCTTACCACAGAAATCCCTACAAGCATTCTTCCCTTAAATAGGTGATCAACTCCATCCTCTTGTTTCTCTTTGCATTTTCTCCACCACTCTGATACCAATGTTAATGCTCACAGTACTGTAGTCAAGTCCAAGGCCTCTCAAAGAGACCAGTAAAGGGAATGAATACCTTCACTATATCAACAATGCATTGATCAATGTATACTGGTTTGTACAGGAAATAAACAACCTCCATCCTGATCAAAGGTCCTGAACATGTAGCCTGACAGACTATAAGGAAGTGTTTTAAACACTGCAGGGCACTATGTTTGCATTTAATCTTTTCTTTTTTATTACTTTCCTTTTTTTAAAAAACACTTTTCCCCAACCTGTCAGTGTTTGCTTTCCAATATTTGTTTATGCTATGTAAGCTGTAGGTTATTTCTGTTAGAGACCCTAATTTCCTCCTCTGCTGGGACTGTGGCGATAGCCCCAAGGAAGTTTACACTGAGAGAAGAACATGACAGGCAGTGAATTAAGTGGTTCAGAAAGAGATACAATTAGCTTCTCAGTGGAGGAAAATGAAGTTAAAAAAGAAATTCTTGGCAGTTCTACTCTCCTGTCTCTGTCTCAACTTCAGAAAATGGACATCAAGAGACAGTCAGAAAATAATCATCAATATTTGAAACTTGATATGACATGTGATTTATTGACACGGGACTAATACCAAGATCTGTCCTTTTTTTTTTTTTTTTCCTTTTTTGGTAGCCAATTCTTTTGCTGAGTTCAATTCATTTGTTTCTACTAAATGTTTGCTTTTCAAGCTGCCCTAAAATTAGATGGCAGGAAGCCTAGAGCTCCTCTGTAGGCATCTTCCTTACCAACTCCTAAGCTGTGAAGCACAGAAATGGTGTGTTTGTTCCAGTGAAGAAAGCCTGGCCAGCATTTCCACAAGACTTAAGAGATGCTTTGAAACCAAGCATTGAAAGCTCCTGGACTGATCAGGACTCATATGCTGCAGGAAAAAAACCCAACCTAACGAAACAGTAACACCAGTATTGAGGAGACAGATCCTGAGAGGCATCCGAGTCCTAATTTTTGAAAATGTCAGATATTTCTACATCTGATGACTAAACTACTTAAGCCATCCCATCAGACACTAGTGGAAGTACTTGTTTTTAATACATACTGCCTCTGGGCAGAGGCAAACAAAAGAAAAGAAAAACGACAAGTGTCCCTTCAAAGGGACTGCCAGCTGATATAAGAAATCTGTAAGAATAGTTCAGACCTCGCATCAAATGCATGTGCACCTACAAAGAGTCAAAGCTTTACAATCACGCTATTCTTGAGTCCAACCATTTCTTTGCATTTAAAAATACACAGAATGCCATGAACATTATTATTCTTTAATGGCACACTTAGGCCAGGAGAAACGAATGCTGAAAAATGAAAGACACGGGTTGCTATTGAAAAATCAAGGCTTCTCATTAAAAGTTCTTAAAAAGAGAAGTGGAGTGGTTAGGAGAAAGTGTCCACTTTTAACTCTCTTCTCTTGTTCTTCCCCAACTGTGCTCTGGACCATGAATATTGAGAAAGTATTAAGAAAGAATGCTTAATAAAGGTGGATTTTTCTTACCAGCAGATTGCAAAAAGTATAAAAGATTACACTTTTTAATTTGATTAAAATAATAATGACACTTACCAAAACAGAGACTGTTTTTAAATAAGGAAGTCTACATGCAAACCAATAATTTTCACACTTTTGTGAACAGAAGGCTATTCTACAATAGACTATAAAAGGCTGTGTTCAGCTGTTCTTGGGATTTACAAGGTGCTAATAACATCTCCCATAAATGTTTACCACACCTGCCATACATTCAGATAAATGCCACCGTGGTGGATGAGAGATGCTACTCTGAGAGGGCTCAAAGCACCATGGAGTCAATGCACAACCTTTTCATCATCTTTCTTGGTAATGTCATACCTGAAATAGGGCAGGCATAAAACTCGGAGCCTGTAAGAAACAGACAAAGGCATGACGTGTGGGACATCTACTTTATGAAGACTAATCTGTGAAGAAACAGTAAGTTATTCCATAGTCCATCTGTTTTGAGCACCATAGAGTTCTGCACAACCAGTGGTGGCAGTGTGCAGCACAAATCTCCCAGGACTGATCCCAAACATTCCAGCGGACACGCCCAAAGCTGGACCTTGTAGCATTCTACGGACTCTGCAAAAGCCAGCAGCTCTCAGCTTCCACTCAATTTCTACTGGCACATGTAACCTCCAATTTAGGAAAAAAAGGCTACAGGGTGGCACACCCTCACTGAAAAAGTGCCAACACCTACTTTACAGTAGCCCTTTTAAATTCCAGGATCTCTTCCAGCCAGTTTCATCTAACTTCCATTTAATTTTATTTCTACAGTCAACAGCCTCTTTGCTCAAAAACCTTTTAAGCCATTATTTCCTGAAGTGAAAGATAATGTATCATTATCCTATATCATAAGAAAACACAATACAATACTAGATCGATATCTCAGTCTGCTCAGCCAGCCACAAATCTTCCTGTCCTTATCACTCAAATAGTGAAATACCTCAGAGAATCATAGAACAGTTTGGCTTGGAAGGGATCTTAAAGATGCTCTAGTTCCAACCCACTCGCCATGGGCAGGGACACCTTCCACTAGACCAAGCTGTTTAAAGCCTCATTCAACCTGGCCTTGGTAGAGAAACCCAGGGTTCTTCTCTTCCACAAAAAACTCTTGAACATTTCTTATCTTTCCCACTTAGTGGCTTCTTCCCTTGAAGTCAGTTGCACATATTTGAGTGATGCATTTCCTCGTCACTTCCCCATTTGCAACTTACGCATTTTTATGACTTTAACTCTGGTGAACAATAATTCAGAGCCAGAAGAAACAGCAAGCAGTCATCACACAAACTTCTTCCAATGCATCTGCCTTCATTTTGGTACAAGAGCAGTCAAACATCTAGTACTCAGTGGGGATCCATGCTCTGTTCCAGCTGACATACCAGAGAGTCTCTGATGACGAGGCCAACAAGAACAAAATTTCATCTTTCCTTTAGGAAAAGGATCTCAAACTTTTTTTCTGCTTCACGCATCTCATGTTGGTCAGAACTGCCATCCCATGGTAGCAAGCTTGATCCAGTGCTTTCCCAATCAGACTTGAAGTGGCCACCAAGGACTGAGCTGCCCTACCCAGACGGTATCATTACCATGAAATCACAAACTGGTTAGGGATGCACATCTGTCACAGACCTATTTTATATACAGTTTACTTGGAGAATGGGGCTCCTTTGGAAAGGAAAGGTACAGAGGACACTTCCTATCACTATTACAACAGTCCCTTAAAAATTGAAAACAGTGGTCACAAGATATGATTCCTTACCAGTCTTACAAGTCTTTAAATACTGAACCTGTTTCGTCTGTTAAAAAAAAACCAAAAAACCTCCTCCAGATAAACTGTGATTGTTCTGTTTTGTTTCAAATAAAACCACATCTGGTTTCCAAGCACATGCATTTCTTTCCAATCTGAAGAGTTTTTCCAGTCCTGGCCTTTGGTTGGTTGGTTGGTTGGTTTAGCTTGCTTTGTGCCCAGCTATTTAAAAAACTATATAAACACAGAGAAAGGTTGACAAGGAATGACAGAAAGCGGTTATCCCAAGTCATCAGGTCATGAACCTTTCTACCATATGGTCCCAAGTAAGGCATGGTCTTAGAGTATCTATAGAAAATCTTCACAGCGTCCCTACTGACAGCACAGGACAACTAGTCCTGAAGAGTTTATATCCAGAAATAATAATAAACAAAAAACCCCAAAAAAACCAAAAATATCCATTTGGTTTGGATAAAATTATTCAAGGATTTTTAAGAGGGGGGAAGAAAACATAGCAAGAAAAGGCCTTCCTCCTCCTCCTGGTAGCTTTCAGCCAGAGCTGTCCAGAGGGAAGGGTTCATGGACTGAAACTGCGAGCTGACAATGCCAAGCCCTCACTGTGGCTGGCACAGCCACGGCATATGGAACCCATCCGTCTCTCAGGAGGGACATTAGGGGGACTCACATCTGGACTGGAGTGGATCACCCACACAAAATTTCCAAGCACTTGAAGAGGACAAGCTCCAGCCACGTAGGGAATTTCATTAATAAGCAGGAATGGCTCAGACGTCTCCCTCACCCTGCTGTGTGGGATCCTGCTACCAACAGCGGTAGGCATGGAGGGAAGAGGGAAGTAGGAGAGGTTTGTGGTCTCCAGGGGGTGGGTGTTAAGTCATCTAGAGGAGATCCAGCATCTCTGACATGCCTGTACCTCCGCACAGGCACAGGGCTTCCCAGACACCAGGGAGCTCCTGCCAGGTTCCCAGCTCTTCCCAGGTAAGAGCGCAAAACCTTGGCTTGCTCGCAGAAAAATACCACTGTTCTGCATGGATTCAATGTCGTATGCATTCCCTGTGTCCCAGGAGAGCATATCAGGTGACAGGTCTCCTCAGGCTGAGGGTCAGGCTACGGCTGTGACCTGCCCAACCACAGCTGAGACCTGCCCTGGCATTGCTGCACATGCTCCCTCTGGATTCTGGAGACAGGGGAGTGAGAGAGAGACACAATTTCAGCAGTCAGGTCTTGATCCTGCTCACCAAGATGATAGGATTTCTCTTTGACCAACATCCACCACTCCAACTGTGTCTACAACTACCTGGAAGAAGGTTACAGACAGGTGGAGGTCAGTCTTTTTTCCCAAGGAACAAGTGATAGGACAAGAGAAACTGGTCTCAAGTTGCAGCAGGGAGGGTTTAGATCAGATATTAGGAAAAAACTGCCTCACTGAAAGGGTTGTCAGGCATTGGAGCATGACCAGAAACATCATGAGAAAAATCCAGCAGTATCAGGAAAGAGTCTTACACCATGCAAATGATCAGGTTACTTCATCTGGGAGTGCCCATGGGGGCCTCCAGCGGTGGTGAGCACATCTGAAGCCTCCTGCCCTCTCCTCCCAGCTGTCCCTTGCCAAGCCCAGGCATTGCCAGCAACATAGCATGGGCTCCACAGCTGACTGGCACTTTCCCAGGGAGAAAACTTTCAGTTTGGTTTCAATTAAAGAAACCATTCTGAAGACAATTTAGTCCTATTTCCAGACACAGTGATTTCCAGCTCCCTCTTTTAGAAAACTCCTCTCCAAATACTGCCAGTCTCTGGCCGCCCCACAGGCAGTGCTCTTTTTAGGCTGTGGACGTTAATCAAGCCGCTCTTTATTTTTAGATTTTCTTCATATGACTTTACGCCACAAACTCTATTAACATTATGCCTTGGAACATCAGAGTTATTCACAGATCAATCAAACTGACAGAAAATGTTCCTCCTGCCTTGGGAGAACTGAACTCAGCTGGCTTTTTAAGAGCAAAGCTAAGAGAAGAAAAAAAAATTTTAAAAATACCCCTCACACCATAAATCAACCAATTGGACATCTTGGCTATGAATGAAATTTCTCTGAGGAGGTGGGGAGGGAGGGAACAGAGCAGCAATTTTTTCCCCGCAGATGCCTGTGTGCACAGATTAAACACCCCGCTGCACAGAGGTTTGACTTCAGGGCAGTGCCCAGTGCAGGCTGGGGAGCAGGGACCCACCTCCGTATTTCCAGTCCATTTAAAAATACACCGTGTCTCACTCTGGTCTCCTTATTCTATCTCTCTCAATACACCGAAGGGTATTGTAGCTGCAAGAAAACTCAACTCCTGATCTCACCCGGCCTAATAGGAACCTTCTAGTTCATCCAGCTCCAAACTGAAATACTCAGCTGATACACTACCCTAGGGCTGCTGCAGGCATGGTGATCCCTGCCACAGGGACGAGGGAAGGACTGCAGCACTACGCTGCACTCCAGCCACTTGCCTAACCCGTGCCTAATCAAACGCTTCACTCTCCCCCTTTCCAAGCAGGATTAAGAGAGACTGAAAATAAAAAATACAATCCCTTCAAATCCTGTCTTTTCTGTTTACTGTATTGAAGCCTGCTCTTGAAAGCACCCCCCTCCCGCTCTGCAAAAACAGAAAGAAGTCACAGGTCAGCAGTGCGCCCTGTACAAGAGCCTGAATTGTATGTAGATTTCCTCACCAACACTCAAAAGTACTTGGTAAACTTCTGCAATGTAGATTTTTGTTGGCACTTGGAGGCACAGAGGTAAACCATTAATCATGAACCTAAACCACTGCATATGTCAACTGATGGAAGGGTAAAAAACACGCTAAGCTTGTAGATGCAAATTAAAGATTAAAGGTATGCTGTCAGCTAGTACCACCATTTCTGATTGGCAAATTCTTATCTGCTACTGTTACCGGCGAAACCTTAGATTATGGCAAAGGAACAAATTATACACTTATTTTTTCCTCCAAGTGCTTACACTGAGCACAGAAGTGTAGCCAGTGACTCTCACAAGCCCCATGCAACTGCTCATGGTGCCACAGGCAGATGGGGAGAGAGAGACCCAAACCAAGGAGTGAAGTTCCAGCTCCACAGACATCAACAGCTGTAGTACCTTCAGAGGTACGCAGGCAGTGTTAGCAGCCACAGACCGTCTGCCCAGACCCAGCAATGCAAAAGCAAGGCTGGGAGTAACAGGACACCTTTTTCCCCTTTCAAAGGAAAAATCCATGGCTTACTGAATGTTCCTCTGTACATGTATTTCTTTACATTCACTGGAAAGTACTGAGTACTTTTGCCTGCTTTACGCCTTCAATGTGAGACACCTGACAAGCTTGCACTCTGCTACCATTTAAAAAAAAACCACCTAAAACAAACAAGCCCCAAACACAAAAAAGTAGAAGACAGTAAATACTAAAGACATTTCCCAACCCCTTGCTAAATTAATGCAGACTAAAATTCCACAGAAGAAAAAGGATAGAAAAATCTGGCTATGGAAACATTCCTCTGTTTGGAATTCCATGCACTGGCACGTAATTGGGTTAGTCTTAACCCTGCAGGAACTTAAATAACAACTTTCATAAAAGCTGCAAACTCCGGGAAAATTCTGTCACAGGGCAAAGCAATGTGATATTGTCCAACACTTCTTTTTTCACATTTATAACGAAAGGGATCGCTCTCAAATTTTTCCCCGTGAACAGCTTTACAAGACAAACCACAGTCCAGAACAATACATTCCTATTCCAAAGGTGTTTCAGCTGATCTGTGAGCTATCCTTCAACCCATGGAAATGAACAAAAAAGCACCAAGCAATAAGCTGTATGTCCGCACAGGCAGCTCTTGGCAAAGCTCCAGGTGTGCGAGAGCTTCCACCCTCACTGCCCACACCATCCTGAGTGGGTTATCGGCAGTATCCCGCACACCAGCCGGCGTCACACCACTGACCAGTGCCACACGCCGGGGCCTGGGGCAGCACATCTGTCTTCCGTTCATATTTGCCACATCGAAGGAAAACCATCATAAGTTTTGGCAAATATGGAACTTCTGTGGACAAAGCACCATAGCTGCTGATGTGGGAAGGAAATAAACGGAAAAAAAAAAAAAAAAAGAAATTCAGCTAAAACTGTGCTTATGATTTAAAGACCAGAGGACATAAGTTTCTCCTCTGAGTACATTTTGTCCTGTTACCAGTCATGAATTACTGTTTCTACCATGTCAAAAAATCCAGGGTTTTTGTTATGCTTTCTGAAGTGTGATATTTATACATCTTGGTTATATTTTTTTTTTTCTGGCTGCTCCTCTGATGCTTAAGGAATGATAAGGATTCCTTACTGCTTTAAGGGGGTTTAAAATGCAGCGCACAGCCAAGCAATTTGCAAGCAATTGCTATGTTTCTAAAGTGAACTTTAATCTAGAAATGCTCATAAAAATCATATTATGGCAAACGGAAACAATAACCTTAATTAAATAATTTGCATTTACATAGCAATCGGTCCCGAGGGCCAAGCATATAGTAGCACAATTCACATGAAGTACACCACATGCCTAGCAGCAACAGATATTAAAGCTTTGACTTGAAAAAACCCAAGTGCATGCAACACCTGCTTTCCCTTGCACCTTCTGCCCTCAGCCCTTGCACAGCCAATGGCAGCCACCAGTTTTTGGCTGCCTCAAATTATATAGCAGGACTTTCATGCTTGGTGGTTAGCCATCTGAGAAGCATCCACTCCTCTGGGCCATTCTGTTTTGCTTTTCTAAGCCACAGCACGCAAGTGGCAACAGGTTTTTGTTTAGCAAGATGCTCCTGCCAAGCACAAGCACCTCGCTTAACTCGTCGTGCCAGGTCCTGTCCAGCCAGCTGGGTGCAGGACAGCTCCTCTCCCGGAAACACAAACACAGACAGGACCTTCCACCCTTAAGGCTTCTTTCCTTTCTTCAACACAAGCAAAGGTATCTGTGGAGACACTTAACACCCACAGCCAGCTCTAATTCAATATTCCTGGTCAGAGAGGATTTGAACATGACAGAAATAGAACTAACAGCATTACAAGAGAAATGTACTCTTTCCAAGATCCTGCCCATTTAAAGAGCAATACCAAGCTCCTTATATTTTAGTGGGTCTCTTAACAATTTAGGAAGAGAATGTGCAGTGGCAAGAACCAGAAACTCCAAAAGCACATGACTTTTTTTAAATGACATTATCAAGATAAAAATAAAATAATACATATGTATATATATAGAGAGAAATAGAAATATATATGTATTACAAAAACACACTCTTAAAAAAGCGTAGACAACCCCATCTCCATTCGTGGTTTTTGTTAGATTTTCTGCCCGATTTATAAGCTCTGTAAGGGAAGCAGCACAAGCTAATTTCATTATTTGTTCTCAGCCAATTTGACTTTTTGGCTTCCTTCCTATGCCCTAACAGAGTTGCTCTGTTTCCAAAGAAGGGAAAACAGTCATAGGATTAGTGGAGATCGGATAGCTCCCCCAAGTCCACTCTAGCTCCACAGGAGGAAAGCTCCAAGGCACTGCTGGGAGAACATATCCAGTCCTCACCTTCTTCTGGCTGCTACACAAACACACCACAGGCACGGACGGGCAAAATGAAACACCTGCAAGCTTTCCTCCTAAGTGGGTACTTGACACTGCATTAATGCAAAAGACTTCAGGTAGTTCCACACAGGAGTAGCTTTAATCTACATCACCCAGTGAAACTCTGTTAAAACAAAAGGATGCATTAAGTAAGGCAGATCTTCATATTCCCAAAGATCCCAATGTTTTGCCCCTTTAGCAGGCCTATCCTGCCTCTTTGTTTCTGGGGAAAAAAAAAAAAGTCAAAAATACCCTAAAAGAGAAAAAAAAAAGGACTAATAGAAGGTAGGCCTAATCTAAGTCCCACAAGTTTCAAAGGGATTTGCATATGGCCCAGTGCTGCCATAGCATTTTTCATTTCTGTTGGGCATTAAAGGAAACAACCAATTCTTGAAATTAGAGTTTAGCATTCCTTGTGGCAGTGCTGAGGAACTGAGCCTTTTTTCCTCGCCCCTTCATTTTCTTTTCATCTTCAATTTTTTTTGCCACTGCCAACTTAATATACAGAAGTTAATTTCTTTCCTGACTCGAGGTATCACTACGGGAATATTGAGTGTTACTGTGGCGGCTGGAAGTCATTACCTCTATACAAAAATTAACCTGTGGCACTAATCTCTTTACTTTTTTGCCTTTTTTTTTCATTTTTTATTTATACAAAAGCACCTGCCTTATTAATACTGGAGTTGAAGCAATTGCTAAGGCAAATAACTGAAACTCTAACTACGTTAAATATGCAAATGTAACCCCCTAAGCTTTTCCTTAAATCAATATAAATAAAATCTTGTATCTTGTACTGCAGAAGTATGAGTTATCCTAAAACAATGCAGTGTACACCAAGAAGAGATGGTTTTCCATCCTACCCATCTTTACAATAAATCTTTCATATGAAATCAGGCCTCTTATTTAGGCCAGCCTAAAAGGAAAAATGGAAACTAATATTTATATTTCAGACATGGGTATTAGAATAACCCTTAAGGAAACTAATTAAATGGACTGAAAAAGAGGAAATAATGGACAGAAAACAACTGAAGTTCTTGAATACACTGAATATAATGTTTCTATAAACTTAAAGACATTCAACCCATTAATCCTAATTTCTGAAACAAACTCTTCCATGCCTAAGTACATGCCAGGTGCAAACACGGAGGGGCAGAATCACCACCACTCCCAAACACAGCTAATCAGAGTAATTTTATGTATAACACTCTTCTTCCAGAAGTGCTGCAAGTATGTCTATACTATTTTCCAAGACCTTTGGTGCACACAAGCAGCAGGGAAAATGAGCTTCTACTAAGTTCCATGCTGCCATTGCTTGACTGCAGCTAGTTCTCAACATATCATTTAAGGCAAGCTAAGGTGTTCCTACACTGCAGTGTATTTTGGGGACTGCTGTACTCATACCAATGAGGTCACCCAGTAAAGAAACAAAACTTTCAGGCATTTGCTCATCCCAGAATAGGCTATCCGCCTATTCTCCGTTCAAAACCATTTAAACAGAGAGTAGATTTAGATCAGACATTACAAGGAAATTCTTTACTGTGCAGGTGGTGAGGCCCTGGAACAGGTTGCCCAGCAAAGATGTGGAATTCCCATCCCTGGAATATTTGAGACCAGGTTGGATGAGGCCCTGAACAACCTGGTCTAGCAAAAGGTGTCCCTGCCCACAGTGGGGGATTGGAACTAGATGATCTTCCAGGTCCCTTCAAACCCAACAATTCTAGGACTCTGTAAGTCTTTGAAGTATGCTCAAACCAACACAAAGGAACCAAACGGTTTTCAGCGGAGATGAATTACTGTCACTTAAAATCAGCCCATGCTAAGGCTTGTCCTGGGGACAGCTCCCACCCTCATCAGGGTAAAGCAACCAGTACCTCAGCAAGGCAATTCACCCCATCTCAAAAAGATGCCTCAAAAGAATGGACAAAACACTGCTGGGTACCAACTTTCTTTCTCCACAAGGGACATAGAGGAGGATGGTGTGCCTGGCTCATGCTACACTGCCATCTCATGAATACTGATGTTCAGCCAGACGAAGCCCAGCCTGCTGGACAGCCCACTCACTCCAGCAGCACGGCAGGACACCAGTACCTTCCATATAGCTAGTATTGATTCAGGTTAGAAAAATTAATCCCTGGGTCACTCGGGGGCAGCTAAATGCTTTCAAAAAAAGCCAGACATAATTAAAAGCATATCTGTGCAAGAATGTGAGGTGGGAAATTAAGACTGTATTTCTAACTGCTCTTGTGTATTTTGCTACACCGAGATTAAAGGGCAGGTCACTCCCCTGCCAGCTCTCAGAGAGAGGGATATGTATTTACTAAGGAGTTACACAGAACAAGTTACAGCTGGGAAAGTAATGCACTACCAGTCACCACCTTGACTTACCCTCTGGAAGCCTGAGAGTTTACCTGACACTTAGAAACTGCAACACACACATTTGCCAGCCCTGCGCGCCCTTCCCCTGCATCCTCCTTCACTGTTCACTGAGCTCACTGGCACAGATATGTATGTACTCTTCTTTAACCGGGAACTCCTCCAGCCAGGGAGCGCATCCCTCTCCTCTGAGCATGGCGGGACTCACACCACCAGTAACAGTGCCCGAGACACAAATTTAAGCGCAACCCAAAAGGACATCTCCACACCAGATCTGCGGGGAGACATGAGACTGCACCCCCAGGCAGCAGGTCAGGAGGAAGCTCTTCACTGAGTGTCAAGCAGAGGTGGGGCTGTCAGGTCCTGTGGACGGACAGGGCATTTTGGCCAGGGCTATTGGCAATGCTTCTGATCGATGTCCTTCCCTCTGGTTTGACATACAGCTAAACGGAGCCTTCAGCAGCTTGCCATCACAAGCCTTCAACAGCCTGAAATGCTGTTCTCCTCTAATGCAGTGGTGTTACTGTTATCACTCATAAATGAAAGTGATCAGGCAACCATTCAATATATAGATTTTTAAACTTCTTTCTTAATTTCCCAGGACCAAGATCTTACATACTCTATTTCAGCTAAAGTTCTGACTCATTCTGTGTCCTGGGCATCTGTCCTGCAGCAGATGAGGAATCAAACACTGCAGCACCTAAGCAGCTTGAGGCTAGAGGCTGAACTTGAACCTCGCTGCTCTTTTCTAAAACTATTTGCAAAGCAGCTTAACAAGTGGGAACTTTTTTAATGTATTTAATTTTCTGCATCTTTTCCAACTCTACCTTTCTTCAAAAATGTGATCCTTCACAAAAACCTCTAGAGATATCACCTTTTGATTTTCTGGGATAATACTGTAGTGAAAAAGTACAGTGTCAAAGTTTGAGGATATAAAAAATTATACAACTGCTGTTCCCCTGACTCTCCTTTTTCTGTAATAAACTACTACTGGACTCCCCTAAGATAATAAGACTGCTTTCCTCTCACTATTCAAACTGCTTAGCACTCACCCAAAAAACATGAACTAGACAACTCTTTACTAATGTTTTTGGCATCTTTCACAGTGGCACAAAACCTAATGAATTCCAATGCATTTCTTAGGTTTCATCACTCAAGTTTCCATTAGCATAATTTTGATGATCACATGAATTTTCTATTTATTTATTTTTGCTAGATCAGGTCCAGTCATTGCACTCATTACAGTCAATCTGAAACAGCAAGGTTGCTACTCCTTGGACCCAGCAAATCTGTGAAATAAGTGAAGCAAGGACCACCATGAATGGTGGAGAAGAAAAATTTTATTTTGGGTTTACTTAGGGATGATGTTTAACCAACAAACATTTTATTAACTCATAACTCTATTTTCAAAGGTATGGAAATTCAGTTCCTCAATAACTTCA
Source organism: Eulacestoma nigropectus (assembly GCA_013397775.1). Taxonomy (NCBI): domain Eukaryota; kingdom Metazoa; phylum Chordata; class Aves; order Passeriformes; genus Eulacestoma; species Eulacestoma nigropectus. The sequence continues at coordinate 1,863,804 of VZTE01005755.1, forward strand.
TTGCAATCTGTCGTTCTTTATCATTTCAGAATAGGAGGCAATCGAATTCTACATAACCTATCCAAAAAATGTAGTATAGGCTATAGCATCCATATTATGAAATTCTACTCTTGACGGCTTACAGAAAGCCAGGATAAAGCCTCTGTCTTTCCCCTCACTGGTTTTGACACAAGCTGAAGACTTCTGACATTGGGCTTCAAAATGAAGCTGTCCTGTTCCATATTTAGATAATGGGAGCCTCTGTTCAGATGCCAAATCTGCAACATTAGGATCATCTCCTGCCTTCTCTGCTGCACAGGCTGTTTGTCTGGGTCTGTAACTACTGGTCCTTCTGTGTCCATATACACCTGTGCAGGTGAACTGGCTTTGACTGAGAATAAGAGTTAAAATCCCCTGAAAACAAAACCACCCCCCTTCTCCCAGAAAAAGAAACAGAAGACTGCCCTGCTCAGAACACGATCCAACACAACAAGGGACACAAGCGCACATTATGGGCTGAATCTACCTCAGAAGCATTACCGAAAGTTAATCAAACCAAAAGAAGTCAAGCTTCAAGTTCTTAGTGCATCAGTACTTATAATTTCAATGAAATGTATACAATGCAGGATGGACTAACTTCCTCCTCTCTAAAAATGACGTGCCAGTCTGATAAAAACAGTACTTATAATTCAGGTCTGCCTTTCAGAACATGAAAATGGAAAAAAGAAATAAAAACACAGCACAGACTGCCTTCCTCTTGGCAAATCCCACACAGCTCCCTCCAGGCCACGGAAATAGCAGTTTATGAAGCCAGTGACCCTAGCACTGAGGAGCCCTTGCCCACGGCTCACAGGGAAGAACCTCTGAGACTCTTTCTGGATGCAAGAAGCACCAAACCAAAGCAACGCCTGGGCCATGACTGAAGGAGTGCCATACTGCTTGCCACGTGCAGCCTGTTTGCTCCTCCTACTCAAATACCAGGGAAGGTTGGTATACTCAGCTCTGACCCCCTGCAGAAAGTCAATGCTTTTACCTTGATGGCACCAAAATTCCAGACGAACCAACTGGAAGGCAACGATGGCTCAGAAACTAAAGAACTCACAGTCTACATTTAAGATAGAATCCCACTATCACTCAAAACTTCTGATGGCTTTGTCAAATGTTCTCTGCAACTACCTGAAAGGATGTTCTAGAAAGGTGAGGGTCAATCTTTTCTTTGATGTAACAAGTGATAGAAGAGAAAATGGCCTCAAGTTCCACGGAGGTTAAATAATAGGAAAAATTTCTCCACTGAAAGGGTGGAACAGGCTGTCCAGGGCAGCGATGGAGTCACCATCCCTGGAGGGATTTAACAGATGTGTAACTGTGGTGCTTAGGGACATGGTTAAGTGGTGGACATGAGTCAGTGGTTGGACTCAATGATCTCAGAGGTCTTTTCCAACCTTAATGATTCTATGATTTTGTGATTCTGTGAAATCATGCATAAAATGCAGGAGCTCCTGGCAGGAACAGAAAACACTGAGTTCAGAGCAAAGACTTTGGGTGTTCTGTGCTCTTTCCTTTTCAGCCTGGAGGCTCACAACATCATTTCTGTTGTGAAAGGTCATTGCCAAGTCATTGCTAAGCAACAGCTGAAGAGTTGTGGTGGTCAAAAAGAGCCACAATGTTTTGTTTTGTTTAAGTTAACTTTTTAGTAAGTGATGGACAGTCCTCAGAACATCCAGTGACATCCCTCACAGGAAGCCAGTTAAGGGGATTTCTTTTTATTTCTTAAGTAGTTTGCATATTTGAGCCAAATGAAGCTAGGAACTAATCTGGAAAAATACTGAATAAACATAGGAGAGGTACTTGAATTGCTCCCTGGCCCTGTTTTATATTATATTGAAAATTCCAACTTCCACAAGAAAATACTGGGATACCAGTGCTCAGAGGAGAGCCTGATCTGTGCTCCCTTTTGTGCCACTCTGGAGTCCCCATCTGCTCCAGCCAGAGTAAGGAAAAACAGTCTGTCCACTTCTCACACTGCACAGATGGAGAGGTGTCCAGGGGCACCAGCCCCAATCCCTTCCACACCACAGAGCACAGGTCAGTGTGGCTGGAGATCTCCACTCTGCTGAGCTCCAAGTGCCAATGCGTGAATGCAGATCTCAGTTCCAGCTGCACATCCAAGGGTCTGCCAAACAGTCTCTGGTTATCTGTATAACAACTGCATTAACCCAGTCTTTGCAACACTCCTGTCATGTTAAAGCCTCAAACTGCACAGCTTTGTGTTACAGGGTTGGGTCCCCACTTTGTTTGCTTCCGTTCCAACCCACAAATCACTGGCTACCACAGCTTTAAAAGGAGGAGCAGGGGGTGTCCACTGACCACGTAGTAACACTGCTGAAATGCAGGTGCTGCTATGCTGTCGCTGCCTCTGGGGCTGGAAGGCCTTATACTGGTACCTTGAAGCACCTTCTGAAATTCAGGCACATAGATATGAAGCACACACTTCAGCAGCCAAAACTTTAAATGCCCCTCATACTTTATCTGTGCTTTAGCTCATCCACCTGGGCAGTCTGACCAGTCTGCACAATGCTTGGTGCCCAGTCACACCAAAAACCTTTGGGGCCTGCTGAAACACTAGTAACAATAGCAGGCAAGTCACCCAAACCTTACAGCATCTCTTCCCCAGCCAACTCCCATACCAGAGTCAGAGACAAAGGAAAGGGGTGACACATTCTGGCTGCTGGATCCTCAGTGCCTTCAGCTCCCAGCACAGCCCTACAGCCATACAAACAAATGCCAGCAGGGCAGTCTGTGACCTACTTTCCCTCCCTGCACGGGGAACTGCGCCATTGTGAAACTGCCACTGAATTTCAGCTTCACAATGATGACAAGAGGGATTTCAGGCAGCCACACGCTGTGTGACTAACAGTGACACAGTGGCTACTGCCCTGGCATCCATGTCTTCTGCCGGGGAGCCTCCGCTGTGCCAGGCTCCAGCTGCTGCAAGGGGCCGAGGTGTAGCCCTCCAGGGCAGCACAGCAGCAACCCACCCACCTCCCCAGAGCTGCTGTTTCTCCCTCTTTCCCCTCAGCAACTGCCTGGACAACTATCCCTAAGTGACTGCACTGAAGTTTCTTGCACACTCTCTCTGCCTTTGAAGACCTTTATGGAGCTGAGACCATTGCTGCCTCCCTGCTGTCTGTCCCAGAAACGACTGCGCCATCATATTAATGCCACAACCAGCTCAGACAGACAGCTGTATCCTGGGTTGCATCAAAAGAAGCATGACCAGCAGGTTGACAGAGACCATTCTCCCCTTCTACTCTGCCCTCGTGAGACCTCACCTGAAGTACCTCACCCAGCTCTGGCATCTTCACCACAAGAAGGATGGGGACCTGTTGGAGTGAGTGCACAGGAGGGTCATAAAAATGATCAGAGGTCTGGAGCACCTCTGCTATGAAGAGAGGTTTAGAGTTGGGATTGTTCAGCCTGGAAAAGAGAAGCCTCTGGTGAGACCTCATTTCAGACTTCCAATACCTAAAGGGGGCTTATAAAAAAGAGGGAGAGTAACTTTGTACACAGATAGATAGTGATCAGACAAGGGGGAACTGTTTTGCACTAAAAGAAGAGAGATTTGGGTTGTGTCAGGTTGGGTTAGGAAGAAATTCTTTACCCAGAGAGCAGTGAAGCACTGGAACATGTTGCTCAGAGAAGCTGTGAACATTGTTGCTTAGCACAGTTTTGAAATGACCTAATGATTGCCCAAGTACGGATTTGAGCCTGGCTTCAAGCACAGCAATTTGACTAAGTGGGCTGGGAGCTCACATTAGGATCTCCAAACCAGCTGTCCAGCATCTGCACCTTATAAGAGCCCACACCAGACAAGTCAAGCCTCGTCCAGGCACCAGGAAGCTGGTCCTGGAACAGGAGCCCGCTGTGCCCACATCACCGCTGAGCAGGGCATTTTTGGGCATGTACTGGGCACTGCTATCCCAGTGACACATCCTCCAGACCAGAGAAAGTCCACTGGCTGAAAAGGGTGAGCTCAGCCCATATGCACAGACGTGCTCCTGCTACAACAGCTTCCGCATAGCAAAGATGCCTCTCCCTTGTCCAGGCAAGTTTGAACTCAGGCTCACGGAGACCTGGCCATTTTCAGATCCCAAATCTCGTTCATCTTTGGAAAGGATGAGCTGGCCAGGCAGCCTTTCTTGAGGGCTGATGACAGTATTTCCCTGCATTACCATTTACCACTCAGCCTTGCAGCCCGGGGGAAAATTCCAAGTCTATACAGATTAAAACCCAGGACAAATGGGGGTCTATTATGTTAACTCCAAGGCAAGCCTAATCCAGCACTTCCATATAATATTAAACTAAATGAAAGAGGAATAAGAAGGGAAGTCTCCTCCCAGTCTTACAAGAATAGATTGATCTTTAGATGTTTTCTTTTCCCTCCTATGACTACAGAATAAGAAACAGTCATAACTCCCACCAAACATTGCGCCTAACTATCCTGGTCCACACGCACTGAAAGCTATTTTAATATTTTGATAATTTGATACCCACTGAGGGTAGCAGAGTCTCTGAAGAACCCCTCCTCCATTTCCCGCATAGAGACGTGTTGAGCAATACTATCTTGGTATTCCAAAATCCTTTTCTTAAAAAGAACACTATGCTATTAACATAATTATCTGATTAATCTTTCAGCCTCACTTTGCATTAAATAAGCACCTGGATGCAGAATGCTTTTTCCTCAAATAGAGTGCACCTCAAGTGTTTATCCAGCACACTAATGCAAGCAATACCACCAGCAGTCCAACTGGTGGTCAAGAAGGAAAGCAAACACTACCACTGAGCATGCTGGGGACAAGCAGGTATTAAAAAATATTCATCCCTTTAAACTTACCACCTCCTCACGATGAGACAATTCCCATTTTATAACTATAAAAAAAACTTTAAATGAATATATTGAAAATACACACACAAGTGATCTGAGGGCCTTACAGAATTTAAGGTCAAGAGCACACTGCTTGACTGCTCAGCTCAGGCCAAATGGCTCCTAGATCTAGTGCACCATTCTGAACTGAACTACACCACCTCTCAGAGAGGCATCCAGTTGTGAAAGCAGCTGACAGCCATGCATCGCATTTCTGGATGAGTTCTTCCTAATCATTAATTGCACTCACTGTGGAAAGAAAAATTCAAGTGTGCCTTATTTCCTTCAGTGCTGCTTTGCAGAACACTGGGTCGTGTTACACCTCCATCAAAGTACAACCTAGCCTCAGTAATCTTCTCCCTATGCTAGTACAAACAGACTATGAACAAATAGCTTTTTCATTACTACTTTCAATTCCATCTGAGAGTGGGATGTAGGGTTGTGGTTTTTTTCAGTTTGTCTGAAAAACAACGCCTACTTTCTGGCTTGCAAGATTACAGGGTTTGGTCATCAGGTGCAATTTCCTTAAACTCCCAATTTCCATTCACATTACCTCCTCCAAATCTTTTGCTTTTAAATCATTTGCTCATAAATAGTGTAAACGATATGAGATGTTGAGATGTTCCTCCCATGCAACATGATTTTCCATGCAACAAAGGTGAGTGGAACATACACAGCAATCAGAAGGATATGGAGCAATGTCTGCTACTGACCTTTAATAAAATGCTGGGTTTGTAAAGGTCTTCAGAGAAGTGAAAGATTTCCTTGAATCAATGGTCAGGATAAGGCCCTGCTGCAACATTTTAAAACTTACCGTGAAGCTATTTTAAAAAATAATAAAAGCCACCAAAACACATAACAGCCAGAAAGCATACACATTCATTCTTCAAACTTCACTAAGACAGGCTAGTTCAAGATAATTATTGCCAGTAGCTTCCTAGCAGTGTACCAGGACGTTCTGCTGTTCTCCACTCCTGGGTAAGGCTGCAAGGCAGCTCAAATGGCTCTTGTAACCTTAAAATAATTCTGCTTTCCACTTTTAAAAGACTTTTAATAAGACAGTCAATATTTTAGAGAAGAAAGCTCATCTTGTTTGTCCTTTCACATCAACCAAGTACAAAGGAACAAAATGAAGTGGGAGTTCAGTATACTCCCACCAGGACAGGCATCCAGGGCACCCAGAGGACTCACATGCCTCTCCCCTCATACAATGCAGTGTCCACTACCAACATTTTCTTTAATGACACACATAGGCCAGTGTCTGTATCTTTGGAGCAGAACATCCCCATCACACATACAGGAGAAGAAAAAAAATATTCAGATTTATTTTATTACTGTGTTTACAAAGTAATATGCACCAGAGTAAAATAAAAAGGTTTTAGTTCTCCTGAAGCAACAATCTGCCCCTCTATCTTCAGTACTTCAAGCAAAACACACAAAATCACATTCTCCATCTTGTACCTTTCTTTTGTTTGTGTTGTTGATAGGTTTGAGCAAAATCCCTTCCGGCACATCAGAAATGCTGCAAAGGCATAATTAAACCTTCAACAATCATGAATGGTATTACCTTCCACAGCAGCAATGGCTAAGAAAGCCCTATAGCACTGTAAGGACCAGATCTGCTAGGTGCAGCAAGTCTCAGCCCCTCACTTGATCTTTCATTATGTAACTGTGTAGCTAATGGTGATTAATACTAAACATAAGAGATGTAATGGAAACCTTCATATGACAGCAACACTGGGACAATGGTGAACCCCAAAATATTGCCAAGGTGTGCTACCATCCATCCATAACTCTCCCATATTCCCTGCAGAAATCTCGCAAGGCTGGCAGAAGCTCCCTCTCTCCCCTAAGAGAGACTTCCTACCGTTGTCCAGAACAATGAAAGGCTCAAAGACAGATCCACAGTGTCAGTTTGTGTAGTCAGCATTCCACTGAGCTGCAGACTCAGTCTGGAGGCTTTTTGCTATCTTCTTCCTTCATTCCCATGTCCGTTACCAGCTAAGGTGGATGGTCTCACCCTACACCCATGATCTTTTCCTGCAGTCTGAGGAACCTGACAGGCACCTTTTCATCCACCTAAAAATCCATCCTCAGCACCAGAAATGTAGAAATACAAACCAAAGACAATCTATCATGCCTCTTTCCTTAAAGTGATCCATGAACTTGCAAAACTTGAGAACTTGGTTTGTAATGAAGTAAAACAGCAACATGTCAGCCTGCTCACTTGACAATTGCTCCTGACACATCTGTGCTGAAAAGATTCAGTTCACTTACTCAGAAGAGTTCTCACCCCCTGCCCAGTGCTGACTGATAGGCAATGCAAACATGCAGTCTGGTGCCCAAAATTTAAAATCTTTTTGTTTTAGTCACCTCCTTAGTTATTTTTTTGTTTTAAATGAATTCCTGAATCACAATCTCTCAGTGTGTTAATAAATTCCATCCGCATTTATCAAGATTCAGGCTTTAACCAAGATATTTAATATCTATGCCTATTTGTTACCATTACTAGCACTGAAATCCTTGTAAGCCCTACCTGTTTATTTGTCAGACTAGTTCAGTCAGCATGGTGGATATAATGAGGCACAATGCACTTCAGGTTCATCTTAACATTAGAGAGAGCCTCTGCCCCACGTAATCACTGCAGCACACAGGCATATCTTAAATGAAGGAGGATCTAGAGGCTGGAACTCGACATATCCCCAGCTTTCATTTATACTATCAACACAATCATCTGGTCACCTCTCCTCTTCTTTGACAGCTGTAATATTTGCAATTAAAATCTGAATCAGTGGGGGCTATTTTAAGAACAAAGAAGGTATTTCAGCTCAGTAGAATGCTGCCAGATTGGGTAGGATATGCTACGATTGGCATTCCAGCTCATTAAAACAGCTTTGCTGTGGACTATTCGCTCTGAAAGGGTTCTGCAACTGTATATACACAACACAAGCACCACTCAGCACCAGTGTTTGCTGAAATCCAGCCAGCTTCATGTTGCCCTTGCACATGAAGGAACTTGTCACAGCAGCCCTTCAGGGTCAGATGAATGACTGAAGCCAAGGAGAATTCAAGGGAAGTGCAATTCCTTGCTGAGGACCGGGAATGGCAATAAACTCCCCTTCTGCATGAGGCATCACAAGAATACTGCTGTAGTAACCAAACCAGCCAGGAATTTGCTCCATGCTGCAACAGGGACTCACCCTAGGAGGTTCTCCTGCTTCTCTTCCTTTTCCATGGCAGTGACAGCTACTGCCTACCTCCTCAAGAACCCTACACTCCACACAGAATCCCCGTCACTAACTGAATCCCCCAAAAGAATAAAAGCGAAGAATCATTTAGGTCGGAAAAGATTTCCAAGATCATCATGTTCAGCCATTAACTTTGAAACTGGTTTTAAATGCTTCAGTACTTTTTGTCCGTAAAGACACTTACGGATGTGGGGGGAAAAAGGTATAGATCTCAGGAAAGATCCATAGTCTTGCTTGGAAATGTTTTTAAACTGGCATTTGGAAGAACACATGTTCCCATTCAGGAAGAGTGAAAACAGGTGGATCCTGTGAGCTAAAGGAGTTTTGTGCAGTTGAGGAAAAAAGAAAAAAAAAAAAAATTTAGGCTTAGCTTCACTCCGTTTAGGTATCCTAGACAGTTAGAGAATCCAAGTCAGTATTTGTATTTATTTGCATATTCTACCTGTTTAGAGATGGGTTCTCATGGGGCCAGATGCAAAATACCTACTACAGTGCCAGATTAAGGTAGAGGGGTTTTTTAATAGTTTTCAAAAGGGGGAAAAAAACAACAAAAAAACCCCCAACCCTAGGGAAACTTGGATTCTTCTTTCATTTAGTTTTTGAGCTCCTTTCATTTATTTTTTTTCACCTTCCCTTTGCTGAGATTTATTTTAACAATATCCAGTTATTAAATGCACCAGACAGCATGAGAGGAGAGATAAATTTGCAAGACATGACAGTGAAGCAAATTAAAATAGTGGAACCTGTCAATGCATGCCTAATGCCTCTGTAATGCCAACCCCCTGTCCTGCTGCAATGGTACACTACTGAAGAACTAGATATAAGCACATCCCAATGAAATTTACCACAATGAATTTGTTTTAATACACTGCAATCTTTAACTTGCCTTTACTGTACTTTCTCCTAAAAAAACCCAATATTCCAACTTCCTTAAAAATGGATATTGCTCATATTGGATAGGTTGCTCAGACAAGTTCTGAATGTCCCATCCCTGGAAGTGTTCAAGGCCAGGTTGGATGGGGCTCTGGGCACCCTAATCTAGTGGAAGGTTTCCCTGGCAGGGAGGGTTGGAACTAGATGGTCTTTCAATGTCCCTCCTAACCCAAGCCATGCTATGAGTCTAGCATATATTGAACTAGCACAATTGATCAAATAAATTGCTGTTTTGTCAGGAAAGTACAAAAAATTGTGGAGCCTCACACTGCTTATCCTCCTCACATAGCAAGTTACCACTTAATTAACCGAAGCCTACAAGAGTTTCATCTGCCCAGTCACTGGGGCATGGTGGCACTCGAGAGGCATCTTGGAGGCTGAGAGACCCATGCCCTTTTGAACCAACAGCGAGGTACTACCGTGAAGCTCCTAACATGGCAGCAGATATCTCTGTTTAGGCAACACAACTCCAGCCTTCATGCCTATTTAAGCATTGCAGTGCCCAGTGAGCATTGCACCAGTTGGCTTTGGGCCTCAGTCATTTGCGTGCCCTCCAAAAAGAGCCCATGAATGCTGCCAGGACCATGGATACCAGTCAGAAGCTTCTAAAAGGAGCGGAGATGGAAGGGAATACAGACTGCATCCAGACACTGTCAGCATCCAGACACACTCAGAATGACAGACAGCTGATCAGATAATTCCTTAACCCAAAGGAAAATAAAATCCTCATGAATTTTCATAATGCATAAAGTCATTACAAAGAGCAAGGATGGGATAACGTGCTCTCTGCCAGTGTGGGAGTACTGTTTGGGTCCCTGTATTTGGCACCATCTACTGCACCCATCACTTGTCTTCCAGGAAGAGATTAAAAACTGAAGCTCTGAGAACAAGCTTTCACTAGATTAGCTCACCAATTCTCTTTTGCTTGCAGATCACATCAATTAAGCACAGAGCAAAGACAAATGTACTGACCTGGTATGAGGACAACCCAAGTTCAAGCCCCTGCACCACTTGATTCAAAGTAAGCAGGCTGAGAAAATGGGCTTGAGTCAAAAAAGGCATCCGAATTGCACTACCCTGACACTTCTGGTTTTATGGAAGGGAAGGAAAGCAAAACACATTTGGACTGTTAGAGAGTAAAGTCTGATTTCAATCTTTGCAAGTTACTGCTTCTCCCATCAGCTTGACACTAACTAGCAGAGTTAGCACAGGTAAGAGGACCTGGGACTAACCTGGTCCTGCCAAGTTGCCCACACTCACAATGCCCGTATGTCTATATAACCTTCTGTAGTTTCCTTTGCCTTTCATGTCCCTGAGTGAATAGTCACAAGGACTTTTTCATTGCTGGGTCAAACACTTCTCTGATTCTTTGCCAGCAAACTAGGAAATTCATTCACTCTTTCATGTATCCAGGGAAAAATGCAGGAAAGCTCTGGAGAGCTTACCGGTACTCCATGAAAAGTGGGAGGGTTACCAGCTTGAATGAAAGCAGAACATCAAGCACAGCCAGCTTGAAAACATCACTGCAAGCAAGGAGGGGTTTTCTGCGTGGGCACAGGAGGACTGAGACACAGGACTGCAAGCAAGCAGAAGGCAGAACAGACTCTTAATTTAGGGATGTTACCAGTGAGCTGGGCCAAACTGCTGCTTCCCAGCAGTGGCCACAGACAAGCTGCTTGTGCTTGGTCAGCACAAGCAGTACTGCTGTGCACCTCATCTCAGGACTAGAACTCGAACCCAGAAAATCTGATTCCAGTCCTCATTGCTACAGCAGCAATAGTTTTAATCACAGCAGCCACCTCTCTCGCAGAAGGACAAAAAATTGGCACCAGCGATGCAACACTGACCACTAGAAAGCAACTAGAAATGCCAACATCATCAGCCTAAATGCTCTCTGTTCATGGGCAGTTTCTCAAAAAAAAAAAAAATCTATCAGGAATCTTGTTTAAAGAATAAAAACACCAAGAAACAGGAGTGGTTTGTTTGGTTGGTTTTTTTCCCCAAAGATAACCTTAGTTGATGTCAGGCAAATCTTACTGATGCCCTGCCTCAAGGAGAAGCTTTCTCACCTCCAGTGCTATCCATCCCCACAGGTGGTGCTTAAAAGTGAGGACTTAAGGTCACAGTGGCAATGTATAATATGCTGGTAACAGACCAGGCACTGTAACAGAGAATGCATAATGTAAAATGAAGAAAGACTCTTTTGCATTACCTCATTTCAGGTTTAACACTCTAAGAATTTATTCTTAAGGACGCTGTAGGTAAACTGGATTTGCCTGCATAGCCTGTGTGTGTTATCTCATTACATGGAAGCTTTGAGCATCCTGGCTCATTGCTCCATCACCCTATGAAGGCAAAAAGAAAAAAAAAAGGCAGCTATTAATAATCAAGCAGACAGAACAGTCAGGGTGCAGAGGAGGAGAGGTACATCTTTAGAGACACAAGTTCACGCTCCCCCAAAAGCCACCTCCTGTCAATCCACCCAAAGAAATAACCACTCCGTTCTCTGCATTCCATCAGATTCACAAACTGGTGCTCTAACTACACTTCACCAATGGACTGGAGAAGTTCAGGGGGTTCTGAAAACTTCTGCTGCCTCGTACAAACAGGAGCCAGTCCTCGCCTACTCAAAGACAATACACTACACATTTTCATTCACTTGTGGCACGCAGAGAGTTGCCAGGCACACCCTGAAAAAATTCATCAGACTCCTTATCTCCCATAGTCTCCCCTGCTGGCTTCAGCTTCTCCTGGAGAAAGGAAATAGTTAACTCTTGCATTTGTTCTTAGCAAGTGTTTTGGACTACACTTTGCTATGGCACGCAAAGGCTGCCCTTGCCTCATCTCATTAAGGCTGTACTGATGTGCGACACAGTGATGAAGTAAGTCTTGCTTTATTTTCATTCAATGCTATGCCAAGCTCAAATTTAAGAAGATCACAATGGTTTCTCCAGCACAAACAGAATCGAAGAATAACTTAAAAACAAACTACAAACCCAAAATGTTATTTCAGTTTTCCTCTCTCAAGTCTAGCACTGTAGAGTAAAAATGTCTGGATCATTTCCCTGATGAAAATATGTAAATTAATTACCCTCTTATGTTGATTGATGCAAGTTATTTTTGTTGAGAACAATGCAAGTCACCCGCAGTTTACAAAACAATATGTCAGTAAAATGAGCTAGACCTGCTGAAGAAAGTATTTGTTGTAGCCTAAAGCTATTTTTGCACATGCATAACCTGGAATTACAGTTTTTAGGAAAAAAATACAACTTCCATGTTCTGATCAGCAAATAGTAAGTTGAAACCTGCTTTTCCTCACGTATTAATGAAGCTATTAATGTACCAGACAAAAACACACATAGGAAGGTTACGCAGAGGATATTATCACTCTTCACGATCTCAGCAAATGAGAAGTGACAAAATTGAAAAGTTTACAGAAAAAGCTTTTTTATCAAGGAAAAAATGCTTCAAGGCATTAAGCGTTACTCTCTCAGCAAGTTTTCTCTTCCTCCAACCTCCCCAGCATATTTGCACGAAGAAAATAAACCTGTATAAACAAAATGTCACTACAGAAGAAGTACCACTTTCCACTAAACCTCTAAAACACTTCACAGGACCTTCTGTAAGGGCCAGAGCTGCTTGCTGCTACAGCCTGACCTGTGACACCAACACTCACCCACCCCGGTCAAGAAGCAAGACACAAGTCATGCTGGGGAGGGCAAGAGGGACCCAGCAGAGGTGTCGGTAGAAAACAGCTTCAGGGCTGGAGATGATCAGACAGTGATGGTTAAAGACACTTCACATAGTCTGAGGTGTGACTACAGCTATCCATAAGATGCAAATGGTTAGGACCTGCATGTACATCACCCTCCCAGGATGCCCAGCTCGGGGCATGCATCTCGAAGCCCTTACATAGTGATCTCATAAAAATTAAGGGCCTTGCTGGTTTGCTCTTTTTAAGATTTGGGCAAACTAAAATGAATCATAAGTACCAGAAATCTTCAAATATGCAAATATATACTGCAAGGAATCAAAACATTTACCCGACACCTGCTTGCTGGAGGACTTAACTCAGTCAACAAAATTTGCGGGTAACTCTGCTGAGTACCCAGCTTCTTGTCACCATCTCAGCTTCTGCGGATGAAGAATCTGGGATTCCTGTCAGAAAACTGTCTCCCACTCCTATCTATCTCTTGTGTTAACTTTCAAGAGCAAGATGGGAGAAAACTGTGAAGTTTCACATTCCTCCGCAATCCAAGTTGCTGGAGAAAGCTCACTTCGTCACCTCCTCCCTCCTCTCAAAGCTCTTCCTGAGCCAGAGGTATAGGAAATCTGATTTTATTCACCTCCCTGAACCTGCAGCATCCTATATTATCACCTCTCTTGAGGATAACTCTGGTATCACTCAGTGCTGCTTGCTGCTCCCTAGAATGACACCAGCAACTAAGGGGAGCTCAAGGACAATCCCCACCAGCCGCAAAGCTCCCAGTATCAGCTGCAGAACAGACCGTGGGTCCTGCTAACTTCACTCTCCAGCTGCTAGGAGAAGTATTTCAGCTGCTGATCTGCATTACATGAAGCTGTTGCCCTAGAAACGTAAGTGATATTACAAATTCAAGCTAAAAAAAAAAAAAAAAATTATTTTTGCAAAAACTTTGTACTTCTTGCTATACATTTTTCTTGCTATACCTTTTTCCCCTCCCCCTATTTCTGAAAAGGCCTAAAACCCAATAAATGCAAATAAAATCACCGAAACACATGAAGAAGTCTTCCAATTAGAGACAGGGAGCAATTTCCAAGCACTAATATTACCTGCATCTTTTTGGACATCATAGTGAGACTTGGCAAACTAAAACAGTTATTGCAATGGGGTTATATTACTCAGGTCCAATTAACAGTGGATGTAAAAGTGAAATGAGATAAACACTACTTTATGCTAGCAGCCTTACTGAGTCTATGACATTACCAAAGATCAAAAGAAGCATCTTAAGCAAGATATTCTCACTGCAAAATAAATAAATACATTTTAATGAGAAGGAAAATATCCTGTGTGTCAAGAATTAGCAACTTGAATGTGGAGCAAGACTCCCTGACTGCAATGGAAAGCAGACCTTAAAAACATCAGATCAACCAGAAGCTTGCAACAACAGCTCACCCTATCACTTCTTAAAGCTCAAAATACAGAAGGAAATGTAAACTAATACATATTCTATTTCTGCAGGATACGTATTTTTCCTACTCACCTCCTTACAGACGGATATTACTTCTCCACAGGTGTGTTATCTCTATTTCTATTTCCAGAAAGTAATAAAAAGAATTGTATCAATCTGAGGCCAACATAGAAACAGGGAAAAAAGTCCCAAAAGTCACCTCCCTGCCTCCTCAAAAGCTTAGACCAGATATATCAGACTGAAGATGCTACAACAGAAAATCCAAACTAAAACAAAAATGAAACAATCTGAAAATCTAAGTAACTAAATAAACAAGAAATAAAGAGTAAGTAAATAAATCAATCAGAAAATCTAAATAAAGAAAATCCAACAGAAAATTTTAAAAGGTGGATGTGACCTGGTTTTTCATGTCTTTTATAAAACAGGCAAAGAGAAACCTTCAATCTCTTAAAAAATTCTTGAAAAATTCATTTCAGAGATGACTGAATAAGATCACAAATTACGGGTTATACCTTTACCGTACAAAAAGCAAGGCAGAAAAAACAACCAAAATATATGCCAGAATTCTTTTCAACCACTGACTTGCTAAAGCTATGAAAGGCAAAACCATGCAACAATCACAGGAAAGAATACTCCAGCTTACCTGCAACCTGGACTTGCATTAGAAACACCCATACTTCATCAAAATAAAATCCACACCAAAGCATATAATACAATGCTTCTTTATCTATTGAGTTGACTCCTCCTGAGTGAAACACAGTTCTGGAGCTGTGCTATAAAACCAGTGATATCACAGACTCCAGTTCCGCATGCTTCGTTTTCATGAACATGCCAACTATTTCTCCCTTTCAATTTTAGGCTTAGATTTTATAGCAAAGCTAAAATTTCTCTCAGACAGCTACATCTCATACTAGAGATTTTATTAGGCCAGTTTTTCACTTGTATTTGCACACTACCACCTGAAATCCATAATTCTGCAAAAACATAACTCCATGCTTACAACAGGGAAAACTCAACAACCTGATGCAGGAGCACCACGCCTAAAGAAACTCATGCCATGTCAGATGAGAGATGTTTCCAGATGGTACTACCCCAGGCTGAAGACAAAGCATCAGTGAAGAGGGGTACAGGGCAGAGAAGGAAAAGGCACTTCTCTTTTACTGTAAATTCACTGTGATACTAAAAAAGCCACTGAGATACACAAATACGACACTCCAAAATATCAGGTTTACCTTGAGAGACAGTTGTGCAGTGAGACTGTTCTAAAATTCCTTGTAGGATGGCCTGCAGAAACAAAACCCTATGGCAGAGACTCCCACCTCCCACTGGAGGCAAGAGAGCCATGTCCACACCTCTAATAATTTCTTTCATTTATATCTTTCATTAATGTATCCTATCCCTTCTATGGATTCATTCAATACTTTGAAGAAGACTGGACTTATCTTTTTGTTCCAGTCGTTTGGCAGGTTTGACTTTCATTACTTCTGCAACGGATTCCACCATACAGCTGTGCATTAAATAAAGAATCATTTCTTCTCAGAAGCTCCCCACTCCAAAATATAAACCTGCTATACACCAAGAAATTATTTTAATATCTCATATGCCTTTACTACTGCATCACTAGTTTTACAAACCTCTAGAAAACTCCAGAAATTGTTTTTATAACTTCCTTAGCCTGCAAAGTAACAGGATGACTCAGTTAATTTATTTACATTTTCTTTAATTTGGCATGTTAGCCCTCAGAGACATTACTTTGTTGTCACCTCCACTCAAATTCTGCCTTGTTAGCGTCTAGAGAAATCAATGCCATGAAGCATTTCATTTTTATAACTTCATCTTCTTTCAACCTAGAGCTTCATTAATGTGATAACTAAACAGGTACACAGCTCGCTGTCTCTCTACGTGTTAAGTAAATTTATACAAAAATAAAAAGAGAAAAATTAGATGAGGATGCTTTTTAATTCTGTGCATGCACGCACATTTTTTATTAAAGCATCTCATTCAAGTTTATGAAGGTTTTTTAAACTGGAGAATAACTAGCGGGTTTCAAAGTGCAACAACCATCTCTTGTTCTTTTCCACCTTGTTGCCTAATGGAAGAAAAATCTGTAAGAGCTGGAAAATGGGAGAAGTACACTTTTGATTTTAAAAGTGTTTCTAAACAACTCTATTTGGGTGAAAATCCTTTTCTGTCAAAGCCAAAGCAACGAAACAAACATAAGCAAAAATTTAGAGGGTCCAAAGCATTTTCAGAACAATGGCTCATTCATGATTTCTCACCATATTTTCCACTGAAGCAGCAGATCTGGCTTCCCAGGGTACTGACAAGTCTCCTGCCGCAGCTTTGTACCCACCAGTCAGCCCCACAGCATTCCTGGCTCACCAGTACCAATGAATACCCCACTCATTGCTGTCATTGCAACAGCATCCCATCCCAGTTCAGTTCTTCCAGCTGTTTCAAGTTTCCTAGATCGAAATCTCATTATCTGAATCCCTCATTCAATAAACATCAGTTTGCATAAAGACAGGTTTGAAATTTTCCTTTCTTAAAAAAATTGAAATAAACAATGGTTAATACTAACAGACTTGATTCTGTTTTGTACTGGTGTGTCCATATTCTGACCCATGTATTACTTCTCCATCATCCCCAGGATATTTCCAAAAAAGGCTAAGTTATATGGTCACATCCTCTTTCCTACCCTACCTTGGGTGATCCTCAGATATACCATGACAATCACATCATCCTTCAGTAACTTCAAACCTCAAGAGCCAGAACTACAACCATAATCACATAACTAAATAATGAGGCTTCCCAGTGCAAAATGGAAGCAAGAGAACATTCCCATTTTGCCTTGCCAAACTCCAGTCCTTCTTTCAGCAACCTCCTCATTATGTGCACAATAATTGGACTCCGGCACTCATGCCCATTGGGGAGCGGGAATCGTGTCGTCACTTGCTCATCATGCAAATGGCTTTCTGAATCAAGGCACCAGCTCCTGCACACCCCCTGTGACAGCAGCCCTGAGCAGGGGGGTCCCACAGTCCCTCTGCCACCCACGCCGTGGCACGGTTTGCCCTGCGTGGGACACACAAAGAGACAGTGCCTCGCACCAAGGTCAGCAATCACATGTGCAACACAATAATCTTGCATGGCCTCAATTAATCCGCTTTAGTCCCTCCATCCATAAAACCCAAAGACAATGGGTTTGGCTATCTCTGCATGGCAATGCAGGACTGACACAAGTTTTATCTTTATTTTCAAAATCAAAATGAAGCATGTTTTCCGCAATTCTGACTACATATCCAGTACTCTTTGCTTTATGCAACCAACTCCTGATTAAATTGCCATCTTAACTTCCTCACTGTGTGAGGACTGCAAGTCTGTTTAGGGTCCTTTACAGCTCACTGACCTACTTGCTACCAAAAAGACAGGCATTAACAGAATTTCCTCTCTCTTTTAATTTCTGCTATCGTCTTCTTTCTAATTGCTGCTTCCCAAATAGAGCTCCTGAAAGTTAAGCTTGCTTACCTCTGTCAAGAACTTTCATCCAAAACTTCCATAAAACACAATGCCCAAATGCCCTCAACAGCAGATATCTACAGAAGGCATATTACCAATTTCTAACCATCCTGGGTCTTCAAATCCAGAGAAGCCTAGTAGTAACACAGTCTCTCTCATTCATTTTCCTCAGTATCTTTCTTTATTCTTTTCTCTCACCAATACAGTTCTCTAACAGACACTAGTGTGGTAGCACTACTGGAGGCCACTAAACTCACCCAAGATGATAAGTGGGGAATTTTTTTCATCCAATTCAGCCAGCTAAAATTTATTAATCTAATCTAAATTAGTCAACTCCACTGCCACGGTAATCAATGTAAGCAGCATGAATCACCCACCCTGAGTGCCTGGCCAGATACATGGGAAGGAAGGAATGAAAACCACCTGGAAGTGCTTATCATTAGAGGGAGGCTTGTTACTAATGGGGTGACCTTTCATGCATGGAATTCCTTTATCTCTAGCTCTGCTGATGATAAGGAGGCCAGGAGACCTCTCTTCTTTGGCTGGGAGAGCATCAGTTCCCAGGACTCGGTCAAACTGCAGCTCATGGGTGATATTTGACTACCTCAATATCTGAATCAGTGTTCTTTAGAGAAATACCACATAAGTACTTCGAAGTTGCTGTTAAGCTGCTTTGAAGCTGAGTCTCTTATAGGAAAGCGAAGAGCAGGAAGGAAAGCTTAAGTCAAATCAACATGCACAGTGCTCTAACGAACATGAGTGACTTTTTTAGCACTGCAGTGCTAGGCCAAGCTTATGTGTCTTCTTCCCCTTGGGCAGAATTGCTGAGCATGGTGTGGTGCTCATCAAAAATCTGAGGACACCTGGGTACTGGATCTCACTCAACCTGTAGTACTTTGTGGCTGTGAAGAAAGTCAGTTCACCTGCCTCTGCCTTGATTCCTTAATTTCTAAAACGGGAGCAAGTCAGGATCCTGTCCTAACTCATGAAGCCTTTTGATACAGATCAGTGAAATAAACTACATGTTTGTGGGCTGGAGCTGTGTCTCCACAGCGTAGACACAAGCCTCCAGAAGGGGCTGGCTGGGATGACCAGTGAGACCATACCAGATAGCAGCAGCTCAGGGCTGCTTAGCAGCATTTTGACTTGTTATCAGTCATTCCTATCGAACTGCTCCATAATCTCCCTCCTTCTAAAGGTTCATCTTATGCAACACTAAATACCGAGATATAGTAGATTATTTTCTGGGAACTCATTAGAGAAAGTAATCGCTAGAACAAATCAGGATCCTATGTCTGTGCAGTACTACCACTACTGCAGGCGGAACATAGGTCTGTCCATTTAAATGCAGTGTGAGGGCCTGGCACTAATCCCTTCCTAGGAGACAGAGCTTTGGGACTTACTGTTCGGGGTGAGACAAGCTAACATCTGCTCTGAAACCTTGACCCTCAGAGATTCTGCAGACTTGTACAATACAAGGCAATGCAAGACCTGAAAGTAATAGGCAGTAACAGCTCTCTTCAAATGAATTCGGGAAATATTGCCTAATGTGTCAGTTTCAAGGTTTCCACTTTTCCCTTCAGTTTCTTTTTTCAGTGGAAAAAATGCAGGCACATGGGGACAAGGATGGTAAAATGGTTTCCTTGGAAGGACTGTTGGTCTGCAGATTTATTTCTTCATTCTGTAATTACTAAGTGAATATCTTGGGGAAGATTTGAAAGTCTGGATATTATAGAAGATGCCGAATTTTTATATGTTCACAATACAGCCAGTAACGAAGTCTGCTCCAACTCAGGGTCCACACTCTAAGGGAGAAAAGAGTTACTAGTTTTGTAAATGGTGGCAAACTCCACACACCTCATTCCTGTTTTTGTCCAAATGACCTAATGTCAAGTCAACTCAACAGTGGGCAGGGAAGAGATGTTAAGAGCTAAAAAAGAATCAGTACAGGAAAGCAAGCTAGAAAAAGGTTTTTCTTTTAAATTAACAGACCGACTGATACCTTTAAAACTGGTGGGTTTTTAGCTTAATTGTGTGGTTTTGTTTGGCTCATGATAAAATAACATCACTGCAAATGAAGTGCTCCTTCTGGCAATGGCAAAGACAAGATGAGTTCAGTCTACAGCTTTTCTGCACCTAGATCTCAACACCCACCTGATTCCTCCAGCTGCACCTGGGGTCCACCTGCTGGAATAACCAGGCTGAAGTACCTCCATTTGCAAGGGATCGCATGCAACTCTGCATGATGGTTGGTTTTAAAATCCTGCTCTGTAAAGAGCTGGCACTTGGCAATCCCTTTCCAAAGGGCTCTGCTCCCATCTCCACCCACAACATGGGCTTCAGCCTTAGGCTCACTGCCCAAAAGGAAGGAAGGAAAGAGCACGCCAACCAGCCTCATCTCCCTCAGGAAATACATCCAGAATTAATCCAACTTTGCCATTTCCACAGAATCTCAGCCCTAGGACTTCCTAGCAGGTATATGAAAAGCAGATACACTCAAAGACTTCATTTTTCCTTTGGATAGGAAACCTTGCACTGACTTTATTAAGGCATATTTGAGCAAATGCCATGCCACAGGCAGCTCTGGCTTTAGAAGGCTGTTTTGATAGACCTAGAGCTGAGTATTACTGCAGATAAAGCTATCCTAAAAATCCAGCCCTAAACTGTCATTTCATTACACTCAGAACTGTATAACCAAGAAAGGTTTTCAATTACAATCCGGGCTTACATTTTTAAATGTTTTTTATAGCTAGCCCTGGATACTTTGGTGTGAAACTTGATCAACATGTTGATACATGCAGAGATTAAGTCATGCAGCCTCTACTGGCAGGGAAACGAACATTCACGAGAAATCACTATTCCTTTTGTCTGAAATCCAAATAATTAGTTTCTAATCTCAGTTTCACTGTGGTGGATTGAAAATGACTCCAAAAATGCCAAGAACTACTTAATCAAGAGGACAGCAGAAACTAGGACTGCTGCTGACCTTCAGCAATACAGTTACACTGTCAGTACCATAAAGACAGCCCACGCATAAAGTGCACCCTGAAGGTGGCCAATCCTGTTATGAACGACTTTAAAACATGTAAGAGCAACATTATTTAAATCCGGTAAGGACATACTACAATAACAGCCACAATCCTCAATGTACACACACCCTGCACAAGAACTCCCACTCCACACAAGATAATGACCTACATAATTTCTGCTTAATGACTCCTATTAGAGCCAGCGCATTTCTCCATATAACCCCTGAAGGGCATCTGTGAGGATGGCCGTGAGCACAGCATGCTCTGTGGCCATGAAAAGCTCCCTGCCCAGCCTGCCTGCTGCACACAGCTGCTGTGCAAGCCCCAGCTGCCCGGGAGCACCAGCCACCACCATGTGCACTTGGATTCACCGGCTTGGGGAGGGCTCCATCTCTGGCTGCAGTTTTGGTCCTGGTGGCAACGTGAACAACTCTCAAGATGCAGGGTTGACATACACAACAGGACTACCAAAATGAGTAATGATGCTCCTACAGCTCCAGCAACACAGCAATCAAGAGAAAAATCAATTTTGATGTGAAAGGCTAAGCTCTCTTTTGCACTGGTACATGGAACTGGGGTGGTCTCACTGCAGCTGAGCACTGGGAGGAGAGCACACAGTAGATGGGAGAAAAGCAACAAAAGTGAGAAAGGCATATTATATGCACAAAAGATCACTGCAGGATGCTTCAATTTCCCTCCTTTTGCCAAGACCCTCTTAATGTAGATGTGAGCCAGGCCAGTCCACAGGACATACACTGCAAACTGACTGTGATAGACTGTTACCTTTGCGGGAGTCATGGAATGCTAAATTCATTTCATGAAAGCTTAGGTTAAGGAGAACTTGTGCATCAAAGCAATTGTGAAGCCAAAAGGAAATCTCTCGGAAGAGTTAGTGAGAAAAGTTGTGTGAATTTCTTCAAAAAACACATTGCTTTAGCTCATCTGCTGACTGCAATAATGCCTTAATCAACACTTCTGGGAACAGGTAGAAAAACTGCTTTTATTATTACCACCACCTTCATTTTTACATACAAAACAACAAACCAGTAACATTAAGGGATGAAGCATTCCCAAAGTTACCAAATTTTGAGAAGTCAAATTTGATTCAATCTCAGCCAGATCCTTTCTACATCACTGTCTCCCAGAATCTATGCCCAGACATAGTTTCCACTTGCATGTAGCTAGCTAATGAAAAACTAAGTCTGAAAGCACATTTTAGGCTTATCAATCTACAAACACCAAACAAAGACATCAGCTATGTTGTTCTTGCCATGCTGAAAATCTCAGGTACTTAAGACAGCTTAAAAAAAAAAATAAAACAGTTAAAGACTAATCTAGCTGAAGTTCCCTATCCATCTTTTTTCTTCTCCCCATTCCCCAGCCAGGTATTTAACATAGTCCAGGACCCCAAAATGTCCATGTTCTTTTACTCAGTCACCACCATCAGAAAACTGCACCCTCCCACTGTTTCTTTTCCCCATCCTTAGCTTCTCCACATCCATTAACCCATGTCCAGACAGAGAAGCACATTCTACTCCCTCCTTACTTATCTTGAAACCTCTCTTCCTTTTCCCTTTTTCCTTAAGTCTTTCCATACGCACAATCTACATGTGAACAAGTCAGCTGTGGATCAACTGATATTTGTTAATGTTCAAGAATCATTTTAGCTGTCACTAAACCACTGCAGGGAGAAACAGCTCTTGGAAGGGTGCTCCAGAAAGCAGCTTCTGGAAACAGCAGAGGAAGCAGAGAGAACGGAAAAGAACTCTGTATCCTGTTGCTTTAACATGGCATGCAGGTCTTTTTCCCTACACCACGATACTCCATAGGGAATCACCACCAGTTTAATTTCCAGCAGGGCTCTTCAGGCTCTTGCTGTCAGCATGATCTGCTGGTTTGCTCCAAAGCAGAACTCAAGTATGCACTGTGCAAGCTCAGAGGAGCAGGGCCCAGCATGAGTCCAGCTACACCTCACCATGTAAATTCACTCTAAGAGAAACCACAGCCAAACAGATGCATCACGGATTGGCAAGGGTCAATCCTCACAGCCCCAGCAGCAGCATACGTGCCTCACCATTTTCTCCTGACCTCACGATATGGCTGCAAAAGCACACAGAAAATTTGCTTATAGTCCTAATGATCTGAATCACAATGGTTTTTACTATGCAGTAAACCACACCAAAGGAGGCTTGTGGGCATCTTTAAACATTCCCTGCACCAAACGTGCTGGGTAAAGAACCTCCCAAACAGATGCTGCCGTGCGAAGCTGAGGGAAGCGAGCCAGCAGCCTGCACAGGGCAGCAAGGCAGGCTGGCAAAGCCTCGTCCAATGCATCAAAGGTGGTCCAAAGCTCACACATCATTTGCAGAGAACTGCGTTCACACATGGAAGGTCAATAGTAAGACTTTAAAACCAGTCTGCTCCCTGAAGACTCACAAAAATCCCAGAATTATCCAGCCTCCTGGGCCCAGGCAAGTGGCAGACATGCCAAGAGGCTTGACCATCACGATGCCCCCAGCCATTCAGTATCTGACAACATGGACGGCTTTGGCTACTGGAAAGCAACATCTGCCTTTTCGCTCTGTTTGCACTGAAAACCTCCAGCTTAAAATAACAATGGTAACCATTACTCCTGCTGTTGTTCCACCCAGTCCTCTAGGTTCTCTGCCAGAGGAACATTTCCTTCTGGATAGTACAGACTTTTTCCAGGTTTGGACCACTACAATAATAAGACACCCACTATCAAGAGTAAAGCAAAAGGAACACATATCTTTGGGTTTTTTTTTTTTTTTTTTTTTACAAAGTGCAAGAATAAAGAAAAACACTGGTCTTCCCTAAAGGATACCAGCAACTGTGCTTCCTTGAAAATCCTAACAGTGAATAGTGGTGTCTCAATTTTCACTAAAAATATCACAGTAAGCCTCTGGAAAAAACGTCCATGTAAAACCTCTGAGTTTATTGACTACCAGCGTATCCATCACTGCACTACAGCAAAAATCCATAAAGCTAGGTCATCCCAACACAAGCTGGGAACTCTACCTCACATGCAGTGACACCACAAAGATGCAGCCATGCAAGCAGTGACTTCACTCACCTAAATGCAGCAAGAGCTGCCATTACTTAATTGCCACTTAGCGGATGAATGAAAGAATTTCAAAGACCAGCTTTCAAAAAAAACCAAAAACCAAACCTGAACAACCAACCTAACTAAATCCACCCCACATATGTAAATCCCAAAATCTCAAACACAAAAAGGAAGCTTCCAGAGGATGGCAGCAAGGATAGGCACCCTGCAAGGAATAAAGAGAGATGTCCAAGCAGACAGGGATTGAGTTAGGAAAGCTACAGAACTGACAGAATTAAATCTGGCCAAGGACGTAAAGGGTAACAAGAAAAGCTTCTACAGGTACACCAGTGATAGAAGGAAAATTAGGAAAAATGTGGGCCCTCTCCAGAAGGAAACAGAAGACCTGGTTACCTGGGATACAGAAATGACTTTTGACTCATGACTTTTTTGCCACAGGTCTTCCTTGCGAAGTGCTCCAGTCCCATCACCCAAGCCATAGAAGGCAAAGTCAGGGCCATGGAGAAGCAATAACCACCCGCTGCAGGATAACATGATGTTCAAGAATATCTATGGAACGTGAAGGGGCACAAGTCCACGGGATCCGATGAGCTGCATTTCCAGGTCCTGAGGGAACTGGCTGAGGAGGTGGTTAAGCACTATCTATCATATTTGAGAAGTCATGGCAGGCCCATGAAGTTCACACTATGGCATTAAAAAGGGAAAAAAGGAAGATCCAGGGAACTACAGGCCAGTCTGCATCACCTCTGTACTCAGCAAGATCATGGAGCAGATCCTCCTCAAAACCATGCTAAGGTACACGGAAAATAGGGAGGTAATTTGTGACAGCCAACACGACTTTACTAAGGGCAAATGATGCCTGACAAATCTGGTGGCCTTCTCTGGGGACAAAGCACTGGTGGATGAGGGAAGAGCAACAGACATCATCCACCTGGACTTGTGCAAAGCATTTGACACTGTCCTGCACAACATCCTTATCTTTACGCTGGAGAGACATGGATTTCACAGATGGACCACTTGGTCTGGTTAGTCACACTCCAAGTGACATTCCTTGGGGGTAGGTACTGGGAGCAGAACTTTTCATCATCTCTGTCAGCGACATGGACAGTGGGATTGAGGGCACCCTCAGCAATTCTGCAGATGACACCAAGCTCTGCGGTGAGTTCGAGAAGCTGGAGGGAAGGGATGCCACCCAGAGATCTGAACAGGTTCAAGAAGTGTGACTGTGGAAACCTGATGAAGTTCAACAAGGCCAAGTGCAAGGTTCTGCACATGGGTCAGAGCAATCCCGAACACAAATGCAGGCCGAGCAGCGAATGGATTGAGAGCAGCCCTGGGGAGAACCTGGTAGTGCTGGTGGACGAAAAACTCAACTGAAGCCAGAAAGGTAAGCTGGCAGCCCAGAAAGCCAACCATATCCTGGACTGCATTAAAAGCAGTGTGACCAGCAGATTGAGGGAGGTGATTCTACCCCATTGCTCCACTCACATGAGACCCCACCTGCACCACTGCATCCAGCTCTGTGATCCTCAGCATAGGAAAGACATGGATCTGTTGGAGTCAGTCCAGAGGAGAGCCATGAAGATGATCAGGGGACTAGAACACCTCTCCTGTGAAGACAGGGTGAGAGAATTGGGGCTGTTCAGCCTGGACAAGAGAATGCACTGGGGAGACTCCTCCTTCCAGTACCTAAAGAGAGATTTCAAAAAAACTGGAGATGGAGTTCTTATTTACAATGTAGTGATAGAATAAGGAGAAACGGCTTAAAACTAAAAGAAGGTAGGTTAAGATTAGATATTAGGAAGAAATTATTTACTGTGAGGGTGGTGAGGCACTGAAACAGATTACCCAGAAAAGTTGTGGCTACTCCATCCCTGGAAGTGTTCAGGTGTCTGGATGGGGCTTTGAGCAACGTGATCTAGTGGAATGCATCGGTGCCCGTGGCAGCGGGGGGGGAACTAGCTAATCTTTAAGGTCCCTCCAACCCAAACCATTCTAGGATTCCATGAAATATGAGGAGTCATCAAAAAATTTCACCCTGTAGGAGAATACAAAGGCATCCTCTTAAGACTCTGGTGCCATGATTTGTTTAAGCAATGTGGGACATAATCATGATTAATATTAAAAAGATACTAGTGCAACACATCTGATAGCAAAACTGACATTTATACTGTCATTATATGCACTTACAATCAAATATAACCTGCACTATCATGCGAAATGCTCAGATGGTTCAAAGGCAAAAATAATACATGTTCAATGCTATTTAGGAATATTAATAAGCTCCTTTATTTTAAGACGTAAAGCATTAATAGCTGTTCTGAAGAGTGCTCACTTTTAACCTTTAACAACATTCAAGTGTCTGTAATTTTTATCAGATTGTTTGGATTTTGATTGAGCTAAAGTCCTGAAGCTACAATTAAACTTGCAGCTACCTTCTCTCACTAGGCTTCCTATAACAGCTGGAAGACTCTTTGAAGTCTGCGAAGACATGGAAGAAATGTTATTTATGGCTGGTTTGCACAGTGCAAGCAGAAACAAGTTGTGTTTCTGGTGCATTTCCAGTGCTGGTGACAGATCATTTCTCACCAGCACTACAGGAAGTCTTCAAAACTATTACCCTCTCCCTAGATGCTCTACAGGACCAGGCTAAGAAGCTGGAAATGCTGCAGGGCAGGTTTCCAAGAGCTCTGAATGGCCCAAAAGCAATTCTTATTACAGTCAGCATTAAATCCCACCACCAGCTCCACTGAAGACAGAAGTGGCCTAACTCAGCCTGCTGATGGCTACCTGCCTGGAAAGCCCACCGCATCTCAGGATGGGCTCCTAAACCCATTTAAAAATTTAAAATAATTTTTAAAATCAGGGATGCCTTTTAAAAGAAGGGAGAAATCAGCTCAGGTAGTAGAGAAGGGAGGAGGATTTCAGTTCAGTGGAGCCACCCCACCTATTGCCACTTCTCTCCAACCAGCTCTGCAGCCAAGGGATGGAGCTGTGGATTCTGCAGGAGCAGAGGGACAGCACCACTGGAGCCCTGCAGCAGGGGCTGCACTGTGCTGGCACATGTGTAATGACCAAGCCAACATGCACTGATGTCAGAGGAAGTTACGCTCACACAGTGGAAGCCATACAATCAGTAGTGTCATCATCTAGGAGAAAGAAATAAAATACTGTTTTCTCCCAGGCAAAGCCACTGGTCTTTTTCATTTGTGTTAACTTGCTTTAAATGCCTGCAGGGCTCATGCCTTTGATTTACTGTGGGTGACAGGCAGTACAGGCATAGACACGTTTAGGTGTAATTATTATAGTAGCCAGGCTCATACACCAAGAACAGCAGCAAAATCAACAACAGCTCAATAAGACGATGGAGAATTTTCCAACACAAAACCCTATGTCTCTCTACATCCCTGCAACCCTACTCAAAGTCTGCTCTTTACTCTTTCAAGAAAAAAAAGAGTGAAAACAGGAAGTTTTCGTATCAATTTTCGTAGCATTGCTACTAATCCCATGCAACCCAAAAAACCTCTATATTTTGTAGCTTTCATAGAATCACAGAATCATTTACATTGGAAAATACCTCTAAGAACATCCAGTCCAACCATTAACCCAGCACCGCCAAGTCCACCACTAAACTACATCCCCAAGTGCCACATCTACATATCCTTTAAATCCCTCCAGGGATGGTGACACTTCCCTTGGCAGATTCTCCCAATGGTTGACAGCCCTTTCCATGAAGAAATTTTTCCTAATATCCAATCTAAATATCCCATGGCATAACTTGACACGATTTCCTCTCATCCTATGGCTTTCTACATCGTAGAAGAGACTGACCTCCATCTAGTTACACCCTCCTTTCAGGCAGCTGTACAGAGTGATAAGGTCCCTCCTGAGCCTCCTTTTCTCCAGGCAAAACACCCCCAGCTCCCTCAGCAGCTCCTCACCAGACTTGTGCTCCAGACCCTTCCCCAGCTCCGTTGCCCTTCTCTGGACACTCTCCAGCCCCTCAATGTCCTTCCTGAACTGAGGGGCCCAAAACTGAACACAGGATTCGAGGTGTGACCTCACCAGTGCTGAGTACAGGGGAACAATCACTGCCCTGGTCCTGCTGGCCACACTATTGCTGATTCAGGCCAGGGTGTCACTGGCCTTCTTGGCCACATTCTGGATCATGTTAAGCCACTGTTAACCAGCACCTCTAGGTCCTTTTCCACTGGGCAGCTTTCAAGCCACTCTTCCCCCAGCCTGCAGCACTGCACATGAAGTTAAGAAAGACAAGCAAGCTAAGAACAGCAAGTCTCTCACACCACCACTTGATGCATATTCTAGTCCAGCACCCAGCATTTCCAGCTCAGCCCTTAAGTTCAAGCACTAAAGAGAATTCAGCCCATAGGGTTTAGACACAGAGCAAAGGATACAATAATGGTTATCATCAACTCTTTGACTTGCACTTACGTAAAAAAACCAAAAAAAAACAAAAAAAAACACCAAACAAACAAAAACACCAAAAAAAAAACCAAACCGCAAACCCAGAAGCTGGAAGTCCATGCAGATCCCAGAGCAGAGGTTTGAACGACAGCCCAGCAGGGTTTGCTCAGATCCCTCTTCACAGCACTGCCATCTTTTGCATCCTGACAGTACTAACAGTGCCCAAAACTTACTTGCCGTTAATACACACATCCAGATGTTAACCACTCGTATGACTTCAGGGTCTAATACACTGTTACGATAACTGTAATTTTTTATATTGGGATGAAATGAGGCCTATGCACTTGTATAAAGTAAATAAGAATTAGTACTGTTTCATTTTGGACACATAAATCCTCATAGCAAACAAGCTAAGAGACATTAACAAGGTATATTTATAACTGCTTAACATACTCTCCTTATTTAAGTCTGTTAAAGTAAGGACATAAGGATGCATATGAAAGACAGGCTGCTCAGTTTCACATTAGTTTATATTTTCATTCTTTTCGTCATCATACAGGAGCAAAATACCTAAAAGTCCGGGGTGAATGCACGGTAGAAGAATGTACTGTAAAAGAAAACTGTCTGCACTGGAATTACAGACACCACAGTGTTTCCACTGGAAAAAAAAAAATTTAAAAATCAGACAGATTCAAATACCTCAATCCCAGTCAACGTTTTTGGTATATATTAACAAACTCTCTTCTATTCCACTGAATATAATAAACTGAAGCAACACATTCTTGTTGTAAAGATCAGCTTTATTACATGGCCATGACCTGGACCAGCTTTCAATCAGCACTGATTAAATGCCTATTCTGATATCCTGTACCACATACCTTTCAAGTCATGGAAAAAAGTAGCAAACACTTCCCATTTGTCACTGTCATACAACATAAAAATTTATCTAGATGCTGGATATATGAAGTGTCTCAGAATAACTCACTAGATCACACACACAGAAAACTCACTCAGCGTGCACAGACTAAGTAGGGTTGAATTAATGAATGTACTGTTGCTTTACCTATTGAATGTCTGTCACTAAACCAATATTTTGCAAATGCAGAAGCAGGGACTGGGAGATACACTGGCTGCAGGCACTGACAGATCCCTCCTCTGCAGTTTCAAGAAGCTAATTGTGCTCAGTTCAGAGTTCTTGATCCATGTTCCTGGGAACGACTCAGAACACAAGCAGCAAGACAGTCAGCATGTGTCCACATTTGGGGTTTTGTTTCCAATCTGCCCTGATTTCCTTCCCAAGAATGCTGTGCTCGTGAAAGGCACAGCATGACATCCTAAGAGACTTCTATCTTCTCTGCCTAACAGACTCACTCTGGGTGGCAGCAGAAAAGCAAAAGCTTTCCTAGAGAATACACCAGGATTACCAACAAGAAAGGAGAACTACTTCTGGATTGAAGCTTTGGCCCACTGTCATCTATGGCAAAATTCCCACTGAAGTCAGCATAGCCAGGATTTCACCTCTGTTGCAGCAATTTTGAGTCCCTGCCCATTCTGCCTTGGAACTTCCAGCCAGCACAATAAGGGTCTTAACAGTGCCAAGAGCATTTGTGTTACGTACTGCAGGCAGAAGTCATGAAACCCTTCACATAAGCAAGCAAATACTCATCAAACAGTTAGGAAATTTAAGACACTGCTGTAATGTAAGGGACTCAAACCTACATCCAGAATCATGATGTTTCACACTGGCACACCGTTCAAAAAACAAACCTTATCCTAACCAACTTTCTGTCCTTCACAAAAACCTGCCTGTAAATACAAGCTGCATGACTGCAGTTGGCATGTGCCAGAAGACATTTTAGAACTCAGCACAGAAATATATCTGTAGTGGAACAGCACCCACGAACTGCTCCTAACAAGCAATGGCTAAACACCCTAACCCCCTCCTAATTGTCCATTTCATTGCATTTGATAGGAGCCATCTATCAGAGTACATCAGGTCACAGTAGCGTAACATGGTAGGAGCCATGACAATATAACCTGGTGGAACAGAAGGCCCTTGTGTGAGAAATGGAGCAAGCCAGCATTTAGGGAAACTGGAGGGGCTATAACCCATCCCTGTCTGGCACACAGAATAACAACACAGTAACATAACACACAGTTCCAGAATCATTCTACACACCATCGGCATGCAGGTATGGAGCACAGTCATCACAATGCCAACAGGTGCTATGTTAAGAATCAAGCTTAAAAATAAACAGGAACAAAAGTAAATAAAACTATGATTTGCTGCATCAAGGCAAGCACAGCCAACCTGCTGATTTTCTACAACACTAGCACCACCAAAGGATCAGACAGAGGGATATCCATAGTTTGCAGTCCTGCAAACATTGGCTCCTGTCTGGCTCTCTCAACAAGACACCAGTGTTTTTTAGAACACAACGATCACACCTGTAAGCTCTTTCTCAGTAGCACTCTCCAAGAGCAAGCTAGATCCTTCTCTCCTTGCACCAACAAGTGCTCTCCAAGCAACAAAAGGAAATTTTTGTTCACTTGAAAGATTAGCCCTCTGAATGTCAGCAGGAACAGACAGACAAGTACTAGCCAGGCTATTCTGCCTTGTTCTGCTCTTCCAGCTAAATGCTTATACCCTCCCACAACTGCTCCAGACCAGGAATGAGTCCTCAGTGAAAGCAGAGCATCCAGGCAGCAAAGAATGGTGCAGCAACTCTCCTCTGCATTCCTCATAGCTCACCCTCTCCTGATTTTTAATTCCTTTTCTGAGAGCTAAAACCAAATTTGAAAAAGCATTTGCTAAATGAGAGGTAAGTTAAAACACCTGTGCCTGTGGAAAGGACTTTTTCTTTCTTTCTGCTGGACAGAGGTTGGTTAAGAACACACGAATCCTGATCAAAAGATACACCTCTCTAAGCTGACAGCACTGCAAAGAGAAAGCAAATGAGTACCAACAGAAACATTCATTTCCTCGAGTCCCTTCCCTTTAACCAAACTTGATGCTTTAGTGCCTCTGCCGGGATGCCAGTGCTGACTTCCCTTTATGTCCCATGTACTTGTATTTATTTTAATTTAATCTGAGACTAAGGACACTTGGCAATGCTTAATCCTCCCAACAACAAAGCAAGGGCACTAAGCCACCATGAAAAAAAATAAAAAAAAATTTAAAAAGGTAAAAGACACCCACTGATGCATTCCTTGGGGCAGGAAGGCTCTCTTTTCCTCCTGCAAATAATCCAGCGGGATCCAAAAAGCGGGCAGGAGAAGCTGGGTTACTTCCTTTAATAGCAGAAGTTAGAGCTGGGAGAGCCAAGTTTAACCCGTCGCCAGCCGGAGCAGGTTCCCTTCGCAAGGGTGAACAGCACGGGCACGCCCCAGCCCTCGCACACACACACACTCACTCACTTACACGGACACACACAGACGCTCACACACGGTCCGAGTCTCGGGGGCGCAGAGGGCAGCCCCCGGCAGGGCGGAGGGGATGGGGAGCCCGCAGCGAGTAGCCCCAGCAAAGCCCGGCAGGGACGAGGGGACACGGCTGCTGCCCCCACTGTCCCGGACAGAGCGCTCTCCCAGCTCCAGCCAGCGCCCAGGCGCCGGCGCCTGCGAACGGGGAGAGCAAGGCGAGCCCTCCCTCCTAAAAACATGGAGGGAAAAAATAGATGGACAGACAGATAGACAGACAGAAATACGAACAGGCAGGTCCTCCGGTAACACCCGTCTCTCCCCAGCCCAAGCAGCTGCAGTCAGTCCCCAGACTCAGCCAAGAGCAACTGCAGCTGAGGAGCAGCGACAGACGCACACCCCCTCGCCCTCGCTGCCACAAGTTTAAAAAAAAAATTCAAAACCCCCAAAAAACGCCACCAAAAAAACCCTACTAAATAAAAGCACTTAAAAGGCGGCGAGGAAATTTTTAAAACACGAAAACCCAGCTCTTGCCCGCTTGAGAGCTAAACCCCGGTGCGAAGCGGGGAGCGCACCCGGGGCAGCCGCCCACTGCTGCACCTTGCAGGGCAGAGCAGGAGCGCGACCGGCCGCTGACAGGGAGCGGCGCGGGGATGGGAGCGGGACACGGGCACACTGCAGGGCCGGTGCCCTGGCGGAGTCCACGCGGCAAAAGTTTCCTCGAGTCGCGGCCGCAGCCCCCGGAGCCCCCGCGCACCGCCGAGTTTGGCCGGCGGAAAGTTTCTCCGCCATCCCCTCCGCGCCCCTCCCCGAGCCCCAGGCGGGTACGCACCGGCCGGCTCAGCTCGGGGCGCTGCCCCGCCGCCTCCCGCGCTGGGTCTCCATGCCGCCTTGGGCGCCGCCGGGCTGTGGCGAGAGGCGAGGAAGAACGGCAGCGGGACGCTCCCCGCCCGACGCCGCGCCGAGCTCAGCGCAGCCCAGCGCAGCCTGCCGGGAGCGCGGCCCGCGCCCGCCTCCCGCCCGCGGGG
>VZTE01005755.1:1896650-1949631 GCA_013397775.1 Eulacestoma nigropectus
CGGGGCTCCCACCGCCCGGACCCGGCGCAGGGGAGGTCGAGGAGGCGCTCGTGGAACGTCTGTCCTCCAGGGGACTTGCCCAAGGTCATCCGCTCTCGCCAGGGCGCCGAGCTGCTCGGTGTTCCCCGCTGCTCTCCTGCCGCCGGGCGGGCGGGCAGTGCCGGCTCTGTGCTCACCGGCTGCCGCCCCCGTCCCTGTCCGGCGCGGCTTCACCTGCACCCCGAGCCCTGCCGGGAGCCGCGCTGGGCGGGCGGCGGGAGCTGGTTCCCTGCGCAGAGTAGCGCCAGCCCGGGCTAAGTAGCTAGTGGCTTCCCGCCCGGTAGCCCCGGGTGGCCGCTGGACGAGCGCGGGGACACGCTCCGGGGTGGCAGCCCGGCCGCAACCTGCCTGTGAGCGCAGTTGGGCGGCTGAGCCAGAGGGCTGTGAGAGTCTGTGACACTCTGCTGCGAAAGCTACACCTGTCCAGAGAGGTGGTCCCTTTGGGTTTAGTAGGGAGGAAGTATATTTAATGCCTTCTGCGCTTGTGAACTGATATCCAAGTTCTTACTCTGCCTATTTTAATAGGATGTTGTGACGAGGCACCTGTTTGATCATCTGTTCAGTTTGTTTCCTTCACTAGCAGTAGAGCCCAGGCCCCTGCCTGATCACATATCTCATTCAAGAGAGAGAGATCACTTTAACATCTTTTTTCCTTTTTTTTCTTTTAAACAGTGTCTGCCTTCAGCTATACTCTCCTCTGCAAGATCTTTGAGATGCTGTTACTTTTGTTTGTTTTCTTTTTGTTTGTTTGCTGTTCTCTCACTTTGTCCATGCCTCCCACTTGGCTGCAGGTCACAACTGCTAAACCCAAGTACAAGTAAGAAGGTCCCTGTGAGGACTGGCAGCATAGCGCCCGTCACTGGTTCCATAAAACACTTGTACCCCTGGCAATTTGCTGCTGTAATTTAAATTGCAATTGAAAAAGCAAGTAAGCAAACAAAACCAACCAGCAGCTCCACACTAATCACAAGGACTAGGGTAATAACCACAAAGCAGTAGGGCATGGGCTGCACTGTGAAAAACGAGAAGGAAAATAAATACAAAAACTGCTTGTAAAATTTAGCAGATGAAATTAAAAGTTCTACAATGGAAGCATGTAACAAAACCCAGCTTTGTCTAAAATGTACAATAGAGCTAATGATTTTGTACCCACCGCCTGGTTGCACTGGTCATGGAAGATGGTCTTGGTGCATTAAAAAGCTATTTAGAAGTCACAAATTCAGAGCCTCACTGTGCCACTCCCTAAAAGAACACAGCAAGGAGATGTCCTATTCCAAAAGGCCTATAATCCCCATCAACAAGACAAATTTAGGGTGGGAGGAAAGTGTATTATGCTGCAGATGGCACTGAGAAAGAAACTGATTTGCCCAAGGTCATGCAGGAAGTCTGTGGCAGAGCCAAGAACTAAACAGAATGCTCCTGAAACCCAGACTAAAAATAATGCTTGATAATTGCACATGAACTCCAGAAAACACACATTACACAGATTATCATCTTTTGACCAGTATTTTGGAGTTATTGGGCTCCATTTCATTATAATTTTCAACTGCACTGATAATTGAATGGTCACTTTCTAAATTTAAACCACATTATTTGAAAGTCCTCTACCCAGAAATTAATTCTGTGGAACAAAAGGCACTAACAGATAGCATCTGGGCCAACACAGATGCTTTCTGAGTGTGTCTGCTTTTGCTACCTCATTCCTCAAGCGGAACCAGAAGGTGTCCAAATCTTAGTCCTGGGAGGGAGAGACGATCCTGCTCCCCACAGTGTTTTCCTGAGGCTCTAAAGGGGCTGTGTTGTCCTTACCTCCACTTTGCCCAGTAGAAGTACTCTGGATTTAATCCCATATTCCACTAGCCCCTGTTTAGCCCCATTAAAATGTGCCCTGCCATACAGCTTTCGTTTGCTCTTGTGACAAACCTGTCACATGTCTCAGAAAGTGCCTTCCATGTGTTCTCTTCCTATTCCAGCTCCCTCTTACTGGTTTTCTTAGCCAATGCAGAAGCGTTTCTTGCGATGCAAACGCCACACAAGCAGGAAACAACAGCAACATCACGTGGCACCCTTCAGTCACCCTTACTCGTCGCTTTAGGAAAGTTATTTACACATATATTTAGTGGATTTTACAATGTATAAATGCTAATGAGCATTAGTAGAAGCTGTTTTCCTAATTAATCAATCCTACCAGCATGGTAATGATTTCTGTTGTTCTTCTGGAGCTTCCTCCAGCAGGGAGTGAGCTCTGTTGATTAACAAGACCATTTTGCATGTATATAACATTTTTGTTCATCTATAACAATCTCATTATCTTTTTTTTTTTTTCTCAAGGAGGTGAGCAGTTCTCAATTTATGCTTAAGGAATAACTAGGGCAGAAAGAATTGTTTTTTCTCCCATATCACCATTTTATAGTTGTGTATCTGTCAGGTTCAGTAAAATCTACACTACTGTGCAAGATTATTCAGAGCCGGTTGATTAAGATGCCCCAAATCAGGCAGCAAGACAGGGATGGTCAGGACCAAAGCTCCTACCTTCACACCTCAGAATAACTTGCTATTTTACAGCAGATCTTTAAAAGTGAAGAGCTTCAAATGATGATTTAACATCTTTGTAGCTGGCATGGATGGTAGAATTGAGGGCACCCTTTTCTGACAGCACCAAGTTTGTGCTACAGTTGACATGCTGGAGGGAAGGGATGCCATCCAGGAGAACCTGGACAGGCTCAGGAGGTGGGCCCGTGTGAACCCCATGAAGTGCAACAAGGCCAAGAGCAAGGTCCTGCACATCAGTCAGAGCAATCCCAAGCACAAGTAGAGGCTGGGCAGAGAATGGCTTGAGAGCAGCCCATAGGAGAAGAGCTTGGGAGTATTGGTTGACCAGAAGCTCAACATGCTCTGGCAATGTCCCAGCAGCATCAAAAGCAGCCTGGCCAGCAGGTTGAGGTAGGGCATTCTCCCCCTTTACTCCATTCTTGTGAGACTCCATGTGTGATACCTCAGCCAGCTCTGAGGCCCCCAAAATAAGAACAACATGGACCTGTTGTAGTGAGTCCGGAGAAGGGACACCAAGGTGATCTGAGGGCTGGAGTACTTTGCCTGTTAAGACACCTGAGAGAGTTGAGATTGTTCCGCCTGGAGAAGAGAAGGCTCTGGGGAAAGCTTATGGCAGCCTTTTAGTACTTAAAAGGGTCTGCAGGAAAGCTGAAGAAGGACTTTTTAGAAGGACATGTAGTGATAGGTATGGGGTAATGGCTTTAACCTGAAAGAGGGCAGATTTAGGTTAGATATAAGGAAGAAATTCTTTGTTTGTTGGGCAGTGAGGCACTGGCACAGTTGTCCAGAGAAGTTGTGGATGTCCCTGAAAGTGTTCAAGGACAGGCTGGATGAGGCTTTCAGCAACCTGTTCTGGTGGAAGGTGCCCATGACAATGGCATTGGAACTAGATGATCTTTAAAGGTCCTTTCCAATCCAAAGCATTCTGTGATATAATATGATACTGGAAAGGTGGTGACATGATTAGTCTTGAGAACTGGAGGCTCAGTGGGGAACCCCTCACTCTTTCCAACTACCTGAAAGGAGGTTGTGGTGAGGGGGGACCCGATCTCTTTTATCATGAGAGTACTAGAGCAAATGGCCTTAAGCTGAAACACAGATGATTCAGATTAGATGTTAGAAAAAAAAAATTACTGATAGGGTTCCCAGGGAGATGGTGGAGTCACCATCCCTGGAGGTGTTTAAAAGGCATCTGGACCTGGCACTGGGTGGTAGTTTAGTGATACAGGGGTTGCACTGGTAGTGCTGGGTTGACAATTGGACTTGATGATCTTAAAGGTCTCTTCCATCTCTGACAATTTTACGATTCTGTGATTCTATGTGTGATTAATAATGCCATCACGCTCTACAGATAGAGACCAGGAAACAGCTTTTAGATTCTCACATCCTGAGTAGCAGGAATTTCTCCTCATTTTCCTGCCAGGACAATCAGATTCAAGAAGATGTGAGTAAACCACTGCGACAACAGAGTATTTCACGTTCTCTTAACTCAGTAAATTGCATTGAAATTATCATAAATAATTCAGCTAGTAAAAATGAATATAAATCCAAGCAGAAAGGAAAAGTTTTCCCAAAGATTCAGGGTTCAGGAGACAGTAAGGCAAGTTTTAGACCTGATGTTAACTGAACCAGTAGTGAGCTATTGAAGCTGAATCTCAGCATAATACCATAAATTATGAAACATTGACATTTCACATTGAATTAATGCAAAGGGCTATTTACACGATGTCTTAGAGACAGTTGCTTGGGCAAATTAATACACTTTTCCCAACACCAGGCCAAATGTTAGAGACACTGCTATTTTTCAAAGTATCAAACTATTTGCATATTGGAAATGTTTTAATACAATCTGTCTCCCAGGGCCACTGTGTGAGTTACTTTGAAAAGGTAATCAGTCATAATTCACTGGCTCCTTAATCCATAATCTAACTTGATTCAGTATACTACCAGTGATTTTCAATGTGAGAGGTTGCTTGTTTTCATGCAATTGCTTTCTGTTTGAGAGCCACAGGCCACCAACATAGGAAGAAGCATTCAATGGGCTACAATTGCCCTTCTGGGCTTGCTACCAATAAAAGGTCTGGATAGCAGATAGCAGTGGAAGAACGAGGCATGAGCACGTAGCAAAAATATTCCATATACTTGCCTGAATTTTGAACTTTGAATGTGCCTACACAGCAAGACACCATTATTGCTCTTATGTATTGACAAGGCTTTTGTCTTTTTTTTTCCTTTTTTGAAGGGTGAAAAGTACAGCACTCTGAAGTTACTTTTTGTGAGACTGTTTTTTACAGATCAGTGTTCTAGTTGTCATTTCTGTAAAGTATTGGTTAAGAATGTGCTTTAATACCGGGTGGTTAGACTTACAAACAGTGCTTAAGTACTTCACTAAACTGAGGTTTAGAATAATAAAAACAATTACTTGAAATGTCATCCAAATGATACAAAAATCATTAGTCGCCTTTTGCAAATTCCATGAGTTTCATGTCCACCATTATGAAAAAGATGCTATGGTATCTCCTGCTCAGAGACTTTCCTTTATCTTACAGAGAAAATCTCCTGATTCAGAAGTGCCTCAAGACTGATGTGATCGAATCACAGTCCAATATCCCGTAGGTGGGTTTCTCTCTGACTATCTGATTCCCTGTAGAGAGGCAGCCTCCTGGTCATACCAAGGACTTCACTACAAATTTCTTGCAGCTTTTTTGTCTCTTCTCACTTTTCCTGACAGTGAGTAGCATTAGCGCAGTGTTAAGAAAGTTAACAAGTAGTGACAGTGCTCATAGACTTTTCTAGAAACATGATGTGGCAGCACAAGACAGCTTGATGGTGATGACACCAGAAATTTGCTTCAAGGCCATTCTTCATGTTTCCTCAAGAAGCAACATTCCTATACAAATGTTATTCAAGGGCATTGCATGGCACTGCTCTGCCGGAGGGTCAGCAGCAGAGGGTTTGCAGGAATAATTAAGGGGATAGGTACAGCACAAAGCTTATCACTAGCTTATAGTGCCATTCAGCCAGAAAGATCTGTTAATGCAGGAAAAACTGGATCAGGGTTTTGCCAGATAGCTCCATCTCTTTTAGCGGCTGCAATGGGATCACACACCAAAAGATCCATTTTGACAGTGCATATTGAAGTATTACCTTGTATTATGCCGGATTATGCCTTGCAGCACAAAGTTATTAGCATTTCTAGCAGCTGAATGTCAGAGGTTTGACTTAAACTCGCAGAGTGAGATCATCCCATGTAGAAAGGAAACTTTCAATCTGGTGTGTCTGATTTTTTCCATTTGAAGGATAAAGCAATAACAGAATCGTAGAATATCCTGAGCTGGAAGGAACTCACAGAGATCGTTGACTCCAGCTCCTGGCCATGCATAGGACAACCCCAAGAATCACACCATGTGCCTGAGAGCATTGTCCAAACCCCTCTTGAATTGTGTCAGGCTTGGTGCTGTGACCACGTTTTTGGAGAGCCATTTGTGAAGGACTGGGTCAGCTCTGACTGTTTAACTTAAACAGTTTGCTTTTCTCTCTGCTCTACTTTGCTCATCCCAGCCATAACCCAGTCTCATTCAAGCCCAGCTGTGCTTAGTGCTGTCTCAAAGAGGAGCGCATAAAATCCACAGATTCCCTTCCCAGGGAACAGACCTGCCAGTCAAAGAGTGTTGCAATGTCATCAGTGAGCTGAAGGCAAATCACAGGAGGTGATGCTGGAACGTTTACTGTCCATCAGGGTAATAGTGCGTTTGATGGCTTGATCTAACGTATCAAATCCTGCTCACGGAAAATTGAGAGCAGGTTTTGTGGCTTTTTTTATTTTATTTCATTGAAACAGATCTGAGAGAGGAAGGAAGTGCTGTGTGGAGCCAGAAGTTTCCATTCGTTCCAGTTCTACCAGCGAGTTTCTAGGTAGCTCTTGAGCTTTACCTTGACCTCCTTGAGTTTGATTTCCCATTTTGAAAAATTAAATACAGAGTCACTGGAGATCATAATGTAAGAAAAGATGTATTTTTGCAAGTTTACCGGTCAAGTTGCAGTTTGATTCTCTGTTTTACTACCTGTATCTTGTGAGATTTTAGAGAAATCATGGGTTGTCTCTGTGCCTCGCTTTTCTGTCTGTGATACGCACCCAGAAACACTTTTTGTCTGTCTTCTGTTTTCAGGCAAATAAACATATATGTTGTTTTGTATTTTACCGTGGTTTACCTTCTAGATGACTGACTTTGACTAAGGTCCTTTAATTTTATTAACAGGTACAATAAATATTTCTGAGATTTCTCCTTGGAGCACTCTGAGGTCAATGGAAATGTGCACCATCAGAAGTATGTTATGTTAGTTAATGCAAGAGAAAGAAGTAAATGAAAGCAACTTGATTTTATAAAAACTGTGAAAGGTTCTGCAACCAGACAGTAGAAAGCTGTAAGGATCAGGATACCATGAAGCATGAGGGAAGGACTGATCTTACCCACAATAGCTTTGTACAGCTTTTACTGTTCATTGTACAAAGAACTGACTCCAGTAAACATTTAAACATGTGCTTAACTTGATAGACATGAGTGGCTTTCTGACTTCAATTTTAATGCACATTTAAGCTTAGGCATGGCTGTTTGTGGGATGGGGATTTAGTATGGGATTCCCTGACTCTTTGCACACATGATTTCATTAGGTGTTGTCTGTTTCTGTAGCACTGCCTTAGGGCGCGAGCCAAGTCCGGCTGAAGTCAAGGGAATTTCTACAGATTTTGATGGCAGTTGGACTGGACTCTTTATAGGAAATAAAAACAGATTTTGTGCAACATAAAAGCAAAAAAAAATCCTCCTAAATTTGTGGGGATGAAATAGTCATTTCCTGCTTTAGGACTAGAGACTTTATAAGTCAAGCTTCTAACCAGAGAAAAATTTTACCAGCTGTACACCGAGCTGCTGAAAATAAAGAGGAAGTATAACACAGACTTAGCAAACCCTTAGTTTTAAGTGAGCAGAAGGAATTGCTTGGCTGTGCATAACAGTTCAGCAGGAGGTAATGATCATGTTTATTTGGGTTCACAGGTTCTTTTGCTGTTGTATGCTTTCTTGGTACCTGCTTTAAAAAAAAACCTAGAAACTTTATATTTACAAATGCCAGTTTATCTGTGGTTGCGTGCCATAGCTGTCATCTCACAACAGGTGAGATGGCTTTCAGTTGCCATGCCAAGCAATCCTAGCTTAACTTGTATCACAGCTCCTGTTTCTGCTGTTGGCATCAGCTCATAATAGAGTTACAGAATTAAAAACTTGTCATCCCTGAAAGCCTTCTTGATAATGAGCAGGGTATGAGATGTGAATTTGAGTCCTCTTTGGTTGCATTGTTACTCTCCCTCTTTCGGTGGCCGCATTAATGACAGGTTGTCAGGTGCATTTTGTAATTCCAGTGCTGGCTTTGCATGTTGCCCTCTGCCCTCTGCTTCCAGCTGAATCATTCCCAAACCGCAATCCCTGGTGCTTGCACTCGGCGAGATAACAAACAGAAATGATGGAAAGCAAGGAGAAAAGAGATGATAAAAAAGAGAGGGGGGAAAAAACAGGTAGTGGCTGGTCAAATAAGCACATCCAAAATGCCAGCATTGGATGACTTCAGTAAAGACAGGTAAGAATAGTCAGCTGTATCATAGGACACAAAGAGGAAACTAGAGACCATAAAAGATTAAAGAACATTGGAAATGAAAGGATAAAATGTGATAAAAGTCCATCAAGACAAATGCAGCATTGTCATCTTGGGGTGTCACTGTGTTTTAAGTACTGCTACCTACTGCATGCTGCTGCCTCACAGCTCCTCGAAGTCCCCATCAGACCTGGGAAGTGAGGTGATCCAGCTTGGGAAGGATTCTGTTTTTTACTGGTACCATTTTCGCAGTTTTCTGGAGATAGCTGCAAAGGTTGCTACTCATCATACACCCTGAAGGTTAGTTACTCTCTGGGGGTTAAGGGAAGATCCAAAGGAAGTACAAGGGCTGAAGATGTTTAATAGTGCCTAGCTACAGATTATACAAGTTTTGGAGGCCAGTTTGCAACAACTAGAAAGGGACCTGATTAATTGTTGGCTGTTTAATACTCCCTGAAAATCAGGAAGCTCTATCACTTCCTTCCATCTGGGAAACTGAATCATAGTTGCAACTCTTACCCTGGGGCCACAAGGGCAGAAATGGATTCTCTGGCTTCTATTAAGATGCAAATTGAGATCTTTTCCACTTTAGAGAAGTGATGGTATCTCTTTGTAGCATGAATTCTTTGGTATCTAGTAAGTCTCTTTCAATATATTTCTCCTTTCTTGCAACATATTTTTATAACTCTTACAGGAATTTAATATCTTATAGATCCCTATCCTTCTAAACAGGGATTGAGAAGTTTTGGGAGCAGACTGCCTGACAGAGGCAGTAAGGCACAGTGTGACTGAACGAAGCTTTGTCTCAGCACACCAATATGCAAGGACAGAAAGCAGAAGGGAGCATTTCATTGAGATGTGAAATGGGGAAACCCTCGGTGTGTTTGACTTTTGTGATTTGCACCTACTGCAAATAGGGCCCTTGACTGATGTCACTTTGCTTGCAGTCCTTAGTGGCGAAATGGCTTTGATCTTCCTGGCCAAACCTATATTAAATGCAATGTTACAAAAGGCTCTGCATCATAAACCACACAAAACAGATACTCTTCCCTTTCCGCCCACCCAAATATGCTTCACCCAGCCACCCCTAAAAAGACAACACACACCAAGACTCTTATCCCACCCAAAAGAGATCTTGTCCTCTTCCCTCGCCAACCTCTTTTCAGACAGAAAGGTGTTTCAACCTGAGCAGGTTGTTAGAATAGATTATGGCTATTTCTGTCTCATGGAAGAGGTAGCAACCTGTGGGAAAGACATATGCTGAAAGCATCATGAGCTTCTTTGCTATATTTAGGAGGCTACCTTACAAAATAACTCAGTAATCTCAATTAAAGAATGTGTTTCAATGAAAAGAAAAAAAAAATCTTTCTAGTAGCAAAATTTGAAGCCTTTTTTTAACGTCTTTGTTCTGCTTTGCAGTTGCTCCATATATTCCACAAGGCTTCTGGAGCCATTAGGGTGTGTGACATTCACACAATAAGGTTGTCAAGCCACTCTTATTTCATATATGTCAATTAGCTGCTGGGATTAACTACACCCTACAGGGAGAAGCAGCAAGGACAAAGTTAACGTCGGTCTTGGGACAAGAGAAGGGAGACAAGAGGAGGGGAAAGGACAGGACAGGACAGGACAGGAGAATTAAGAGATGCACTTAGGAGAGATCTGGGAAAAATGAGAAAGAAAAGAGCTTGAGGGACACATGTTGGGCTGTCTGGAGAATGGTGCTTCTGTGAGAGGTATGTTAAAAGCCTAAAACAAAGTAAAACCTGACAGGAGTGTTTGAGGCACTCGAGACCTGGCCTTAAAGAGGAGAGCTCAGCAGGTGGTTCAGAAAGCTGGAGGCTATTTGTAGGGTTGTGTGCATCCTAAATATTGGTAATGCAATGTTGTGATATAAAGAAATCCCAACAGATTTTACTGGAATCCCAAGGCAAAAGCTGTGTCTCTCCGTACTGCAAGATTCATCATACTGTTAGGTCCTCTTCACCATCTGAAATGCAGGAGGTTATTGTCATTTAATCTGCTACTTGAGGGGCTTGAACATAGCAAGAAAATGTCCTAAACAAAACTAATAAAAAGTTGAAAAAAAAATCTCTATATTTGTTTTATCAAGCATGAATTTCATATGAGAATTCCTGGATTGGTCTTCACTGGAGATCAATCATTTGATAAAGTGAAGTGCCACACTTCAATTATGCATTGTGACAAGAACTGGGGAACTACTAGACTGGACCCAACCAGACCCCATCAGGATTCAACAGCTTGGCTCTGAGCGTGACTGTCTCCTGATGTTTTGCAGACAGAGGCAAGAAACAGCCTAACAGATGATGAGGGAATAACTTGCAAACAGAAAGTTTCTTCTGGTTAACTCCAGAGAGCCATTGATTGGCTTCTGTCCTGAGGCATTACAGTTTATATCCCTAATATATTTTTATATTTCCTAATAAAACTGTTGGCTGTTGCCATTACATGGGTAATGGACATTTATATAAAACTCTTTATGAGCTGTAGATGGGGATCATCCTCTTCACCACACACGTGAAGCCACCTCTGAAGTAAAATGCAGTAGGTGTTTAATAGCATTGGCTCTATAGATAAACTGCAGTTATATCAAAGAGGAAGAATGACTCCTCATCAAGTCAAGCATGCCTAAGACATTCAGAATCAGATTTTGCTTCTCCTAGAAGAAATTAAACCAAAACAGGGCCTTTCTGTCCTTCCTGGAAATCAGTAAGTCCAAGGAGTTTGGATTTGTGTTGTACATTGCTTTTAGAAAGCTAGAAAAACATAGCATTTCTAGTGTAGCATGGAAGAGTTCCTTACCAAGCATCATCTGCTGCAGTTTGAGAGGGACGGGAAATTCCAGCATCCCCTGAATTAATCCAAACATGTTTCTGCAGTGAGATTTAATGTAGAAAAAAGTGCCTACTTGAACACTTTTGCCTTTTTAGTAATTTGTTATTTTTTACTCCACATTACTTGAAATAATTTTCTGTGTTTTTCTTTTAATTTGGCTTTTGTAGATCACAATAAATTATTCCTCTAGGAATGAAGAAAAGTCATCATTGAAATTAAAAGTGATAAGGGATTGCCATTTCCTTTCACAAAACCATGATTCAAAAGACAGAGTGAAGTATAGCTACAGAAGCTATGAAGTCCTTGGTCTTGGGAAGGGAAGGACTGTCTGAAAGAGGTGCAAACAGCAAAAATATTTTAAAAAATCAATTCAGGCAATATTTTCAAAGAATCAACATAGCATTCACTAATGTGAGTAGAGAAAAATTTCTAGCTTGCTTGGTTTACACAGTACATAACATTTGAGGCAAAAATCTGTTTCAAAAATAAAGTATTTCTCCTGTCATTGCTTTTGTACACCTAATAGTATACAGCACTCATGTTAAGATTTCTATCTTCAGAAGACGGGAGTTAGTTATAATCTCTCAAGGATAAATATTCCTTTCCTATGTCATTTTGGAAACTGAGAACGGAGCTTAAGTGGATTGCTG
The DNA here is from genome assembly GCA_013397775.1 of Eulacestoma nigropectus. Classification (NCBI taxonomy): domain Eukaryota; kingdom Metazoa; phylum Chordata; class Aves; order Passeriformes; genus Eulacestoma; species Eulacestoma nigropectus. Next base: position 1,908,395 of record VZTE01005755.1, read on the forward strand.
AGGGCTTCCTGTACCTGAGCAGGCATTAGAACAGGAGAATCCTTGTCTCACAGGTTTTCCTTCTAAAACGGTAGAGGGGAGTTATGCCCATGCCATTAATTTCCCTGTCTTTCTTAAATACATGCTATCATTATAACATATCTTACCCATTTGAGTTAATCGGATATAAAACATTAACTTTTGCAAAGGTATTAGAGCTTCACCAAAGATCACTCAGAGATATTACAGGGTAACATCAAAATTAACGTGGAAGCAATTTAGTCCTTCAGTTTAAATGCCTTCAGCAAAGGATTAAGACTTTCCCATCACCACTCAAGCACTCCCTTACATGGTCCCTGCTTATCATGCTCCCCTCACGTACTGTGCTAGTTACCTTTTTACCATAAAAGTGGTGCTGGGAGTATTTCCTGTCATTCCTGATAGCTTCATCATTCAATTAAAAAAAGCAAGTGACTGTGTTTTTATCAATGTGTGTCTTATGCTTTTCTCTAGATATTACCTATAATGTCCAGATGACTTAATGTCTGTGAAGCTTCACCCCGTTGAGGGCAAAGACTGAAAATAAATGCTCCTATGAGAAGGATTATTGGATGGAGAAGGCAGCATTTATTAATGTGTCCCATTCAAGTCTAGTGATGAAGCCTGGGATTGGCAATGAAATAGGATAAAAAAAGAGATTTTCCAATTGGTAGAAGTGATAGTGCTGAGAAATGTGAGGGTATTTTGGCTTGTAGCAAATAATCTCCTGTCCTCTTGCAGTGCAGCAGAAGGAAATCTTCTACTGAGATTACAAGAGAGAGTGGAGGTGGAGGTGAACAGCAAGTGAACATATTTCAGCCAGAGCAATCAACAGAAATCAGCAGTCAATACAAGCTTGGTGTGTGCACCCATCACCCATCATGCCCCTTTAGATACCAGAATATGTGTTTTTTAAATTTTCGCAGGTGACATTTCATGTGACATGTTGATCCAATTTGCCTGGACCATTTTTATTAATCCCCTCCTAGGTCTTTGTTGGGCTTGTTTAGTCTTGGTTTGGTTTGGTTTTGTTGTGGTTTTGTTTTTTTTTTTTTTAAGCAGCACTGCTTGTGTGGTGAATTTGTGGTGTGGGAGAAAGTTGCATCTGCTTGGAGTCTCTAGTTTGTGGGACAAAGGGAAGATGAACTAGCTGAAGTGATCATCAGATGCCAGGGTGACCTGGCTGGAAGCTAAGAGCACTCTGGCTTTAAAGAGACTCAAAGTACATACTAAAGTCTGGTCTTGGAGAGGCGACAAGAGTCTTTTGTTGTTTCTTTCTTCTGTGAGACCTTTAGGTTAGATTAGCATAGGCAGTGAGAGAGCATAGACTGGGAGCATGGAGATGGCAAGAGTATCAGGGAAAGCTAGAGACTGGATTGGGACAAATAACAGGAAAGGTGCAGTCAGGAATACAGCCCTGCATTGCACAGGAGAGGAGTTGGAATGATGTCATGGCAGGCAGAGAATGAAAGAGAGAATGGATTCCGGAAGGCTGGAGCCACCTCAAGGACAAAGAACCTGTATAGGAGACGAAATGAGGTTTAGTCAGTGCTTGGACAGGCATGTTGATTGGGCAGAGCCCCATCACCTCACTGAACTGCACATCATCTACACCCGCAAGTGTTTATTGAAATTTGTGCACCTTAATTTTGATTTGAATTTTATCCCTCATATCTCTGACCACAGAGCAGGTGCACAAGTTTGTAAAACTTGAGAAGGAGGGTATTCTCACTTTCAAAAAGGGACATTCACTTGGTGGGTGATCAAAGCTGGTGGCTCAGTGATGAGGCAGATGCACAGTTCTGGACTTCACATTGTCTTGTCTGCACAAGGAGTGACAAAAGTGGCTCCATGACGTGGTTATTGCAGTTGTCTGTGGTTGGAAAGATACCCTTGATATATGGGAAGAGGCCTGGAGTTTGGGATTTGCCTACAGGAGAAGTGCAAGAAGTGAGGAAGCAGATTTGGAGAGACTACTTGCGTCAGTGCTAGATGTGTTTGTGCTGTCCTATCTTCCAAAATTATGCCAGTTTAAAAAAAAAAAAAAAAAAAAAAGAAAAAAAATTGTGTACAGCAGCTTGAATCTGCTTTCCATGGTGATGTTCTCCAGTTTTGAGGCTGGTCGGCAGCCCTGTCTGCCTAATTTAGGCTTAAGAGGCACTTGCAGAATGTCAGGGCACAAAGCTGGGGATGCCTCCAGGGGACAAGATGAGCTTGATGTCGTTTGGGCTGCTACCAAGGGCACGTCTGATTTTTCTCTTGAGCTGTTCTTGTAAAGATTGTTGAAGCTAGAGTAGAGGGAGAAATGTATATGGATACTTATTTCCCATTTCTCCCTCCCCAAGTGCTGTTCCAAGCTGCACAATATCTCTCATAAAGTCAGATGATCTTTTGCAGTGGTGCTGACATCAGTGTGTGGTACTCACGTTTCCCCACAGCATCAGCAGCCTTTGGCCTGGCATTGGGCTTCAGTGCAGAGCTTGTGGCATCCCTCCCTCAACACTGGCTGGTGAGATCAGCTGGAGGGGTACTGCTCTGTCATGCTGGGCTGTCTCCAGACTATTAAACTTTTTTTCTTTTTAAACCTTATAAAACTGGGAGGCTGCCACCGAGCTGTCTGTTGGCCTTTGATCCATGTTAACATCTAATCCATGGCTGGAAGACGGTACTTGGCCTGGGATGTGTAGTGTCAGGGACTCTCTGACAAGTTAGCAGTCTAGAGGACTGATTTCCAGTACTTGGGAACATTCCTGGCGCTATTTGTAAGCAGAAGTGTATATAAGCTTACAAGCATATGTGTAAGCATACTCTCTAACTACTGTTTTCCCACAAACCCTGTCATTTTTCAATGATCCTTCATTTATTCAATCCAGATAGAAGCTGGTTCCTTTGATTTACATTTTTTACACTCCTTCATGCTCCTGCATATTTTAAATCTGCAGAGAGTGTTAGTGAACTTCCAGTCTGATTGCCCACGTAACACTGCATTTCCCCATCAGTCGACAAAAGTGATAGTTAAATGGTTGAGGCGTTCCCTTTATAAGCAAACAACCTGTTCTTTTGGCGCTTTTTGGTGCACTTGGAAATGTTCACTGATAGATTTAAATTAGCAGGATACCACTTTGAATGCAACTACACCAGCTTTTAGTCTGCTTTCATTTTGAAACAGGGCTTCTGTGCTCATATTCTCTGTGCATCTATCTGTCACTCTCTTCCCTTGGGTTTTTTTGGCTTATGCAATTTCAATCACATTTAGCAATGGTCCCAAGGAGATTATTTTTAACAAGTTCTAATATAACAGAAGGTGGATTGATGAGAGAGATGCTGTTAATATCCCTGGGATAAGGGCCACAACATGAACTCAAGTGTTATTAAGGCACCAAGAGTACACCTGCAAGGCATAGATCCGTAGGAGACCAGGCTTCCTCAGTTTCACTGCCTGCTGATATTGCGTGTTTTGTCCATATTTACCAATGTGACCGTAATATAGATCTCCTGGATTTTTTCCCAATTTATTTTCAAATTCATTCCCAGTGGGGGTCCTGAATGAGTGGGATTTCTACTTTTTCTACTCCTATGCGAATCTGAAGAAATTCCTGGATCTGATTCCCACAGACCTTTTTCTTTGAAAAATTACTATGATATGAATACGAAAGTAACATCACTACACCAGGAAACCTCAAAACTCTGTTTTTCATGTGAATGAGTAAGAATCTTTCAGCAATTTTCAGCTTGAATGTCTATTCTGTTTATGGATCACAGCAGAAGGAAAAGAAGGAAGTCATAAAAATATTTTTGGAGTTGAATTATAAATGGAAACGATGTTCCAGAAATCACCTCTGCATCACTCACAGTCTCTGGTGTTGGCACACTGTGCCTCAGGACTTGCTGCTGGGTTTTTGAACAAAAGCTGTAAACTGGAAAAGTAAATCAGGTTGCGGCTCCAATTTTGTGATGTCTCTGCACTGAACTGGATCCTATCAAGATGGAACAGCCTTCTTCTGTAGCAAGTGGCAGAATATGAAGCAGCTGGCAGCAGAAGAAAAAAAAAAGGCAGGAAAAAAAAAAGAAATTAGAAAAATCTCATGCAAACACTAGTGAATCATCCCCACAGGCTTTCTGCTTGCCCAGTATGCTGTCTGAGTGCCAAGACCAAGGAAAATCACACCACTTTATTAAGGTAAGCTGCTTTCCAAAGGCAAGCCTGGCATCTCTAGGCTCTGTCTGAGAGAGCATGTTGCAGCCTTAACACACCATGAAGATGCCCAGATGATGGCAGGTGGGTTTGTTTTTTTTTTTTATGAGAAGTACTACCAGATTGATAGCAGAGAGTTTACTGTCCTTCTCAGCCCTACTCTTGATAACAAGTGGCCTCCTTTTAGATTAACCCTATTGAGATCACCCTGCTGTTAGATTGTCAAGAGAGTCTCAGAACACAGGAAAACCTTGTTTCATGGATTTCTTTCTCCCTATGTATGTGTGACAGACACTGTGAAAATTCATCCAAATAAATCTTCAAGATGTACCCCGCAGGTTTCATAGCTGGCACACAGAGTAGCACCTGTGGGCTTTCAAGAGCTATTTCACCTGTTTTGCAGCTAAAAAGAAGATAAGGGTTCATGTGGCAGCAGCAAAGAGGGAGGGCTGCCTGGCAGTAGTGTTGCTCTGGAAGGTGCAGGCAATGTTGCTGTAAATCAGTGAATGCAGGAGAGGAAAACTCTGGTTACAAACTGGATCTGGAAGCATACACATGCTTTCAGACAGGAGACAGGCTGAACTCAAACCAGGTCAGAAGAGAATCATTGAATTTGGGTTGGAGGGGACCTTAAAGATCATCTAGTTTCATCCCCCTGCCACGGACAAGAACACTTTCCACTAGACCAGGTTGCTGAGACCCCCATCCAACCTGGAATTGAACACTTCCAGGGAGGTGGCATCCACAGCCTCTCTGGGCAACCTCTGCCAATGCCTCACCACCCTCATGGTAAATAATTTCTTCCTAATGTGTAATCTAAACCTGTTGTCTTTCAGTTTAAAACCATCCCCCTTGTCCTGACACTACATGCTCTTGTAAATTGTCTCTTTCTTGTAGACTCCCTTCAGGTGCTGAAAGGTCGCAGTTAGGTCACTCTTTTCCAGGCTAAACAAGCCTGATTCTCTCAGCCTTTCCACCTAGAACTTAGGTTGAATTTTTTGTCTTTTATTCTGATGGAAGTATCTGGAATGCGAAGTGACCAAAGTTCATCATCTGGTCGATTCTGGGATCTGCGAAAAACTGATTTTCACAGGTGCTGTCTCTAAGGGCACTCAATTGGTTGCAAGTGTCAAAAGCACAAATGATGATAATAACTTCAAAAGGCATTCAGAGGCAGATGGGAATGTTTAACCCTTGGTTAACTTACTGGGTGGGCCATATCACCACTCTTCAGAGCCTGTCATGTTTGATGACTTGCTTCAGCTTCTTTGTGTAAGTGGTACAAAGTCTGGTCCAGCATCAGCTCTGAAAGGTGCTCCTTTTATGAAAGGTATCATGTCTGGTTAAAAAGGATGCATCTGTGCTGTGTTTGAGAAAGGTTTATGCTGCTGGCATGCAATGGTGATTGCAGTAGAGTTCAAAATGACAAGTTTCTCCACACAAAATAAAAGCTGAGAAAGTAAAGTTCAGATTTTGGGACATGCCTTGTCAACAAATGCTACTCCAGGCACCAGAAACAGGTCCTGGTAATGGTTGCCAATACAGTATGAGTATGGAATGAAAGAAATAGCTTTCTGTTTGGTATCACTGCAGCTTGCTGGTAAATACATCTGCAGTTTCTGGAAATCAGCAGCTAATTATGCTGAAAAATCATGATTCTTTAAGAGTGTAAATATCTTTAAACAGCAATTAAAAATAATTATAACTCAAAAGCTATCATGTATTTGAGAATAAGAGTCAACCTAGCTGGACGAGTACATGCTACAAATTGAGGAAAAATTTTGGCTTAGTTTTTTTGATAGTTTTTCTAGTACCAGTTTTGTTCATGGCTATGGATTGCCTCTTAAATGCCTGCCTCTTGATCATGTTTAAGTGACCCGTGCCAGCTGAAAAGGTCTTAGAGATCCCTATCTTTTGCAACATGGTGGGAAGCACAGCCTGTTTTCTGGGATTCATGCTTGTATTTTGGTATGAAGTCCCTCCAGCAGGTTTTAACTATGTCGCTGCTTTTGAGGAAAGCTTTTTGAAAAAGCATGGGTTTTTTGACTGTCAGATTCACTGATTTTTTTTTTTTAAGAGCTAGGCAGGCTTGAAATTAAAGCAACAAGCAATGAGTTAGCAAGATTAACTGCTTAATTATGAAATTGGTTGCAGAAGGAAGAAACTCATGGAAGTTAGCATTTGATTTTACTTAAATGCATGCTTGTCCTTAGCTTTTCCAGTGCCTCAGTGAGACATTAAAAAAGGAAGCTGCCGCATCATTGAGTTGTGCCCACCACTGTGCTGGCTTGGTTCAGGAGACATAAAGCTTCAATTTCCTGCTTCCTTGATTAAAGATAGTTTCTTCTTTGATTTTGTTACATGTCTTACTCCTAACTTCTCCTGGCTATTTTAAATATGAATATAATATTAAAATTTGTGATGAATATGATCATGATGACTCACAGTCTATAGGACTGTGTTTCCATGCTGTATGCAGTTTTCTTGTAATTGAATTAAAAAATACAGATATAGCAAGCTGGACCTCCCCTCTGCTCTCAAGGTGTTTCTCCAAATTTACTTCTTGGTTATATTGCACGATTGCACAAATTTTTTGCATACTTTTTAAACCTCACAAGAGTTTCATCTTTCAAAGAATTTGCCCTCAAACATTTTCCTCCCTTTACACTGGGTATTTTTTTGTATCCCCAGGCTGCGGTGTGCTGCCTTTCCTCCTGCTGACAGAGCTCTTGTGGGGTCATCCCATCAACTGCTTCAGGAAACCTGGTTCCTTTGCTGGTGCCACACCTGGCATTGTGAAACCATATCCTTACATGTTATAAATGGCCATTTCTAGTTGCTTTTTTTGAAAATCACTTGAGAAAAAGATGGGCTAGATTAAACAATATTTATGTAGATACAAGGCTAATTTGAAATGCATGTAGGTACATAAACTACAAATGCAGGTACATAAACTCTAAAAGTATCTCATATTTGCCTTAAAATTTGCATGCAAAGCTGATTTATTTTGGGGGTGGAGTGACCAGTACTCAAGATCAGTCTGACATGCGTCATACAACCCCATACATAAAAGGTAAGGAGGATTCAAGTTCTGCAGAGAACTATGAAGAATTTTGTCTTATTCTTGAAAAAGTTTTGAAGATGGCCACTGTCCTGCTGTTGGTCACAAATTGTGAAAGTGGTTGTAAATGGCATTTGAGATCCTTTTCCAGCCCTATTTTCTACAATTTCTATTATCCCTTTCAAGTAATTTCTCAATTTCACTTTGGCTTTTCTTTGAAAAGACACATACTGTATTAATAGGACAGATGACAAATAAAGCATTTTGAGTAATTTTTCTAAGTTACCTCCTCTCTCTGACAATCACTTACTGTCATGTTTGGGTTCTGCCATCACAGCCATATCATTTCAATGGGACACAAAAAATTGGCTCCCATTACGTCAATAGATGCCCTAAAAATACCCCTGAAGCCCAGACTGTCGATACATGATGCCTGCTCTACTTTTGTGTCTTCTTCAGTTCAGTCTGTGAGTTTCATTGTTATGGGCCACCTGTGGCCCTAATCTCTGTCTGTCTGTCTATCTATTGGGTAAAGAGCAGGCAAAAGTTAAATTGATTTAGCAACAAGCAATGAAAATGTCCGTGACTGGTTAGGCAGCTTGGATCAAGGCAGTTCTGACAGCAGACAAAGAAAGACCAAGTTTTTCCAAAAGACTGGGAAAAGTTATGGACTTGAACATGGCTGTGAAAATAATCACATGTGGGTAGCAGGGTCAAAAACAACAAGAAGATATGAGAAATTCAAAAAGGCTGACAAAGACTGGGAGCAGCAGAAAAAGGTCCAAGGGTAGAAATGTGTGGATGAAATATACCTACACTAAAACAAAACTCAACTGATTTTACCATTTCAGCTTTTTGAAAAAGCTTTGACCGGGAAGACTGACTTTGTGTTTTTCATATGGGTGCAACTGTGCTGATCCTACATGCTTGAAAGTCAAATTTGCAACCTAGAGCTATGTCATTCCTTGTGTTGGAGAAACATCACTGAGGTGCAACATCATTGTCTAAAGTCAAGGAAGTCCCCAGACTTGTCACTCAGCCTTGGGCTCATTGCAGCAGAAGAGCTTAAAAATAGAGTATCTGATGCCTGAAGGAGTCCCTATAATGAGGGTACCTTGTGCTTCTCCAGGAGGTACGGTTAATCTTGTGCCTTGCTGGATGTGTGCTCCAGGATGAACTCAAGGCCATGGAGCTGGCATGAAAAATAATTCACATTTTGTGTTTCTCTCTTTTACGTTGGAAATGCTGCATGACTTGAGTGACACAATGCAACATGGAAGATGAATTCCTATAGATGTGATACCCACATACACATACAGGAATGTAAAAAAGAACAGGAGACTTTTCAACACAACATTGGCCCTTAGTAAGGCCTTAGTTATGAGCAGCTGAATACAGGAAGCTGAAGGCAAAGTGGGACCATTAAATCTCTGAACTTCCTGCACATAACAGGGTATTTAATTTCATTCAGTTACCCTGCATGAAGCCCCAAACCTGTGCTTGTCTGAGGCACAAATTCAGGAAAGGTGTAGAGTCCTGCTCCAAAGGCCCCAAATGATGGGGAGTCCACCACTTCCTTTGGTAGTTTGTTCAGGATATGAAGCACTTTCAGTGCTTTAAAAATGTATGCTTAATTGTATTTTTCTTTTGTGTTTTTATTCTTTAGCTTCATACATTTGTATTTTGCTTATTTCTGGTAGGATGATGAGGTTTCTATAGCTCATGCTGGAGATGTTTAATGGCAAGCTTCACAAATAAAGGAACAAATTAATGTGTCCTGATTAAGAAATGAAGTGAGGAATATAATGACTGAAGAGCACTTGTACTTTTTCTAATCTTTGAAGTTACTACAGCATTGTGCCACCTGGTGGACCCTCTTCCCATGTGGGAGGAAGGAGATTGGCCTTATCGAGACCCAGAAGGTACACCAGGGCCACCTGCCAGGGTACCTGGTCACTGGTCACACAGCTGCACAGTGGACTGGCCCTGTCCATGCTTTGGATACTGGAAGCAGCATAGTCACCGATGGCAGCTTTGGACCCAAGTGCTTAGTGCTGCTTAGTGCAGAGCAGATCTTCTGGCTGAATTACTGTATTGACCTATCTGAGCTACTTCTGCATCTAGAAACGGCTCAGATGGCATTTCCACCCAACCCAGCACTGTCCCATGGCAAAACATGGGAGTGGATGGGTGGGCCTGGTTCATGAGCAGCATATGTACTGGAAATCCACACCAGCTGCTCCTTTGGAAGGCCTTCTGGGCACGCTGAAAACCATCACAAACTGTGCAGAGCTTCGTAAGCTTTCTGCTGCGCTCTGATGGGCCATGAAACAGTTAACGGTGTTAGCATATGAGCATCTGAGTTAGCATCTTGGATGTGAGGAGTGCAGCAGTTTATATTTCTTGGAGCAATTGTTTCAGGCTGCTCTGCTGTTTCAAGCCCATGCCGTTGCTCTAGTGAAGCTCAGCTTGGATTTTCTTCACAGTTGTGACAGCCAGAGATGACTAAAAATACAGAGTGCTGAGATTCCTCAGAACCATTGCGAATTCTGTCTTCCCTTTCTTCCCAACTATCCTTCTGCTTGCCAGGGAGAAAAGTTGGGTTGTGGGGGGAAGAGGGTTAATTTCTTTCCCTTTGTGTTTTTAAAGGTTGCTTTTACATTAAGGTCCTACGGAAAGGAAATAAGTGTCCTGATAGATACACCATCTATAAATACAAAGTAAGCATGAAACACAAACATTTTTGGAGATTTAATCCCTGTTTCTAGCGATGTGCAAAACCCTTGAATTCATGTGTTGTGTTGGTATAATATATAATTATACTTCAGTAAATCTGAATCTTAACATTAAAATTATATAGGTCAGAGATATTTTAAACTTAGGAGGGAAAAGAAATAAAGGGATACATTTTCTTGCAGTTCTTGCTTCCAGAGATGTAATGCCTTCTCAGTTGTGGAAGGATTTTTAGATTTTTTTCTTCTGATTCTAAACACACCTTTGCTTTGCCCTTTTTTTTTCCTCCTGGGAACCATGCTACCATAAACTACAAGCTTTGATTCGCTGTTAAGAGTGACATATGGTTCCTCGCTTTAAGGAATTTGATAAGCATATCACTTGATCTTTCATGTTTAGTAGGAATTCAAGAAACAAAAGAGATGTCAGCATGCTGGTTGGTAGCAGAGGATCTCTGACTGGATCATTTCTGCCAGTTTATTATCAGTGTTGTGCTGTAAATAGTTCCCAAGGCAAAAACAGAAAAAGCGCAATAGAGGCACACATTAACTGAAGGGGGCTGCCCAGACGTTTAGAGGGAGGACAGGTAAAGTGAATTCCCACAAGATTTAGTCCGAGCACACTGAAGTTCATGCTCTGTGATGATTCCTTAATGTTAATGCTCTAACTGCTTTTGTGGCAATTGTTACTTTATGCATTTCTAAGCCATAAAAAGAGATGCACTTAAAAAAATGGCCACCTCCAAGCAAAAAAAAAGAACACTTGTTTGCATTTAATAATCACTAAAACTTGAAATTCTAAATTGGATTAATTTTGTCTATTATAAATTGATGGGGGAATAGCTATGCATTAGCCTTGAATTCTGATTACCTGAGAGGTTCCACTTGGAGTATAATTAAGAGCAACTTCATAGTAGTGGTAGGTGTATGATTGAATAATACATGCATCCCCTGCTGATGAAATTCAAGGCAAAGTGTTCATGGAGGAGAGCTTTTTTTTTTTCTTATTCCTGCACTTAAAATGCTGAAGGATTATTGCAATTGCAGCCCATGCTTACACTATTAGCAGAGATATGCCAAAGCTCTTGATGCAAACACTTTCAACGTAAAGTGGGGTTGGCAAAAGAATCCCAATTTTTCAGCTCAGCCCTTAATCTGTAAGGCATTGTGTTCTTAGGTGCCAGTGGTGGCTGGTTTAATTAGGAACATAGATCAGAGCTTGAAAGAGGCACATTTTCCAGTAATACAAGGGACACCACTTTGTTGACAGCTCATTGCTTAATACATGTGCCCACTAGATGGCTGTAATTGGTGTCGTCCCTTATTAATTATAAAGTATTTTACACGTTCCTGGCTTTGAAGCCTTGTTTACTCCTGTTCTTTAATATCTCCTTGTGCTTTCTCAATCTGTGAAGATACCTGCTCAAAGCATAAACCCCATCAGCCATGTACCAGATTGAAGCTAAATATTTCTAGGCTCCAAGACTGGACAACTCCCTTGGGTGCTGCACTCTGACCCCTTTTAAGAGAGTGCATGGGGTTTCACAGCACCGTACCCACAGACAGAGGTGCTCTAAGCCCTCCACCCCTCCAGTGAAGGAGGCAGCACAGCCACAACTGTTCTACTTCAAGTGGCCCAACGGTCTCTGTCTTCGTGAAATTGCTCCTTCTTGCAGAGGGGAAGGGATTCAGGAATAACAGCCTGAAGTGATGGGAGAGGTGAAAACTGAACCGTGAGAAAGGGACAGAGCTGTGTGGTGGCACATGGAGGCTGTGTCAGGGTGCACCCATAACATGGGCCTGCCCATTCCTCAGTGCCTTGCTCTGAGCAGTGGTTCTGGCTTTTCCTTTTCTGCTGTTCCGTCCATAGATGTTTAATTTTGAAATTATGCATTTGTCATGCTTGTCACCACAAAGGCAAGACATTCGGCTAATCTCTTAATTCACCATGTATCATTATGGTGAAGAGCTCATCATTAGAGTGAAGGCACGTCTAGCCATGTTTTACTGATATCAAAGTGGAAGTGAGATAATGCTTAGCAGTTTTGAAGCCCCACTCATGAATTACAGATAGAGGGGCAAGGAAAAGCTATGTTGACATTGCTGAGTTCCAGTCTCAGTGTCAGAATCTATCCTCAGCAGTGAAACAGCAGGTTTTGTGCTGATTTAGTAATTTCAAAACTGTACTGTGGGGACCCAAGGGAAATGGCGCACTGACAGCTTGGGCCACATTTCTGAGCAGGATTTAACAAAACTCATTCAGTCAAAAGTTGGATATAGTGGTATATGATCACCTGCAAGGGTTTCAAAATTCTTTTGGTTCAGAAAGTTTGAGAACAACCATGAGTGTTTATAAATATATATTTACACTTTTCATGCATAGATAACAAATGATTACAGAAGTCTGCTTAGGTATTTGTGAATTCAGCGGGAAGAAAGACTTCCTCTAGAACCAGCATGTTGTTGATCATTTGCTGCCCAGTCTTTTGAAATGCTGATGACCTTAACTTTTTGTGACCTTGTTGGCATTCAATGGCACTGTTGTCCTGTTGGCACAGTCATACTGGCAGCACTAAGATCTCTCCTGAGGTACGACACTGAACGCCTGAGTGTTCAGTATCCAATCTCAGTGCAATCTAACCTAGGTTACCACTGTGGGTTTTAGTGCAGGTAAGGTGAAACATTGGAAGGCTGCTATCAATACGTGAACCCCGAGCCACCCTGCTGAAGACAAGACACTTGTGCTTAAGAGGAGATTGGCAGCCATGCCTGCATGGTCATTGCACCTTCTGTAACTTTGACAAAGCAGTATCGGGAAATGTCCTGTTTTCTCAGTTGTTCTTCTTAGAAATCTTCCCGCATGCTCTCTGCAGGCTGAAATTTCAGATGACCTGATGGTTTCAGCACTATTATCTCACCTTGGGTTCAAGTATACTGTTTTCTATACAGATATAGAATCTTCATAATCCCTGGCAAATACACTTGCTTTTCTGTATACAAGGTGTATTTTTCGAAACTATATTTTCCTAAAACTTTCAAGTGACCTGTGTCCTAAGATTACCTTTTAACTACTTACCATATATTACAGGTACATAAATGAAATAGAAAACAAAACCAAAATCCCTAATTTGACGCATTTCCAGAGGCTAATTATATCATGGCAAAAGCATGCACTTTGTTTTAATAGGCTGAAGTATTTATTCTTTTTTTTCTCTTTTTTTTTTGGCTGGAAATGTGTAATATGCCTATGACAGATACTGTGACAGAATAAGCCAGCCAGCACATTTTCTTCAAACTGACTGGTTCATAACCCAGTGGTACATTTTCCAGTGTTTTTGTCTGAGCAGTGAAAGTGGAAATTTGCAAACAAGACTCTCTATATATGCACCATATGAGGATAGGAAACAGTAGAGTAAGTCAGTAGCAATTTGTTTGTGAGAGACAACATGCCATCAAAAAAATCCTTACCGTCTGTGTGCCTGCAGAATGTTGCTTTGTCTTTATACTTCTTTTACCACAAAAGTAATATATAATGGAACAAAAATGTGGTCCCAGTTTTCTAGTGTGGAAGAAGAAAGAGTCCCCATTACAAAGAATATCAGGAAGGAATTAAAAAAAAAAAAAAAGATGAAATCTTTTCTTAGATATGGTAAAGTGAAATCCAGCCTGATTAATCTTGCCCATGATCGCACAAAGAAGGGAATAGAAGAAACCTTGGAATTAGACATTTTGTGTGCTAACTCCTATGTTGGTCCCAGTTCTCTGCCTTAGAAATGTTGCACAGCACCTATGCATCACTAAATTTCTCTTAATCCCATTGATTTATGGGGGGATGTTCAATACCATTACTTCAGTGGAATTTCTTTAGTATGGAATATATGCTATTCATTGGAGAAGGTGCACCATGCAAAATATCTCATGCATTCCAAAGCCAGAATTCTGTCATCGTTCCCTAAAAATTCTCATGTTCCCCACTCAGCCTGGGCCCACTAAATTTTGACCCAACACACGCTCTCTTTCATAGCCATTTCCATGTTTTCTTGTTCTCCTTGTGAGCAAATCATCCTCATTTAGTAGATGGGGATTTGACCATGGGCATGTAACTCTGTGAGGGTCAGAGGTTCTGTTGGTTGAAGTGGACAATCTTTTGCAATATTCTCCCCCAGGCAGATTCTTACGGCAGTGAGGAAGCATCATTGGCAAAGATATTCCTTATCTATGGAGTCACTACTCCTTGCAGCACAAGCTATGGCCAACAGAAGTGAGGTTGCAACTGCAGTCACTGTTCCAGAGTGGCCAGTCCTTTGATTTGGGAATCAGTCCTTGAAAAGTGACATATTCCTGCCCAATTTAGGTATGCCAGTATCTACACAAAGGTCTAGTCTAATGGTAGAGAGGAGACATGAAAATGGGAGGATTCTTTGGCTTGTTCCTCCCTGTCACTGTAGAGCCAGGAACAGAGAGATGTAGCAACATCAAATCCAGCGAAAGAATGAATTATTTATTAATTTTACAATCATTTTTATATAGTCTAGTTCCATAAAGCGATTGGACAATGTTCACACACCTCCTAGGGTGATTGGTTCAGGTTCTATCACATCCACGGTAAAACATTTCTCAGTGTACCATAAACAGAACTTAGCAAAACACCAGATGTAACTATCATCTGGATAAACTATCTTACTGTTTTCATATCTTGAGTGAGAAAGGAAAGGTTCTCAAAGAATTAATGCAAGAAGCTGGAAAATTCATCTGCTAGCAGCATTTCGGTATCCACACCTCCCCAAACACATCTGATCTCTTTGGAGTAGGTGTATCTTGAGCTGTTTAATACTATTCTCCCACTTCAGTGCTGCACATTCTGGACATTCAAAATTCAGGATTTGCAGACACCTTCCAAATGCATGAGATAAATGCAGAAGACTATCAAATTGGTGAAAACCCAAGTCTTCCTCCCACCTCCTACTGTATTCTTGGCTTCTTTTTTTTATTTGTCTTCATATTTTTCAAGCTTCAAAATTTTTTCTTCAGCCATAAAAAAAATAAAATCATTCTTGAAAAAGGAAAATAAAACTGACGTATAGACACCAGACTCAACTTTAAGAAAATCAGTAAATTTCTCAAGCCTCAATAAAACAGCAACAGTTGGCAGCCCTGGTGCACTAACAATGCAACCTTATTTATTTTCTGTTATTTCCTTTTTATGTCTGTGTCCAGAAAGCAACACAGCATGCTTGAGCAGTGAAAAATCCTTGACTCTCCAGAACCCTCAGTGTGAGCCATAGTAATCCCATTTTCTAATACACAGCTGTAGAGAGAGCCACATCACTGACTGTATCAAGAGCCCAGCAATTTGTGTGCCTGAGTTAGAAACAGCCATGTTTTGCTTCTGCTGCAATCAGCAATGAGGTAGGTCAGTTTCTTAAGATGATTTGGGTTATTCCAAAGCATGTATGGATAGGGCCAGGAACATTGCAGTCATTTTGACCAGCAAAATACAGATGTACCTCACCTTTACTCTGTCTCCATGATGCCTTTACAGTGTATTTACAATCATATTTCAAAGCATATGCTTTTTTCCTAGCATGGACAGAGTTGAAGGAAGTTTTGTCTTTTCAGTTCTTCCTTGAACTTGTGCATAAGTATGCATTTCCTTTGGGAGAGAGAAGATATTAGAAGATACTTTTATGCTTTCTCTGCTTTGGAGACATGAGGACTTTTAAAGTTTCACATGTTGAAAGGTGATGTATCGATGGTAGAAAATGTCACATCCCTTGACATTTGAATAAGCTAATGGTCACTTCCCTAGGGCTCTCTAACATTGGAAAAACCCCAGGAATTCTGACATTCAGCTTGCTAGAAGTGGAATTACAGATGGTTGCTGAACTTGTTTCAGTGAGTATGAAAATTGAGGGCGGGCAGTAAGGAGAATAGCATAACAGCTCTTTATTGCTTGCTAATAAAGTAGAAGTCTGCTCCAAGCACTATTTAACACAGAAGTCTCATAGGATGTACAATGGAAGAGTCTTCCTTCCCTTTTACCCAAAAGATGCTAAAGTGAAACAATTTTGGAGGTAAAGAGATTGGGGAAAGGATATATTTTCTTTGGTAAGCAGGGACAGCTGGAATGTGCTGTACGGTATCTACATAATCTGATCAGTCTTTCTTCTGGGGAAGCAAGTAACAATTTATTGGAGCAATTACCAGTTTTCAAGAGAAGAGTCTGAAGTAGTTAAAAATACAATTTCTAATTGTTTATAGAAATGTTGCTGTAATTTCTCTTCCTGGGCTACCCAAAGGCTGTTGACAAAACCATGTAAACTGCTGTATCTCACAGCAAGTTGGACTGTACTGGGCTTATTCTTGTGGGATTAATTTTATTTCCTTCAGTTTCCCCAAGTCTTCCAGGTAAGTCCCTGACCTCCAACCTCTAATGCATGTCTTTTTAAGGGAGAAAAGACCCCCACTTGCTCTATAATAGCTTGTTATAAAAAGTTCATGTCATTTTGAAAAGCTTGGAGAAATGGTACCAGGTAAAACATATACTTCAAGATGTCTGCTGAAAGATGAGCAATTCTGACAGTAGTCAGATAATCTTGGCAGCAGTATTGGCTCTACTACATCTTAGGCAATAGGCACTGACTTCCCTTAGATGAAAACCACAGTGCAAAATCTGTTTCTGATCATGTTACTGGGTTTTGTTGGGTTGAGAATACGGCATCAGCCTGCAGTATGCTGAGCATCTTGGCACTGATCCAGCACAGCATGTGAAAACCGTGTTTCTATAAATACGTGTTTAATCCCCATTTTCAGTGGAGAAGAAAGGCCCTCATGATCTCTCAGCACTGAAACTTAAGGGAACAGTCCTACTGCTGTTGAGGACAGTAGCAAAGTGCTGCATATTTAATGGTGAGAATGTGGTCCAGGGTCTCACCTTGCTATGTACCAAGTGGCCCTTGCTATGTACCAAGTGGCCCCAAATGTCACCAACATAATGGAGTAAAACTATCCATTAAAAGCTTTGTAGTACTTAGTTCTATCCAGCATTTATCTGGAAGGGGCTTATACTTTCCCACTGAAGCTGGAGATACTGTGAATGTTTATATTGTGAGGATTCATCTTAGATGAGGATGGAGATCACAATTGATTGGGTATTCTTGTGCTCTCAATGGGCACGTTTTTCTCAGCTGCCCTGAACAAACCCTCCTAGCTTCTGGGGCAAGTTAATGCTGTGAGAGTATTCCCAGATGTGAGCTGCCAACCTTTGTTTTGCACTGTCAAGTCTGTCTAAGATCATTCGTTTAAATTCCAATTAAAAAAAAAAAAAAAAAAAGAAAAGTTGGTCCTTCTTTCAATCATTGCTTTTTTTTTTTTTTAATCCAAGAGTAAATGTGAATTGTGTGCATGGGCTGTGTAATTGAAATCTCTTGACTGAAGAACTCATATCGTAGACAGAAATGATCATTTTGTGGTGAAATGAATGGGTAAATACCCAGGAGACCTGCTGTCTATTCCTGCTTCAGCAACAGATGTCAAGAATGGTTTGAGATGTGTTACTTAATATTTCTCACCAGCCTGTAATATCCTAAATCCAGGGTGGTGGTTAAAGTGTTTGAAGAGCAGCGGTTATTTAACTTGCTAGTGGCAAGTGCTGTAACAATGCAAAACGTTATTTCTATTACTGAATTTATTTTGATATGTTGCTCCAAAGTAAGCCTGTGCAGAAGGAAATTATGTTATGAACTGGAAGGAGCATATGGGAATTTCCTTTTCTTAGTCACTAAATATCTGCAATGTCAAGTTCAAGTTACAAATCTTCAATTTAAATTCTCTTTCTGTTTTAACATACAGATGAAGGCTGGACATTTGTCAAAGTTATAACCAGATGCATAAGTGCCATTGAAGGCTGTAGAAAATTACTAGGTGCTAAATAGGTTTATAAAAATTTTGGAACTCATTAAAGAGTTCACTGACCTCCTTATCTTTAAGGTTATCCACCAAATATCTGGGACATGTTAAAAATGAGCCCAGAATCTCAGCAGTGGGTGATGTGCTGTTGCACAGTGAGAGTCAGAGGGGAAAAATTAAGAACCAGAGGGAAAAGATTGTAGAACTTCCTTAGATTTCCTCCAGGGAGGAATGTAACACAAGTCACAGTGGTGACTTGCAAGGTGTATCTTAGCTGTACCTGGCACTTCAGGTCTTTCTGTCCTATGCAAACAGACTCCTGGTGAGACATGATCTGAACATGAGGAACTTCAATCTCCTTCCCTCTCCTTGTGTTTCTTCTTTCATCCTGTGTCCCCCTTCTCAATCTCTTTTCCATGCCAGGTGCCAGGAGCTTCTTTCAGTTTCTACCGCTCATACAAGCCTGAGGTCTCTTTTTCTGAGTGTTATGAAAAACCTGCACTGGGGGCTGAGTGTGCTTATTTCCATTAATTCCTTCTTTTCTTCTCTCTTCTTCCAGTTCTATAAGCAATACCTTGTTAGGCAGAAGGTTACCAATTCCAGGTCTGTGGGAATTTGTCCTTTGGAAACATTGGTAGTGTTTTGATACATTTCTGGAACACGACTGGAGCCATGCTTTGACTTCAGCAAAAACATTTTTTGGCCATGCATACGAAGACATTATTGCAGTTAAAAATACTTTAGTATATCATACTCAATTGTGAAAACTGGTATGAAAAGGAACCAGAGTTATCTTGCAAAGACCGCAAAATCCACTCTTACTTTAAAAATTACCAGTGGCAGAGAGTCTGTATAGCCAAAGCTGAGTTGTATGAACACTACTTTCTGTGCTAATGAAAACACAGCCCCGTGTTTGAAGTCTTCTACCTAAACATTTCAGCCAGAGATGATTTTTCTGACTGTCTATGGCACTGAGAGGGTGTTATCAGTGTTTCGTGCACGCACACGTAAGCAAGGAGCAGCTCTCTTATGTTGTGATCACACTGCTATGGTTACAGACAGTCCAGGTTTCCTTTAATTGGAATCCCCTTCTAATAACTAAACAATTTTCAGATCTAAAAGAATTACCAGCCTCATCTCTTAACAAATCATAGTAATTTTCTGGTTCAGTCAGA
Source organism: Eulacestoma nigropectus (assembly GCA_013397775.1). NCBI lineage: Eukaryota > Metazoa > Chordata > Aves > Passeriformes > Eulacestoma > Eulacestoma nigropectus. The sequence continues at coordinate 1,927,484 of VZTE01005755.1, forward strand.
TTTCTGAGCTGTGTTTTAGATAATCTTTAGTTCTTAACTGTGACATACTGAATCTAAACATACAGAAGCATTTTATGATTCAGTAAGGGAAAGGATTTTTGTTTGTTTCTTTGTTTGTTTTAAATAAAATCAACAGTTTTGATGCCATTTGCAAGTGATTGTGTCTGGAACGGATTGAAAATTTGCAGTTAGGAAAATCTTTGCAGGAAATCAAGTTTTAGTGAAGCAGATATTTTTATGAGTGTTATCTGCTTTCCATAAAAATCATGCATGTGTTGTGGTAAGAACCGTGAACCATTGAAAAGAAATCCTGAAACACTGTCGATCTAATTGCTTTTTCAGTTCTAACATCTCCTGTCCTCCTGTGTGTGCCATGGGCCTGCACTTGGCTGCTTTCTCTGATACACAAGAGGATCATTTTACTCTTACTGAGGCAATCTTTCTTCCCTTTAAAAAAATATAATGGTAATCAGAAGTCAGAGAGAGAGTTTTTTGAGTAGTTCTGCTGCTAAAGAAGGAAGGGAATTTGAGGGAGGCGGACAAACCCATGCAAAGTGTATCCAGGGTTTGATTTCCAGAGCCTTGCTGGGCACCCACATGCAAAATACAGTCAGTGGAGTGAGACCAACTCTTTCCAGTGCTTCTGTCTTCCCGCTGTGTTTTAAGTGGCACCTCATGGCTGTTGATATTCCCCACACACTTAAGCTACTGACAGGCAGTGAATTCCTTGCCTGGAGTGTAGTTATGTGGGGTCTGTACTCAGAGGCAGCAGTGGAGACTACCCAGATGAGAGACAAGAGGAAAGTGCTGGAGGGTGGCATGAGAGGGACAGCGGAGGTTTTGATTCATCCTGGTGCTTAAACACCTGTCTGATAATGACAGTATGAGGACAAGGAGACATTAATGTGTTTGAATATAGTACTCAATGGAAGGTTTAACACAAAGCCAATCAAGAGAAATGGTGGTGGTATGTTGAATATATTGCATATACGATTTTCTGTAAGCTATGTATGTGTTTTCCATTTGTAATTTCAATATGAACTTCCCTTTATCCCATAATTGTTCATGTCTCCTCCAATCCCACATATGGTTTGTAGTAAAATTTCGGGTTTCTCTTTCTAGGGCACCTTTCCCCCTCTAGCAAGGCTTCGTGTGCATATGCCGCTGGACTGAGCGATGCATCTGTTACTCTAAAGCTTCATTTCAATTCATTATTTCCCTCGTCATATTCTGCATTATGCAGCTCCAGTTTTTTTCGTCCCTTATATCCCTTTCCACACACCTTGAAAACAGAACTTCTGCTTTTTTCTCCCTCTCATTTAAATAAAACATGATAAAGAAACAAATAAATACATACATAAATACATAAATTAAAGTGCTTGGGAATCAAAGTTGGCCTCTGAAATGTTTTCCCACTTAAACTTTTTTCCAGCTTGAGTATAAAAGGTCCACTTGTGGCTCCTTTTTGTGCATTTATTGCTTTGTGCAGCCAGATTTTGATAGAACCAGAACCAGCAAGTTCTCCTGCAATATTCATTAGAGATTAACCTTGCAAGGAGAACACTTCTGAGTATGTACTTGAAGCTGAAAGGCTTCAATGGCTGTTGCAACCCTTTTGTTTGTTTTTAACTGGGGCACTGACATAGTTGAGAGATTTCAGCATTTAGCTGGGTTGGGAAACATTTTCTCTTGTTTACTTTGGAGGAGTAATAGGTTCCTTTCCTAGTGCTAAGGACATAGTTGCTATATCTCTGCTGCATTTGCAGAGATTAGGAGATTTGATGGTTTTATTTTGAGAATGCTTGTCCAAATATCTATCCCAATGAGAACCAGTTGCTGCAAATGAAGACCCAGTACAACACCACAGATAACCTGATAAGCAGCTTATGTTTTTGCCCTTTGCAAAGGGAAGTTGTAGGATATGCTTACCTGCATTTTTTAAATGTTTCTTTGAGTTGGCGGTTGGGGGTTTTTTGCTGTATGAACAGCCTTATCTTGTTCATTTAGTGCTGTTTGCATGTAGTTAATATACCCTGCTGCTGAAGGAGGTTAAAGATAAAAGGTACTACATTTGTTTTGGTGTTAGAAATTCCTAGGTTTTGGGGGGGTTGTTTGGTTTTGTTGTTGGGGGGGTCTTTTTTTTTGGTTTGTTTTTAGTACCCAGGAACAGGAAAAAGAGAAGTCATATTAAAAATAATACAAGTTTCCACAAATTTTATGAATAACACAGTTGAAGAAGAAATTATTAACTACCAGACATGCAATAAATGAAAGACTTTTCTTGCAGTATTCTTCATCTCGAGTGACCAGCGACCTCCACATGCTAACAGATATATTTAAATTGCACATGTAGCCTGTTTTTTCACCAGTGAGGGGAAGCTTCTTAAATATTTGATGATGGTGTTTAATACCATCAGAGAAGGATCTTTTAAATAAAAATCACAATTGGTTAAGTAAGAATATAATCCAACATTAGGATGGAAGCTGCATTCTTGCATAAAGTGTCCAAGGATCTTCAGTTACAATTTCCAGAGCTATCATTTTATTTCATATATGAAGAACAGATGTATCTTACCTTTCTTTCTCCTCTCCTGGGGATCTTGAGTTTACCTTAGAAATGCGAAGAAGAGCAAGTCCCACACAACTTCACAGGTGATGAAACAAAAGCACAAAGGTTGTCCTGCTTTCTCTCTCTATCCGTCTATCTGTCTCTCAGCATCATTTACACCTCTGTAAGCCGTGTGTCTAACCTGGCTGTTCTGATTAAAAGCCCTCTTGCACTAAGCCACTTTGTTGTGACACAGAGAAGGCGCAAGGCAGAGTAGAATACAACTTTTCTTCCCCCAAATCAGACAGATCTCAGGAGAAAACAATTTAAATCACCCAATTTAAATAATTTAAATAACCCATATGTCTAGCCTCCAAGATCAGGCACAAGAGAACCTTTCCTTCCTTCTGAGAGATCCGGATGCCTAAATGCCTATGGAGGATCAGGTAAGTGGCAATTTCACCTGATGTAACCTGGCAGCTAATATAAATAAATAAGAAGAAACAAACTCTTCTCCCACTTTGAAACTCTCCTTCAAAGTCCCAAATAAGTGGGAATATGGAGTGTAAGTGCAAATCAGAGACTTAATGTGATTTCCCGGTCCTCTCTGCAGACATAAGTAAGTCTTATGAGTAAAGGAGAAGCTTAAGCTGATGAAAAATTCAAGGAGTTCCTGAGCATTCAGACATTTCCTTTTTGTGGGAAGGGAAAGAAGCCATAAGCCTCTCAGAGCTGTGGTGAGAAATAATGGCTTGGTCTTTGTCTGCTCATGTATGAAAGGTGCCATGCAGAAGATCAGTGGAAGAAACCTGGAGCTGAGAGAAGGTGTTACTTTCCATTTATCATAGCTAATGAGGAGGCAGATGGGAAAGAGGAGGTGTTTTCCGTGGGTTGATTAAAACTATTTTTGCAGAGGTGAAGAGATTTCCTTCTCCCTTTCTCCCATCCCCCCAATATCTGTGGCTGTAATTCATAGGGGTGTGGTGATTTAGGGATGCAGTGCCATGGCTGAGCTCTGTCTCAAGAGCAGCTCAAACCCATCTCTCAGGTCAGAGAAGCTGCTGTGCTGTGAGCATGTATGTGTATGCATATGTGCAGTGTGAAATCCAGATTTAAATCAAGTTCACTTCATCCCATCTGTAGCCTGAACTTACTTGGATGCTCTTCAAAACCTGAAAAAATGAATGCCTTGAACAAAGTTTGAAGTATCAGAGTAATTGGATCTTTTTCAACCTGCAGGACACCCCCTTCCACAGAAATTGTCCCCACTGTTTCAGCCCTGTGGGTCACCACTGTTCCCAAGTCAGAGGACTGCAATATGGCCAACCTCTCCAGCTATCTGAGATGGCTTTTGCCACCAGCTACTGCCCGTGCAAAGGAGGAGGATAGATGCACCATGCTGTTTGAAAGCTGCTGCATCTGCTGCCAGCGTGCCCTCTGCTCAGTGCTCCCCAAAGGATCTCTCCGAGTCACACTTCCATCCCCACACGTCTGCAGGGCTCCTCTTGGGAGAAATGCAGAACAGCAATATTTACACACAGATCTCTTAACAAGAGGGAGCCAGGTTTACTCTTCGTTGTAGGAGGCTGCAAATATGAATGTTATCCAGAGGTGCACCAAAACATCCACCGTGTGCAAACATGCGTGTGGATCTCCAAATTGTGTGTTCTTTCCTGTGAAAAGCTCCTCCTGAGTCAAGCAATTTATCTGTTTAACTGTGGAGGTAATGGGGTGCCAAAGATTGTCCCGTCTGCAAGAGCTCCTTTGCAAATAGATATCTTCTCTGGGAGGCTTTTTTTTCAGCTTGCAGACAGGAGTTGGTGGCCATCATCCTGTTTCAAGATCCTGTGTTCTGTGACACAGGATTCCAGAAGTCACAGAGTGGGAGAGAGGCCCCAGGGCTGCATTTCTGCTCTGTGGGGAGAAATAAAGGGAGGAACAAGGAGGAGCATGGCAGTTCCTCAGCCCAGCTTTGGCAGCACTTCACATGTATGCTCTGGGTGGTTGTGGCTGCATGTGCCTGCAAGGATTCACAGGCACGATTTAGCTCCCTTCCTCTGAAAATCTATTTTTCCATCAAAAAAAAGAATTTTTTTTTTTCCTTTGGGTACTGCATTTTATGTGATGTTGCTACCAATGCCAGATGACAACATTCCCCCCTGCCACTGTGGAATGAAATGAAGGAGAAAATGTGGAGACAAAAGGAAAAATTGTTTTGATTTGGAAGCATTTGTTAATGATTTCCCCTTTGGTTTCAGGCTGGAATGGTCTTATTTCTTCACTACTTTGTATGTATCTAGGTACAGAGAGACCACACCAGGCAGTCCGAATGCCTGGGATGCCATAATTTGACAAGACAAAATTGCAGACATGCCTTAGCATTCAGGATTATCGAAGAGATGGTGGAATAGAAGTCATCTTACTCTTACAATATGAATATGTCTATTTCACAGCTTTTTCAAAGGCAGATACAATGCAATCAGTGATGAGGCTGGATTTTTAAGTTTTCCTACCACTCTGCTCCATTTTTGTCTGTCACTTGAGACATCTTGTCCCCGGAAAAATCAAAATAATTTTAAGATGAAAACAAAATTCTTGTTCACTTTTGAAATGGCCTTACATCTTAGCGTCAATGGGGATGTTGCATCACTGGTAAATTCAGCATTTAACATATACATGGTTGCTTGCCCCGGGGAGGTGGGAGAGAGAACAAGTTATTTCATCTGATATCATCAAGTGATGATTTATGGCCTACTATCTTTTTTCTGACATTTATCTAGAGTTTTCATTGTTCATAACTTACAAAATGCCTATTGGGTTTCTCTTGCTCTTCTATGGGGACAGCAGAATTTTAAATAAGAGCACAATTAAATGGAAAGCTGAAACGTAGCCAGGAGGATGTTCACAATAATCCAGTACACTGGGGCGCTGTGCAGGATTGATCGCCTGATGTTTCACTGGGGGGTGACTTTAAGCCAAACTTCTTTATTAAGTTGCAGGTTTTCCATTGAAACCTCCCTTCCATTATAGTGGTGAGTTGTGCCAGGCTCTAAGTTGATATAATTAGTTTTGATGCAAAACAGAAGTTTGAGATTTAAAAAAAAAAAATCTGTCTGGATTGTTATTTAGCTTTTTTAATAGCTGAGCTCTGATGTCTGTGAAAATTCCCACTTGTTTATCACCACTTAAAAAAAAAAGTAAACCAAGAGCACAGCCCTCTTAGATTTAAAAATGATTGCTGGCTGCAGAGAGAAAAGGAGTGAGAAATTAATCCATGTGAAGATGTATAAGAGTAGATGGTTTCACAAGCAACTTACTTTCTACCTCAAAACAGAGCAGCTGCCAAGAAATAGATTTCCTGACGCAAACTTAGTTAACTTTTCTACATAAAGGCACTAAACTCACTTATAAACATTAGAAATTCCACATTTTCTATATTTATTTCAAAAATGTTGGCATACCCAGTAAAGCAAGAAAAGTACTACACATCATTCAGTGTAAATCACACCTAGGGCATCATCTGTTTGTTTTTTTCAATATAATAAATGAAACAAAAGGTAAGGCATCATCTTTTATTTTTCAGCCTCTGAGGTACAGTTTGGGAGATTAGTGTGCATAAAAAGATGGGCCTTTGTCTTTACAGAGATGCAGAGTATATTGCCATATATTCAGGGGAGAAGAAAAGTAAGGTAGGGAAAAGTTCCCCAGTTCAGATTTAGACCTCTCCAAAGGAATTGTCTGTGTGAGAAGCAGTCAGTCTTGAATCTCTGCTTATTGAAAGAAGAGGAGCAAGAACCTCTAGAGTGCAATTCATCTCTTTCTCAGGTGGATGGCTAAAACAGATTATATGAATCATGGCTTAGCAGAGGCAATTTCTCCCCCACTTCCACAGGGCTCTTGATCTGTGGCCAAAGATCCATCCATCCATCCATCCATCCATCCATCCATCCATCCATCCGTCCATCCATCCATATCATCCTTTAGCACATGACTTTATGATTTCAGCATAGGATAAGTGTCTGTTAAGTCAGATGTCAGAACCGTTCATGGATGTTTGGTCATGAGACCAATGGCTACAGACCTGCCAGGTCTCTCTCAGAGGCTGAAATCAGAATGGCAGAGGACTAGCAGAGAGATAGATTGCATCTATGTGCTTTGGGGAAGAAGTCTTAGTTTCAAAGGATGCAGCTATCTTCTATCTTATTTCTGGTAGGTGCAGATCCAGTGAATCATGATGAAGACAGAGGTGAATTTGGCTTCCTTTTTGAAAAAAAAAAAAAAAAAATTTATGAGTTTTCCCTGGATTAGTTTTTAAATAAATAAATAAATAAAATAAATTGATGACAGTACATGACCTTGTTCTGTTCCTTGGTGCTGTTGGAATAGAAAATCATTTATGTTCTTTCCATGCTGAGAGTTCATTCAAGACTTTAAATTGCCATTGTCATCTAAGATTTAGAAATTAGGAGAATATCTGTCTAAAGGTGCCAAAAAAGCAGGAGGGAGATAGGATCCTATATCTTTTTCTTTCAGTGGCAGCTAAGGAAAAAGAGAGTTCAAAAAATGGGCCATAGCCACATCATAGAGTCTCTTGCAATTTCATCAGAGTATAAAATAATGAAAAAAGTGATTTTCGATGACAAGTTCAGAAACAGGGTTAGTACATTTCATTATATGGGATCTAATCAGTCAAATGGCCAAGGTTATGGTGCTGTGATTAATCATCTTGCTTGCTGCTGGCTGCTCCTGTCTCTGACACAACTCCTAAGATTCACTTAGGATTCTCAAACATCCAGCAGTTTTGGGCAAGAAAAGCAGCATGGACATCTGTCAGCTTTTATTTAGGAACAAATCTTTGGCATGTAAGCTTGGATGTACCATGGCTTGGGGAATTCACAGATTAGAAGCCTTTTGTAGACATCAAGCCTGCCTGTGTACACCTCTGGCAACCCCCGTTTCTCCTGCCCAGGTTTGTGAATGGCCTCATCTGTCAGAGTGTTCTCTACAAGGTAAAATGATCTCAGCCTTGTGGTGCCAAACGCTCTGGAGGGGAGGCGTCGTATATAAACTCCATTAGTACCATTTAAGCTCAATATTAATTGAGGCTGATCCCATCACGTGCCTGAGGTTCAAGGCAGGTGTTTCTTATCCTGTGAATGCATAGCAAATATATGAAATGAGTGCATGTATCAAAACTGACCATCTTGACCAGATTCTTACGCATTCCTCTAACAAGTGGCCCCGATGTATGTCCATCACATAACCAAAACTGATCTCTTGTGCGTCAGGACAGGACTGGGTCAGGCCCTGTGAGAGGAAGTGCAGCAGTTCTTGTGCATGTGGTCCAATGCCCACAAGCACTGCTGTGTGCCTTGATGGTTGGATGGATGGATGGATGGATGGATGGATGGATGGATGGACGGATGTACACGCTCCATATGTTGAGCTCTTAGCAACATGTGCCAACAGACACTTCAGAGGAATGGATGAATCTACAGTCAGGGAGTTGAAGAGACTCTGCAGACCCCTCAGGAAACAGAATGATGAGGACCAGGCTGAAGCCTGCCTAAGTAACTAATCTGTTTTGCAGCTCAATCCCAGGTACATGCAAAAAGCTGATTAGAAAGAAAGCAGCTGGCTTGGGCTCTGGGCAGATGTTTTGGGTCTGGCAGCTTTGTGGTGGTACTACTGGAGGCTGCAACACTGCTTGAGAGTGAAAATTCAGAATGTTGAAGTCCTGGAATGAAGTAGAGAGGTACTTCTGAAATTACTTTGGCAACTGAGTCAGTTATTGATTGATACTTCAGATACCTAGGGAAAGACCTGCATTAGTAGTTGGGGGCATGGCATAAATCCAAGGAGTAGCTACCTACAGATCTGGAAATATGTCGTGAGTCTTTTCTTCTTTTTCCCTATTTTAACTCAGAACAATTGATTGTTATTTTAGAAATCCTGTTAGAGGCTTGGCTTTACTCATGTTCCTGAGACTTGACAAATTGCTTTACACAGGCTATGGAAACTGCAATACCTCAGTCCCCAAACAGGCTGCAAAATTTCCTGGAGTTAAGGCCAGAAGCGGCCAGTTCATCATCTAACCTGATCTCTGCTATACTTATCCCAAGCTAATGAGCTTCATCCAGTTTCCACCACACAGTTCCAGTAACTTGGCTTAGAATAAAGCAGTTATTTCTGGTCTGAAGGTGAATGACTGCTGAGTTAAACTGTATAATGGATGTTTTCTCAGTCACTATGCAATGCTGATATATTTTGCTTCATTCCAAAATGGAATGAAAGCTATGTGTTTGTTTGAATAATACCCATAAAACTCCTTTTTTAACAAAAACCCCAACTATCCCAAGCTTCTAGCAAAACCTTTAATACAAAGAAAACTGAAAGGACTTGTTTTGGTAAGAAAATATAAAGCATTCCATTTTTTAAAACGTTCTTCACTTGCCTAATGTATAATACTGAAGTTAAATGAGGAAACAAAATATTATTGAAGGTCAAAATGTTCTGTTCCATTTTTAAAGTGAAGTCACACCGAAATCAAGATGTAACATTTAGATGTAGACAAAGATAACACTGAAGTCCTTTAAATATGGGTGCCAAAGATAATTAGCTGGCCTCCTGCTGAACTCATCGTTTTTGGGTGAGAGAAGATGAGTCAGAGATCAGGAGAACCTGTTTTTCTATGCAATACAGGTATAGCTGCAGTGGAAATTACGTAGATAAGTTGGCCCAAACCTGGGTGCTCCGATTACTCGCCTTAATGGTATTTTTGGATAGTAACCCAATCACTGGAAAATCCCTCATCAGTCCATCTGCTGAGCTCTCACATGAGTAGTTCTCAGAAGTAGAGGAGCCTGTGGTCCTTTGGCATAAAAATTATGTAGGTGGCAAATCTCCACAGGATTTTATTGTGTGATGCTTTCCCTTTCCCAATTAATGTGATTTCCTTATAGGTCGAAAGGATGGATCACTTAGTGGTTAACAAGGATGGTGATCCAAATACATCCAACACACTGCCTTTTGGTCTATGGCCTAGTCCCTGTTGCTTTTCTCAGCCTGTTGACTCAGCCAAAATGGTGAAACTGTCCTATTGCAGGGAGCTCAAGATTTAAGGCCTGTATCCAAGACAGGTGCCGCTGACAGGCTCTCATACCTTCCTTGGTGAACTGCAGATTATTAAATATAAGTGTCATTCAAGGAAACTGCATTCTCCAACCTGTATCAATTAAAATGTAGCATGTTATGTAGCATCAGAGGACTGCAAGTATTTCCAAGAAGGATGTACTTTTTTAAGAATTTACAGAAAATTGAGGCCTTATCTTCATACTTAGCTTTTACAAGGTAAATCTCAACATTATTAGCAACCAGACAAGAAGTGCCATCATAAGTCAGGGTTTTGTTTGAAGTTCATCTTTCCTGAGGGTTGTACTAAGTTAATCTTCGAAGGGGTACATCTCACGTCAGGAAATCACTCTGAAAAGGCACCCCAGGAAGTTCTGCTGCTTTGTTTCTTGTTGGAATATTGGAATTTATGCAAATTGGACACTTTATTTCCCACAAATCTTCATTTAATATTCCAGCTGCCACTTAATTCAGTTCTGACTGCAAAGGAAGTCAGTCCTGAATAGCATCTGAAGATGCCTGATGTATGTTTCATATGAAACCATTGTAGGCACTTTAATGATTTTTCAAAGAATTCAATATAATAAACTGGCTGGCCATGAGTGTTGGTCAGTCTGGAGAGTCAATGTTTCACCGAGAGACAGCAGAAATGAACAAAAAAAGGGCATTTTCATAAAATGTGCCTGTGCTTTACTCCAGAGAACACCTGTGCACCATGTTTAAGTTGAAATATTTTTTTATTTTATGAACAAAACCAGCAAATGCTGTTGGAGAATTTCCCTTTCATACAAGTGGCTCTGCTGCTCTGCTGCTGCTCTTTGATTTAGAGTCATATCCAGAATTAAGCTGTGAACTGCAAATCAGAAACATAGCCCCATGAACACTGATCTGGGCAAATTTGGGTGAAGGAATCATGGCCTACTCCCTGGTGTCCCTGATGTGTGTTTTTGATCAGCAATTAGACGAACACAGAGTGTTTCCCTCTGTGTGGTGATGCAGCTCTGTGGCCAGGGTAATGATGGGTGAGATTAGACCTTCTGTCCTGCCAGTCCCAGCTCTTCTCCTGGCCTTGGGGAAACCCAAGCACCAAGAGCATTTTGAGACTAGTGTTCAAGGGGAGGGTGAAGCTCTGTCTAAGAAGTGCCTGCCTCTCTGCAGGGTCTATATGAGGAGTATAGGCTGTGTAGTCAAAGTTTTAATTTCTGATTGGGCTGGTTAGAAAGGGGCTTGAATTCTGAATACATGCCTGACAACAGTATTCTCTGGGGCTCTTCATTCACACCCCAATCTTCTAAATATTTTGGACTAGAAACCACCAAAGGAATAGCTGGATGAATGCCAGGGTGCTATTTGCTGATGCAGTTTGCTTTTTAAATTGAATTCCATTAAATGAAACCTTATTCCTTCTGTTGTGAAAAAGTTTCGTATTACTGGACACATCTATACAGATAATTTTCAACTTGTTAATATGACACAAGGATTTCCTGTCTGAAGTAAGTGTAAATTAAATTGTTCTAAGTGAGGGAAATCCATTCCCCTACATGAGCTCAGCGCAGAACATATTCACTTCTGACTTTCCATTTATGGTAGCTGCTGAGTATTTTTAAAGCTTGTCATATGTAGGTCACAGAATAATTTATGAGGGTGAGAATATAATTTTTCTGTGTAGAAATGTAAAGCACTATCACAGGCTTTTACCACCTTAGTAATACTCATTCAGAGAGTAGAGAGCTCACATTTCTGAATTTTAATATGAGGGCCCTGCCTACTATGTGAAGCAAGGCCTCAGGTGGTGCATGGTGATATATGTACCATTTATTGATCTTCCCTAATAGGATGTCTTTTGCCTATCAGAATTAGTGAAAAGCAATCCAAATTTTAACTCAGTGTCTCATCTGTGCACCTAATTTTAATTTCATTATTATCAGCAGTTTGGAGTCTGACTTGGTTTGATATTAACAACAAGTATTTGTATAGGAGTCTGCCTAATTAAACTGAAATGTCAACTTTATGCCTCTATGTGATTTTATTTTCTAATTTAAAGTTCTGTTCTACAGGAAGTGCTTTAATTTAAACAAATCTCTTGGGATATATTTATTTATTTTGTGAATTTCAAGTAAGTTGTTGTCTTTGAAATAAATAAGCCATGCAATGGAACTATATTGTCTCAAATGCATGGAATGGAAGTTGGAGTGTTGCAGAACTACAGAGAAGGGATGGTGTCTCTAGTCCTGACCAAAGGGCAGCTCTCCAGATGGGCTGCCACAGACTCCATAGCTCCACAGGCTATGAGGCTGGGGATTTTAGGGCTTCCTTGCTTTGCTGCTGAGAAACTCCAAAGATTAGATAGAGAGACCATAAATTTCTCTTTTGCAGACGATTTTTAAATATTGGAATTTTTTTTCTGAATTTGTATAGAATTCCGACATGTCTGCATGCCCCCATGAAATATGGTGACCTTTCAACACAAAGCTCTGATAAGCACATGCGTAACTGTTTTTTGAATCAGGACTACACAGGGAAAGGCTGAAAGATTTGGGACTGCTCAGCCTGGAGAAGAAAAGTGCAGAGGAATTTTATCTGTAAGTATTTGATGGAGGAGGTTAAGAGACAGAGTCAGACTTTTCTCGGCCGTGTCCAGTGAGTGCACAAGAGGTAATGGGCCTCAACTGAAATACAGGAAATTTTGTTTAAACATAAGAAAAAAGCTTTTTCACTGTGAGAGTGGCCAAACTCTGGCACATGCTGCCCAGAGAGGTTATTTAGACCATTTGAATTATCGAAAAAAAACCAGCTGGACACAGCCCTGAGCATCCTGCTTTCACTTACTCTGCTTTGACCAGGGAAATGAACTAGTTGGTCTCCAGAGGTGACTTCACACTTGCATGATTCTGTGATGCTGTGAAACTGCAGGGGATCTTAGTCCCTCCTCAACCATTCCCAGCTGGGGGTGCTGCAGGAAGGGGACTTTTTTAATCTGGGAGCTGATGTTCAGCCTTCATAGCCATTCCAGCATGATGCAGATGATGCAGTGCCGTTGCTTTCATGACAGCTTTGAAGTGGGGATCTGTGCCTGAAACATTAGGTCTCCTTTTCACTGGGGGATATTCTGAAATCTTCAATGGTTCTACATTAAAAAAGAACAAATAGTTGAAATAGTGGTCCCAGACAGGTCAGTGGCAAAATTGCCAGCAACTTTAATGGATCCAAGAATCCACCAAAGTCAAGGTACTTGTAACAGCAATGTATCTATGTTATGTCTGCATCTTGTTTATGACCTTCTGGAGCATTTGTCTTTGACAAACAATCTTTGCAGAGCATCTGAGTGTCTAACTGCCTTGAAGCAGAGCCATTTCCAAGTGATTACTGAGGATTGTATTTAAAAATGAAACAATACCATTCACAGTGGTACTATATTTATAGCTAAAAGAATGCACCAAACATTTAAAAAATTACAAACTTGTCCGTTTTTGCACAGCTGAGAGACTTACATAAGCAGATTGAGAAATCTGAAAGACAACTCCAATATAATCCTAAAAGCTAGATTAATAATTTTATTTTTATATATGCAATATTAATAGCTGGTTAATATTACATCTCAATAGACAGTGGGGGAGTATATATATTGAAAATTATAGTCTTGAAAAATTTATCTTTCTTTTCTTGAATTTCATGCCCAGCATTATTATACTAGGTTCTTGCACTACGTGTTTCTGAGAAAAATACTATGGGAAGTATTAATCCATTGTTACTGGTGAGATTAACTGTATTTTCAAATTGGAAGTTTAGAGATGAAGGATTGGCGTATATATGACCATTGCGTGTACAGTGATACTGCACATGGGCATTCATCACAAAAAGTTCAATGCAGTGTGAAATCCTGTCTTAACTGGGAGCATCCTTTGGTTCAGGGTCTTCAGGGCCTAAAAGTGGGGTGCTTAATGCATGTCAAGAGCTGAAAAGTTGTCCTGGAAATACCTAACCCAAGCATAACCCAGTTGTACTCTACACTGAAAATCGTCAAACATTAGCTAGATAAAGCTACAGAGAGGATCCTTATCTGAAAAAATAGCAAAATTAAGTTGTTTTCTTATCTTTTAATTTTGTGACAGCTTATTACCAAAAATTTATTAGGAAATATTTAAAAATAATTGGCATTAGAATAGGTAAATATAAAAAATGAATAAAAGGTGAAGATCAGAAGCAGTGGAAGTTTAGTCATAATATTTGTTTCTTGCTTCAACGCAGTGAGAACATCTGTGGCCTCACAGAGCAGGTGCAGTGGGCTGTGTCTGCAGCCCCAGTGCAGACTGTCCCCTTGCCCCTACAGATCCTCCAGCCTGGGCAGAGCAGGCAAGCCCCTTCATCTCGCTTGTCTGTGTCATTTCAGCAACAGAAAGAGGCTGAATCAAAAGCAGAATCAGGTGCTTTCTGTTCCACTCCAGACATGTAATATTTAGAAAATTTTAAATTAAATTGTTTGCACAATGTTCAGAGAATTAATCCTGTGTTAGAAAATGTTTACCCTTTTCCTTTCTGCCTTCCCCATCTCCTTGAGAAGTGTTCATAACACTCACTCTGGGGCTTGGAGTGGTGGGGGATATATTTTGATAGATATTTTCTTGAGCAAGATATCGAACATCCGTAGCAATTCTTCACAGTTATAAGATTTAGCCTTTTCCAAAGAACAAAGCAGAGGATTAATTTCCTAGCTAATTTGCCTGCTTTTTAATATGTTCTACCCGATTTCTTTTTGAAATCCAAATTTTAAAGACAACCTGCAATCCACCCATGTTCTCTAAGTAATATCTGTAATGTTGTTCCTCACAAAGAGTGACAATGCCAGCAGTTGTTCCTTGGCTGTATTCCCAGCAAGTGTAATTTAACAGGTGAGAAATAAAGTATGTGAGTGAGATAACAGTGTGATACTCTAAATTTAGATGATACTGAGGGCTTTTTTGTAAATTGTAATTATTCTTTCTGTTTTTCCTCAGTAGGCATGAAAAGTCTCAGTATCATCTTTATTAAAAACGAAGAAGGTTCTGGAGTTTGACTGAAAAAAAAAGTTCTATCTTTTTGCAAGTTGTTATAAATCAAGGAACAATTTTTGTTTTGGTTTGTTTGTTTCACAGCCTTCTTATGAAAGACAATTGCTTTGGAGCTAGTGTTAAGAAAGATAGCCAGGAGCCAGGGTGTTACTGTAAATTTTGCTTATAGATTGTATTTGATTAAATTCCCATTTTAGCTGACTGAAGAGTTCATTTCTGCTCTGCAAGAAGTCTGGTGGAGAGTAGTGAAGACATTTAATTTTCTGCCTTGACTCAGCTCAGACAGATCCAAGAACGCTAGGTCTACTCAGTACATTCTGGAAAACCTTGCCACCTAAATGCTTTTTTTTTAACTGTCTCTATTTTGATGAAGTCACTGGCTGTATGCTGGGATTCTGTGTTGATTCTCAATTTTCTCAAGTCCTGGTAATGGTATTTTGGAAAAGAGGAATTTGGAAAAGCTCAAGGTCTGTTGTGGCGCACTGATAAATGGGCAGTTGTTAGGTTTCTACAGAGGTGTGCACCAAGATCATGCATCCAGTAGGAAATCTTGTTTGAGTGCCTCTTACACAAAGTGTCCCCAGAAGTTCAGATCATTTTCCACGAATACAAAAGGTTCCTTTTAATTGAAAAGGCACGTTTTGAGGTTCAGCAGAAGACTGTTGTAGCTAACTGATAAGGCTAAAAGCAGATTTAGATGTGATGGATTTAAGATTCTGGAGCTGCATTCCTAAATAGGCGACAAGGCCACTTACCATCAGGATAAAACTTGATCTTAAGACACAAGGACTTACAGTCCTACACCTTGTAGATACTTTTGTGAGTCTTATCCATTGGCTTAATGGCCAAGAGTAATTATGTAGCAATTGTGATTATCAGATTTTGCCAAAGTATTAATGTAGTCTGTTCATAAAGAGATAATGATCAGGGTTTTCTGAGACAACAGTCTATCTGATCTTACATAAAATGCTATCCAATCCTGTATATAAAATGCTAATTGTCATTGTGTTGGAGAGGAAGTCAAATCTCCGATATTCTGCATCACTCTATCAATTTTATTATAGTGAAAGATAGGCTGTAGCTCTTTCTGAGGTGTATCTGTTCATTTCCAAAGGCTTTTTGTTGCAGAATTGGAAATAAAAAAGAGTCTCTAAAGGATTTCTCCCTAAACTTGTTTAATGTGTCTACATTTTGTTAATTTATTTGGAAGTAAGTTTTTAAAGCCAAATATTATTACACTATAATGGGCAATACTGAGTTTCTTTGATTAAAGATATGTTATTACTTGGAGCCTAGTAAAAAAAAATTAAGCATCTCAACCTTGGATTTTGAATTGAAATATGTAATTATCCATGTATTCTCTGCTTTAAGTAGCCTGTCGATCGATATGGATTTCAATACTCTTATATTTTAATAGCTCCCTTTCTTACCTTTTGTTAGCATTTGTCATTTTGATGGTTTCCACAGAAATCTTAAAACCTAAGTACCTTCTCAAAATTTTATGTTAAGAGTATAATAATAAAACTCAAACAACAGGAAGTCATAAAACTTATATTCATGTTTTCTTTCCATTTTAATGAGCTAGAGTTTGATATTTTTCTTTCGCCACTATCGCTTTACTTCAGGAGTGATCCCAGTGGTTTCAGTAAGAATGTTTGGAGAACAGAGTAGTATTCAGTCAATAAAATAGACTCAGAATGCATCTATTATGCAGTATTATGTATTCCTATCATAAGCATCTTTAAAAATAGGAAGAGAGAAAAAGTTATAGAAAAATTCTGTGATTCTAAACTTCCCTTCATATTCATGGACAAGCTAGGGGATAACAGAGGAGTTGATTACTAAGACAGTGTTTTCAGTATCAGCCATCTTTTACCTCAAGAAAGAAACAGTTGTTTTAGTTTCAGTCTCTGAACTCTTCTTTCAGTGATGGCTGCCCAGTCAGTTTAGAATATCAGCTACTATATAGTTATACAATTCATCACAATTACTGAAATTACATATAAGTAGAATTATATGACTTGGCATTTCAGAATCCTTCAGCTGAGTTTTCTATATACAATACTTGGTTGAATGCCAGGCTGAGAAGAAGGTTGGATTAGAGATAAACTAATCTGTGGATGTCTTGGCAATACTTCTTTATTGCCTAACCCCAAAGAACTCAGTTTGTAGATTCTACAGTTTCATGAACATATCTTAATTGGAGAAAGGGAAAGGACCTGGAGCTTTGAAAATACACAGATGGACACTACTGTGGATTTTGACCATGATGCTCCATGTCAGGGATTATTTTTGTCACTGGCTTAAGAGAGCTGTGTTGCAAGCAGCTTGATCAGTCTTTGCAGCTTTCTGTATGTAGGTGGTCACGCTTTATTAGCTGTCAGGACAATGGCATATTTCCCTGACAAGGAACAGAGAATATAAATCTGCCTGCTGACTGTCCACAGTGTCATCTGGAAGGAAAGCAGAGTGTAACCAACTCTCCTCTGCAATGCTGGCAATGAAGGGTTGAGATCTATGCTTTTACAGGAACTGGCTGTGAGAATATAGTGAGCTGCTTTGTTGACCTTATTGCTCTTCTTGCTGAATGATCTTGTCTTATTGTAAACTTCTAAGTTTTACATCTACATAATTCTGTCATGGTGTGGCTCGGTTCTGCACTTGGTCATGCAAGTAAGTACCATGTAATCATTACATGCATTAAATGACTCATCTATTACCTCTGATGGATGTCTGACCCACCAAGAGAGTTCATCTGGACTCTGGTCTGCTACTGACTTCCAGGTAAAGGTCTCCCAAAACTGGGCAGGTCAAGAAATTTTATTCAAAGCTTTTGGGGAAGAAAATGAACTGTTGTGCCTACTGAGATCAACTGTTCGCTCTACACACACGCTATCATATTACTCCTCATGGCAGGAATTTTAGGCTAAGATGTATTCCATGGCAAGGATTTGGGCACTGCTGGCCTTCCACCAGCTGGACAAGCTCTCCTGGCTTCTTCACAATTCATATATTAGTGTCACAGCTCACCGCAGATATGGGTTGGGAGAGTAAATATTCATATTGCTTGCCACAGAGAAAGCCAAACTGTCAAAGGAAAGGTTAAACAGAACTTTACCTGAAATTGCAAACATCAGTATGCTAAGTAGCTCCAAAATAAAGTAATATGAGAGATAAGGTGGTTTATCCATGAACGAAATATGCAATCTACTGACAGTAAGGAAGAGAGAGAAAAACAAACATTCAATATACAGAGGAATCAAAATTCCTCCTTAGAAATCACTGTCAACTTGGCTCACCTAATAGGTGAAAAAGTAATGCTGTTCAGGGACTGAGTTTTGGGAAAGGTCCTGAGGCATGTGTAGGTGAGACTTTCTGCATGAGCACTTTCACTGAAAGCAGAACAAGCGATAGAAGGCTGTTTACTTTGGCGAGTTATTGTGCACAGGTTTGTTTTTCCTAGTCTTGATATTGGAAGGTGTCAGCTTATCTCTCACTCTTCACATCTCTGTTCTGATGTTTTCCTGTCATTTTTTGGCGTGACAAATATGAGTTGCTCTGGGGACTCAGGCTCCAGCTATCTGCCTTGTGCAGCTCCCCCAAATGGCCAAGCCTGCCCTGGCTGCTGCCCTGGGGATGGACACGGTGTCTCTGCTCCTCAGCAGTGCTGCCAATGGCATTGCTTCCAGGCTTGTTACCCCACTGGAAAGGACAAGTGAAGCTGACAGGAGTTTGTAGGCTGGAAAAATGCGTAGGTTTCCTGTTGCTAGGTGTGCTGTGAAGAAAGAGGGGAGAATTTGTGGGTATATTTTTGGCAGTCAGCTTTAAGGTGTAAAGAAGCATTTGAAAATACATAGTTTCGTTGAAGGTCTCCAGTCTGACTTTCAGGCGTGTGATTTGAGGATGGTGACATTTTGGGGGTGCCAGTGTGTAATGAATCCAGTACTGGGGTATAAACCCACTAATACCACTGCTATAACCAGGGAAGGAGTGGTTAAGTGGCAGAGGAGTTAAAGTGGCTGCAGGCCATCTTTGTATGGAGACGGATGTTCACCTGGTCCTGCAGTGGAGAAGAGGCTGAAGAGCTGAACCTGGTCCCATTGTGGCTGCAGCTGATGGCATGTGTCCTGCTGCAGCGGTGGTGAAGCCTCTCTGTAATGACCAAGAGTTTGTGCGTGTTTCAGTTGTACCATTTCTATCTTCTTCATAATTTTCCTCTGTGGGAGTAAACAAACCAAATGTTTCTGTGTGTAAAAGTGGATCAGCTGCAGTTAAGAATGCCTTCTGCACCAATAGCTACAATTAAAAGTAGATCCTTTACATGAGTGGGAATGTCTGAGAAGTGTCACTTTTGGGGTAAATTTATAGCAGTTTATTTTGTCATTATAGATACAAAAGACTATTGAGTAAGTTGGTGCTAAATAGAGTTACAAACCAGGCTGAAACCTCATGTGAATACCTCAAAACCCAATCTATCAGGGAACTTGAGAGCCAAGCACATAGACAGCACATCTAAGGACAAGCCAAACACCCATCTCCTCTGGGTGCTCTCCTGGGGGATGTCAGCTGTTCATTGTTCACATGCACCAAAATCCTCCACCTGACTCCCTTCCCACCAGCATCTCTTGCTCCTCTGAGGCGAAACAGGCTCCTGCACAAGGGTTCCTGTGTTTTCTCCTTTCTTCATTCAGTTGCACAGTTGCCTGCCAGTGCCTAATGTCTCTTTTCCTTAGATTGCTGGAGGGTTTTTAGCTGCCAAAGCGCATGGTGCTTGGTGGAACAGGGTACCGAGCTCTGTCTGGGAAGGTCAAGCTCTCTTCCTTACTCCACAAGTGATCTCTCCACCCAGTGCTCCCATTTCTCTCGTGCTTTTGTTCCTTATCTTAGATTGATAACTTAGATTGATTGAGAAAAGAGTGCTTCTAAAAACATAGTTATTCCAGGCCTATCCTAAAGGGTCCTTGGAGCTGTGGAAGTCTTGGCCTACAGGAGCTATGGAAAGACCTGAAATAACAATTTTTCCAGCTGCAACTGAAAAAAGCACAAGTTGCAAAAACTTTTGTTAAGGTGACTGATCTTCATACTTGACAAAGAGCTGACTGGTGAGCAAGCACTGTCTCCTTGGGAGAGCTACTCTCTACCAACAGTGAGCAAAAACAGCTGTCAACCGGCTATCAAAAAAAAGAAAAAAAAAGACACAAATTTTTTACAGCACAGCCTTACACCATTCAGGGGAAAGGAGGGAAGTTATAAATGGAATGCTGAGGTCTAGAATATGTTTGGGACCCAGAAGGAAGTTTCCTTTTCGTAAGACAGCTTTTTGAGGCATGAGCTGCTGGTGAGTAGGATTCACACTGCATCGAGTTCTCTGCCTCCTGTGCTGGAAGCCAACACAGTGCTGGTGGCTGGCTTCAAACACAGGTGATTTTCCATAGGCCATAGGAACAGAATATAAAACTGAGGGAAACAGGGAATATCACTGAAATCTTCTTTTACTGGAATTAATCATCAGCTGATGCACTCTCAGCTGCAGTTTGGCTAATGCCCACAGTCTTTGAAAGTGCTTATCAGGTTGAACTCTTCATGCTTTCCCATGTCTTTATCTGATCCCTTTCACTACTACAGCTGGTTTACCTCAAAATAATAGATAATTCAGCATGGTTCAAGTTGTTTTTTCTTATTTTAAACCCCCTCTTCCCAATGAAAAATGATAACCCAGAGCAGATTCATTATTAATTTGTGAGAAGAATCTTTAGAACTACACTTACTTTAGATACTTATTCAAAAATCTTACAGTTAGTTTTATCCAGACACCTTACATGCATCATTTTTATTTCTTCCCCATCCCATTTAGTTTTTGTGACCTTCATGTGATGATTAAGCCACGTTTGGAAAGCTATCACTGTGAATTGAAGATGTGAAGAGCTGTGACGACACATGTTGATGCCTCAATCAGAACATCTAGATTGTTATTTTCTTTTTCTTTTAAAGATCTGGCCCATCATGGCTTATCTGAATGCTATTTGTAGGGTTTTTTATTTTATGTATCAGGTTTGGGTATTTTTTCTCATAGTTACAGTGGATAGGTAGAATGAAATTAGGCAGCCGAGAAACACTTGGGTAACACCATAGTCAGAAACAGTGATATTGATATATCTGAATACGTTGCAGGTTGCTCTTCAGTCACAGTGCCTGTCTACAGACATGGTTCATTTAAGATTTCTATAAAACTGGAAATGTCTTAAAGATGGTTAGCTAACACAGTTTTCAGAGCAAAGAGAGACCAAATAAAAATGTATTCACTTCATAAGAACAAGGAATGAAAACCTGGAAATCCAGAGAGTTGGTTTTGGCTGAATGTTATAAATATGCAAATTGTATGACTTGGAAATAGAGGGAAGAAAGAAAGGAAATAATCCTTATGGGTCTGACTCTGAAGGAGGAATCTTCCCTTAAATTTGCTATTCTTTTTTGACTGCCAGCTCAGTCAAAAAAGCTTGTGACAAGTAGCGGAACGGATTGGTGGCAATAACTATTAACAAATGTGATAGATGCAATAATGTCTAATTGCCCCTAGTGTGTGTTCAATGAATTCTTATTGTACAAATGCAGTGGAAAGAAATACGTCTTGTACAAGGCATATCAAAAATATAAATGTAGCAGCAGTCCTCAAGCATTGCTCTGAAGCACAGGTTAATGTGGGGAAAAAAGTTTAAAAACCTTACGGTGTTGTGGTTTGTTTGTTTGTGGTGGTGTTGTTGCTGTTGCTGCTGCTGCTGCTGCTGCTGTTTTTCGTTTTTTCCTTCCTTCAGTATTTTGGTTGGGAAATTCACACTTGAAACTGAAGGAAGAGTTACGCGGTGCCGGTTAAAAACCCAACTCTGGGATTTACAAGGCTGAACTACCCCACAGACACTTCTCCACATGGTTAAACACTGCTGCAAGTCCTGATCGGTCAGTGACAGTATTGCAGGAACACCTCTGAAGCACACTGAAACTGTCCTGTCTCCATGTCATCACTCAAAGCATTTGTGTTGTATTTCTCTTGCCGCTAAAAGCTGTTTGTTTTCCCAAGATACATTGTTGTACTTCCCAGAACATGCTCTCTGTTTACTGGGAGTAAATGGTCCAGGGGAATGAGTGCTTAATGTGATGGGCAGAAATGGGATCAAGTGAGACATCCAATGATTGTGGATGCAGTAAAAGCTGTTCTTTTGCTCAGAGTGAATGTTAACGATGTTTCCATGGTTCATGAATAAAGTCACTCAGAACATGAAGTTCTCAGGGGAAAAAGAACAACCTTTCCTATTAAAGAAATATGTCCATGTTGTCATTTAATCAGAAGTCAGCAGTAGCAACAACAGTTGCTGACAGTAAAATAAATAAATAAATAAGGTGCGTTGTGGTTTTTTTTTTTTTTT
>VZTE01005755.1:1949683-2033112 GCA_013397775.1 Eulacestoma nigropectus
TTAATACAATCAGTTCAAAGTCCTAAAGACATCAGTGCAGAAATATCCTAGCTCTGCATGCTGCCAGTGTTTTGTCCAAGCCCATGGCATCAGGATATCAGCCAGCTCAGATCTCTCTCTGTGTCAAGATTTGTTGACTTCCCTGGATCCAGTTCAGGGCTTTCCTGGCCACACCATATGCCCAGATTTTCTTTCTGTGGGTAGCAAGGAAACGAGAAATGCTACACAGTGTTGTGCCAATATGCAGCTCAGAAGCTAAGCTGGAACATGCTTGCAACCCACACCCAACTTCTGCTGTCTCTTCTCTCTGTCACTGTGACATTTTGTCTATGAAGGTCTCCCATGAAAACATCATTGATCTGCTCAGCCCTTCCCTTTGTTTGGATGTGGAATCCTACCTGATCACTGGCAAGGCGCTCTCTCATGAAGATGTATCTGTGGATTTACAGCTTGGAGAAAAATATATTTGGTATGTAATTTGGGTTTTGGTGTGAAACAACTGCAGCCTGGAGCTGGTGAAGATTTTGATATCATAGAGATTTGGTCAGAGGTCAGACCAGGCAGATCTGGGGAAGCCACAGCATGCAAGTTCACACCAGCACCTTTTTCAGTTGCTCTGGACTGGGGCGGGAGAGATGAAGATCTCATGAGCTCCCACAAAGGTGAGTTGTGAGGATGCTTCTGAGTGACACTTCATTTTCATGCCGACAGTGGTTGATGTTTCTGAACACTGAAAAATTTGATGCATAATTCTGACAAGGATGAGGGGATTTGGGTGGTTTTTATCCCTTCCTGGTCTGATGCTGGTGGCAACACAGTGCCACTGGCCCTGCTGTGCTTTGTTTGCCATCTCACAGTGGCACCGACGAGGCTCTACAGGTGGTTTGCCACACGTGGATCTCTTTTCCCATCAAGCTTCAGGAGAAGGTAAGAATCAGAAAGACGTAACAGCTTGCTGTGATCTCTGAAAATGATGATAATTTCTAAATGCTGAATTTTTTGGTTAAGTCTGCTGCCCACTTGTCTTTCAAGTGTAAGAATTATTGGGCATTTCTGAAATACTGCCCCAAATCTGCCTTTAGACAGCATGCTGGAGAGCTGCAGTCTAAAGCTTTAAAGTGCAATATATTAATCCTAAGTCAAATCTTTGAGATTTCAATTCAGGTCCACTCTGATAAAAATATATTTATATAGACTGTACTGCATATAAATTCATTGAGATGAACATACAGCCTTGTTTTTGTCCTCTAAAAATAAACAGTTTAATTAAGGAAGTATTGAGTAAGCATGAGCTTCTCCAGCTATAATTTACAGGAAAAGCATGCTTCATGGTGAACGAGAGATAAAAGCTTCCTTGAACAGCTTACAACCAAAATAGACAGATAATATAGCTGGAGACAGGCTCAATCATTCAATAAAGGGCTAAAAAAAGTGCTTTTTATGGGGTGTGGATTTGATTTTACTCAATGTATTTTTGTGTTACCAAACCATTCAAGTGTGGGTATTCTGTCTCCTTATCTGGGTTATAGAGTAAGGCAAGTTTTCCTAAACAGGCTGCATCAATCCAGGCATTCAAGCTAAAATTCTCAGCACAAAGTCCTGCAAACTGCTGGAAATAATTCATTATTAGACATCCTTTATCATTTCTAAAGCAAAGCAGCAGATAGGAACAGGAACATTGCATAGCATTTTAGTGATGTTTTTATTGGACAGAAAGAAAATATGTGTCTAACTCGTAGTTGAAGGAATTGCTCACATTTATGTAGTTAACTTCTAATTCATTGCCAAAATTTATTTGCTGTTAGGTGACATTGACTGCATTGACCAATGGCTCAGATTATTTTTTAAGGAACAATTTTATAGCTGAAAAGACCACATATTACAGAGCCATTTATAAAGTTTAACTGTCTTAAGCTAACAATATGTGATTGCACAGCCAAAAGTGAAAACATTATGGCTTGCTAGGAGAACTCATAACTCTAATACACGGTTATGAAATTGGGCTCACGACAATGAAAACACAGCTTATGTCAGCACACTCTCTGTAATGAAGCAGCAATTGTAATAGAAATCTCTGTGCTTCATCTTACTTAGGTGCTCGGCTTGTGCCTGCTCCTTGATTGTTCTGATTTCATGCAGCCACACTCTGAAGCTTTTGTATGAATATTTAATACCACAATTTGCATTACACTGGTGCAATTGTGTGAGGGACTGTACAAACCACATAGTGAGAGACAGTCTTTCTGCAATGAGTTTAAATTTTAAATTGACGAGAAGACAGGGACAGTGGGAGAGGAAAGACGAATAGACAAAAGGAATGAGGCACATCCACAGTTTCCCTGAAAATATGTAGAGAGAGAGAGAGAGAGAGACAATACTTCTAAGCCTTGTGTCCTACTCATTCCCTCTCTAGGAAGCTTATTCATGTCTTTGGGTTTTGATAAAGACATTAAGCACACTTGATAATTTACACCTTTACTCATTAACTAAAGTGATTGTCTGTTCCTGTTGTAAGGTGCATCTCATCACCGGCAGAAGCAATGAAAATACTTCATTCACAAAAGGAAGCCCACAAAGAGCCCATTTTAAAGCCACAAGACTATCATATCTTCTCCTGATTTGTGGGCTTTTGTTTATGGTCTAACCCATGGTAGCTCCATTTTTGTCTTATCTTGTGCTCAAGTGCCAGTATACATTGACATCGGCAATTTCACAGCAAGGCAATGAAGCCACTGAAAAATTTAACACTTTTTATATGGATGACACCAATAATGACACCAGTGGTTTCTATGCTGAAGTGATAATCTTTTCTTCACTTCTTTTTAATCAGCATCATTCATCTATGTCATCATGAGTGCTAGAATTACCTTCAAGAGCAAATTTATTTTGGGAACTAGGTAAAGAAATTTGTAATTTTCTATTCCCATATCGTATTTTATTAATGGCTTAGATGTTGCCAGTGATTACTTCAATAATCTTCCATTCACGCAGTTAAAATGCAGATGATATATTTGTCTCATAATGGTTTTTCATCAATTAATTGGCAAGGCTGGAGATACTTTAAGCCAAATGATAGCCAAATGCTCTGATGAGCTGTGAGATCGGAACACAAATGCAAGTAAGAAGCACTTGTTTGGGATGTATATGAAGGAAAGTCATATTTTTGAAATGAAAAAGCACATCAGGATTAAATTTCACAGTGATATAGACAGTAGCTAATATGCTATTTAGTTTTCTTCAGTGTATCCTAGTGTTTCTACTGTGTATTCAGACTGAGGGAAAAATTCACTGGGTATACAGAATGGAACAGAATGGAGTGGAATAGAATGGAATGGAATGGACTAGACTAGAATAGAATATTTCAGTTGGAAGGGACCTAAACTGGTCATCTAGTCCAAGCAGCCTGACCAGTGCAGGGCTGATCAAAAATTAAACCATATTATCATGATTTAACATAATTTTATTATTTTATTTTGGAACAGGCTTCCTAGGGAGGTGGATGATCCCCCAAGCCTGTTGGGATTTAAGTGGCATTTGGATAATATCCCCTAAAACATATTTTAGAGGTACCCAATCTTGCAGAAAAGTGTATATGCTTTTGAGAACATGCATGGGTGGATGTAGCTGTCTGTCTATCAACCTACAGCCTTGTCCACTTGAGGATTTAAAGGCTATCTCTTTCCTGAAGGGCATGATCACATAAAACTTAACACCAACAGCAAAGAGAGTGCTTTAATCCATATGCAATATGTGGGTTGATCTAATCCTGCCTAGTACAAGGCAGTGAGACAAATGCTTTGTACTGCTATTTCTATATATTGCTATTAAATATATATTTACACCTATACTTGTGCTTCCACATATAAAAGGAAGTGCTTCGGGAAGGCTTTTCAAAGTTCAGTCTAGGGCTGGAGGCAGTCTTTCGTTAGAGGAGAAAAGCTTTGTATTTACCTTTTATGCAACTGAAATGAAGAAATTTTAGGGTCCATCCCTGTGGTTCTTTTCTGTTAGCCATGTAGCTTCTAGAAGGATATTATATACATCATTGGCCTGAATTTTCTCATTTCTTACTGATTCTCATAGCCATACTTCTAAAATGCATAGGAAACAAGCTTGGGCTTCTTTGTAATAAAGTCCTAGCAGATAGCTCTAAAGCATTACCCACGCATACACAAAAAAGATCAGTGTTTAAGCTGACAAACCAATCATATGTGTCAAGGTAGAACTACTACAGGAATTTTCATTTTAAAAAATCTGCAAAAATGTGATATCAAAAATGTAAACTGTGTCCTTTTCTGGTAGAAGCTGCCTAAATTACTGGTCTTTTCTTGCCTTTTATATATTGTTATAACCACTTCTGCATAGCAAATGGATAGTATTATCATCTCCAGAAGAAAGAAATTAAAGAAAAAAAAAAGAAAACCCAACAACAACAGACACTTCTTAATCATCTTGCTTTAAGAGATATGCTAGTTGTGAGCCAACAGTGTGTGTGGAGAGAGATAATTAGAAGAAGAGCAGAGATTAAACAAGAAAATTTTATTTATGTGTAAAAAGGCAAATACTCTAAGAAAAATGTTTAATCCAGACTGTTTAACTATTTTGTTGTTCAGTTTGCTAGTTGAAATGGAACTGAATGAAAAGAAACAGAAGCTTGTGGTCTCTTTGTGCTTTCCTAACTGGATCAATTTGTCTCTTGTTTTGTTTTGGGATGACAAACTCCAAAAGGTAAGGCTCATTTTCATCACTTTCCCACTACATTAGATGAGGTCTCTTGAACGCCAATACAGAAATGCATGTAGGTATTTATAAAGATGCAGAGCAGTTACCCTTCAGGATAGTTCAACACATTATCAATACACTGGCCAGCAAGTCATTTTTTCCAGGAGAATCAAATTCTGAAGTGAAAAAACAGCCAGAGAAGAATCCTGGAGAGTGTGATATCAAGTTTTATCTCTTTTTTAGAGAGACTGATAGCTGCAGTGGCCCCCAAGCCCAGTAAGGCTTTGTACTCCTTGGCTATTGAACTTAATTCCTACTCTTGACCTCGCAGATATTTAAAATATTTTGTAAAAAAATGTGTAAAAAAATTCAGGTAGACACAAAAGCTGAAACTACAGTGTGAAAATGATGCTGTTTCTGGGTAGCCATAGGGCGTGAGTTGTGGAAGCCGTTCAGCTGTGCTGCCACCATGTCTGTTGCTGTTCGAAGACTATCCAAGGATTGGGGTGCTTCCCTTGAGACTGCTGCCAGATGGTCAATAAATAAGAGGACAGGTAAGGCCTGGCTGCAGAAGATATCACTGAGCCAGAGAGAGATAGCTTTGGACTTCTAATTAACTAAATGGCTCTTTCCTAAATCACGTCTGTTGCCAAAGAATTAATATTAAAAAAGAGCAATCTGAAAAGTGTCAAATCAATCCTGAGATATATTCCTAGAATACAGTGACAACACAGTATCTTGGGTTTTATGTATATTTCAACTTCTGCTACCTGACTGGAGGCTAATTCTTAATCTGCCATACCAGGGCTGCTTTTCTGTCTTCTGTAATAATCTAGGATTTTTCAGTAACCAAAAAATGCACCCATGAAAGTCAAACACACTAAGAGCATAAAAATACTTGCAAAACCCAGTGAAATTCAGGATGTTCAGGGCACATGGGACCTCGTAGGTTTGGAACTCGAGGCTCATATAGCTCCTGTAGGGGTTCCAGCATTTTTCTTGACTGCCCTGCTTCTGTGTGATGTTATTGGCCAGGTCATGATTTACAGCAGTGTCATCAAATTGAGAAGCCAGACCTTAGCAAAGTGAAAACACAAAGGACTCTGACTAGCTCTGAATCTCAACACATCCAATACTTTACTGTTAGGGTTATTTGAATATTTATTGGGAAAGGGAACACACTAATTAAAACCATAATTTTTTATTTTAACAGATGTGAATTTGAAGTCCTCCTGGAACAAAAATATCATAGTTCTGTCTGGTCTTGTTAACCTACTAGTGAAGTAAAAAATATTGAATGCAATATGCAATTATATGCAATATGAATGGTTTTAGTTCTGACTTTTTTTTTTTCCATAATTTATTTGGTTTATTTTTCTAGGGCCTATTTAAATACATGCCACACTGAAGCATTCAAAACTGGAGGGGAAAAAAATATGATGAGGATTCACTGAACTGCATTTTTTTATTCCCTGCCAAGAGGAAGGTGACAGGTTCAACTGTAGATGCTGCAAGTGGAGGTTTGCTCTCAGTCAGAGCAATCTCACCAGGATGTCAGTCAGATCTGGGGCAGTTGCTTGTAGTCACGGTAGAAGGTTTAGGGATTTCCTGGTTTCAGTGAATTAAAAACGAAAAAAGTGAAAACAAGTCTCAGCAGGGCTGTGAGATGGAGTGATGGGAGAGTGACAGGAGCATATTGCTACATGTGTTAACAATTACCATCACATGTAATTTCAGGTAAAAGAAAAGGCGAACAAGCAAAGGCTGTTAAAAATCAATAGTGATCCCAGGTTCACTTATATTCCTCAGAGAGGAATTTTTCTAATCTGACATGTGTGGTGCAGTCAACACACTGGAGGGAAGGGATGCCATCCACAGAAACCTGGATAGGCTTGGGAGGCAGGCCTATGCAAATCTCATCAAATTCACCAAGGCAGAGTGCAAGGTCCTGCACCTGGTTTGGGACAATCCCAAATACAAATACAGGCTAGGCAAAGAATTCAAGACTAGCCCTGGAGAGAAAGACTTGGGGTTGTTTGTTGATAAGAAATCCAACATGACCCACAATGTGCACTGGCAACCCAGACAGCCAGCTGTGTCCTGGGCTGCATCCAAAGCAGCGTGGGCAGCAGGGCGAGGGAGGGGACTCTGCCCCTCTGCTCTGCCCTTGTGGGAGTTCTGGTGAGATCCTACCCAAAATACTGCATCCAGCTCTGCGACCCCCGAAATAAGAAGGACATGGACCTGTTGGAGTGAGTCCAGAAGAAGCCACAATTATGATGAGAGAGCTGGAGCACCTCTATGATGAAAACAGACTTGGTTGGTCTCACCCTGGGACTTGGAAAAGTTGGGGTTTTTTAGTCTGGAGAAGAGAAGCCTCCAGAGAGACCTCAGAGTACCTATCTAAAGGGGGCTACAGGAAAGCTGGAGAGGGACTTTTCACAAGGGCCTGTTGAGATAAGACAAGGGGGAGTGACTTTCAATGGTAAGAGAATAACTTTATATTAGCTATTAGGAAGAAATTCTTTGCTGTGGGGGTGGTAAGGCACTGGCACAAGTTGTGCAGAGAATCTGTGAATGCCCCATCCCTGGAAGTGTTCAAGGCCAGGTTGGATGGGGCTTTGAGCAAGGTTTTCTAGTACAAGGTGTCCCTGCCCATGTCAGGGGGATTGGAACTAGATTGTCTTTAATGTCCCTCTTCTAACTCAAACCATTCCATGATTCTGTGGTATTAAATCTGCTGTTAAAACTGAAATCAGCTGCTGGTATACATGCATAAAGTATCAGTGCAGTGAAAGGAATGTGCACAGGCCATGGCAACTTGTTGTGAAGTGCAGGAGATGTAAGTTTGTCACACCTAACTTTTGATGCCCTCAGTACAGCTTAGGTGGCAATGGACTGAGCACAGGGAGCAATACTCATCAGCAGCTTGGCACAGAGTAAATGACTGCTTTTGATTATCACTATAAACTCTACTCGCCATATTGACTCCATTTCCTCTGTATAGATCTCAGTTAATAATGCAAGTACGTTAGTCATCCATCAGGATAGGACCTATATCTCAGCTGATAATATAGGCTTTCTGTAGGTAATGGCTCTCTGTCTACCTTCTGATTGGAAGCAAATCTATAATACAGGTTTGATCTCTTTTTCTCTGCAAATTAGATAATTAAACCAAACACTGCTAATGTGCTGGCGCTGTGCCGTGGAAGACCTGTCCATTAGGATACGAGCCTTGTAGCCCAGCAGGTATGTGTGTACGTGTGTGCAGACAAGGCAAAAATCAGTTTAGTTTATGCAGGTGCATTGTGCAGGTGTCCTGAACCCTTACGAGGGTCATCGCCATCTGCAGGTGGTGCTTTATGCGATGTCTGTCAGAAATAGCTCATTCTCTCCAATCTCAGCCTCAGGGCAGAATTGCGTGATGACTGGCTCATTGCATTTTTCCCCTTCTTTTTATTTTTTATTTTATTTTTTTTTTTTTTTTATATTAGGTAATCTGTTTTTCTTCAGGCAGCACAGGTGTATTCTCAGTGACTGAGCATCACAACACCAATACCTGGTGCTCTAGATCATGTGAGACAAAAAGGGCTGCTGTGGACCATATGCAATGACAAGGCCCCAAATCAAGTTTCAGAAGGAAAATATGCCTTTTTAAGGTAAGGGGAATGTGCCTTCTGCTGTTTTACAACACCATGACTTCTCTCCTGCACTAGTGCTTTATGCATCCGATACAGCCGGCTCTAAACAGGCTGTGAAACCTGTGAGCTACCAGCCTTGATGCAGAGTACCAAAGGGAATCGTGTAGGAGCAAATGCTGGAGTCCAACTTGATGCAAGATTGATCTAATTTGAGGGCACATCTGTCTGGGGTGTGTCTGTGTCTTCCCCCCTGTGCTTTGAGCCATCTGGACCCCAACCAGTTCTGATATGGAAGTCGTGCACTCACAATTGATTAGAGAGCACTTGAGCCAGAGCTGGCTTGTGGCCGGCTAGCTTTGAGTTATGAATGAGTGCCATCACCTTCCCATACATCCCAAATGCTCTTCTACTCAGCTCTTCTTGCTGAACACAAGCTTTGGAGTTATCTATGGGTTTCTTTAAGCAAATTTGTTCCAGAGATTCACATCACCTTTCTTAAAGCTTCATTGCCTTCAGACCCAAAGCCTACCTCAGGGCTGAACCCTCTGTGTCTAAAGGGCTTTCTCTTTAGACGTCTGGGTGTATAAGTCTGGGTCAATAGAAATTCTGTGGCATTTGTAAGTTTGGGTGAGCTGACCTCTTTTCAGAAAACCTTGGGGAAAAGTCAGGGAAGTGAGCTGCCTTCTCCAAAGCCAAACAGCAGTGTGGTTCAGCAGCTATGCTCTAGCCAGGCCTGCTTTAAGTTCTTCAACAATTTCCAAGTCCAAGGAAGTGTACTGCCTGCTTTCTGTTAGGCCTATGATAAGCTTAGGCCTTGTCCTTAAGCTTTTAACTGATATTTGGAATAGGAGGAGGAGGAGGAGAACAATTTTATGCTCTTCTGTGTGCCCATGCAAGGATCAAGGCCATATTGAGCTGTTCATTTAATGCAGAAGGAAGGTCTCTGCTCAGGTGCTTTACTTGAGGACCTCCAAGGATAAATCCTCTTATTGTGACCCCTCCATCTGTCTGTTTGCCATTCAATAACACCAAGTCAATGCTTTGGATGTGCCCCATTAGAATTGTTCATTGTTAAGCACTGACAGTGGATTTGGCAGCCTATAAAAACAGCAGAAGATGCCGCTATCTGGTACTGCCGAGGTCGAGAATGTGGACATGGAGCATTAGCTGTGCCCTGGGCTCAGCTCTCGTATTTCTCACAGCAGTGGATGTGACATCAGCAGCAGCTCTGAACTGCAGAGCACTCTAAGTGCTCTGAAGGAGCCAGTCCTTCAGCTGGGACTTTATGGTGGTGGATTTCAGCATCTGCCCAAAGACTTTGAGGATTGCTTTTGCAAGAGGGCTGCCAAATCCAGTTGGAGGACCTAACTCCTAATTATTATTCCTGTAAAGAACATTCTATCTGTCACCAAGATTTATTTGGGAAAAAGTATTAAAAATTACTTCTGATTTGATGGGATAGTATCTATCTGGTATATATTTTCTAAGGATGGCAGCCTGACTAGAAGTCAGTGTGGTTTAAACTTGGCCAAAAGGGAGAAGAAGAAGCGTGATATTATTTTGTATATAGATGCATATATGTGTATGTACACATGTATCTCTATGTATTCACATATGTGTGACTATACACATATAAATGTGCATTTATACATATTGCATGCGAAGTCAAGGTTGCTGTCGGTCCTTTAAGCTTGAACATGTGGAGGGTGAGAACATTTGAAATCTTTCTTCCCTGGCCATTTTTTTCCCCCTAAACTCCTCTTCCACCAAGCTATTGGAGAGACAGAACCATCCAGTTTATTTCATGAAAATAGATATTTCTTTTAAAGAAACAATAAGATGTACCTTTAGTTCAGATATGGACTCTGATTTGAGATAAAACATCCTAATTAATAAAGCTTCGATTGCTACAACAATTTACAGTCAGGTTGTATTTTAATTTTTATGTTATTTGATTTTATTTTGAGCAGCAGTAGATTTAAAATGTCTCTTTATTCTTTTTGTAGTCTTTCCATTGGTGAAAGATATATTTTTAAAAGACTTTACAGGATTAAGCTTCTTAAGTATCACAGAAATGAATCTACCAACTTCATTGTACTGAAATGTGACCTTTTCCTTCTGAAAAATCTTAAAATAATTAGGTCAAAGTTTTTATTGTTGGTATTTGTGCTACAGTAATTCATGGCTGATAATTTAATTGAATTTTCATATGTATGAAGCAGATGTTATAGGTTCTCTGCTACATCACTATGGTAGTGTTAGTCATGCAGATTTATAATAAAGCAATCCCTTATTGTTCCTTCCCACATTTATCTACATTTTGTGCTGCAGCTGATTTCACAATTGTCTCATTTAATTATGAACATTGACATCATTTACAGGATTTATGTATCTAATTAAGTGGGCTCTAATAGAGAAGTTTCAGAAATAAAGCCAAGAGACTAATATATGTTTGCTAGTGGTTACATCGGTTTCTATTGTTCCTCTTCGGCAAGAGGACTGAGGAAAAAGATAAAGTATTTGTCTCCTAATAAGAGAAGGATTCCCAAAATATTTTCAGTCTTTGCAGTCACATTATATATGAGGGAATATTTAAAAATGTTAAATTTATTATTAGTATTAAATACTGAGTAAAAGTAACAGAGCAGAATACAAAAAGAGGAGTGGTAGTGAGACCGGAGAAGCCATGGTATAGAGGGAGTCTATTGACCAAGGTCAACAACAACTGGTAAACTACTTATTAAAGTGTATATTTATTCATTGAATATGACTTTATAAACTGTATGTGCATGACACTAATACAAAGTGTGAACCTTTTCATTTTCCAGGCAAAGATAAAATGAAAGATATTTGTTGATTAATGATCCTCTAAACTGGTGGAATGGCCCAGCAAGGTCAGGAATGAGGAAAAAATCCAGTTCATTAGTCAGCAACTTTTCCTTCTCATGGTTTAATTGCTCAAGCTTGCTTATTTATTGGTCAAGACAAGGGAAATGAACAGGAAAAAGGCCATCTACACTATAGTCCAACTGTGTAAGAGGCAAATATGGCTTCCTGCCCTTCAGGAGTTGACATTTCTGCTCATCCCCAAGACATCGAGTGTTGGTGTGGACACGATTCACTGAAAACCACAAGTAATATTACGTTAGCCTGACCTCCATCACAGGCAGGACAATAACTGTCTTTGCTCATGTAAATAAATCTGTTTAAGCTTAATGGTCCTTCCTGTTTTAGAGCATTCTGGTGAAGGGACAGCCTACTATGACTGTAAATGCTTTTTTTGGTCATTTATTCAGGACCAGGCTCATCACCAGGAGCCCTTTCTCATTAAAGATGGCAGTGAGCCAATTCGGGTGCCATTGGTGGGAGTAAAGATGTTCTATCTCATGGTAATGCCTCGTATCTCAGTAAGTCTTAAGGGAATAGTAGGCATTCAAAAAGATCTGAACCTAGAGTAGCTCACAACTGCTGAGTAATGGTGGTTGGTGAATCATGAAACAGCAGAATTCAAAGGGACATCAGTCATCTAGCCTATCCCTCTGCCTCAGTTGTTACCCCTCTTTGCCTATGGTAACTTTCCTCTTCTCTCTCCTCAGCCAGAAAATTCATCACTCTCTAGGCAATCTGTTTGCATGAAAAATATTTGTGAAATTCTGTGAGTTTAGAATGATTCTGTACTCTATCGACATAATCCTATAATTTTTGTGTCTACTCCCAGAAAACACGAAAAACAATTTATCCCTTTCTTTTACATTTTTGAAGGTTCATATGTCTCCTTTCAGTCTTCTGTATACTGAACAGGATTCATT
This sequence comes from Eulacestoma nigropectus, assembly GCA_013397775.1. Taxonomy (NCBI): domain Eukaryota; kingdom Metazoa; phylum Chordata; class Aves; order Passeriformes; genus Eulacestoma; species Eulacestoma nigropectus. The sequence goes on from VZTE01005755.1 coordinate 1,961,856, forward strand.
TTTTCTAGTAGGGAATGGAGAGAGGTATTCAATACCCATGAACTGAATACCCATGCGTAGAAATTTTCAATTACATAGATGTCATCTGTCTCCCACAATTTTTCATTGTAATTGCAATGATCAGTATTTCTTTCTATTGTGATCTTTTCAACAAAATCTTGCTATTTCTTTTGTTTTCCTGAAAGATAGAGATCCAGGAGTCCTGGGATCATTTGAAATTTTCAACTTTTCTTGGAAAAACTTTTCAGAGAATTATAGCAGGATGGGGGAAGAAGGGGAAGTTTCTTCCAGGTCAGTTTGTTCTTCTTCTCCCTCCTTATCCCTATGAATGACTTTTTTTCTTTCTCTTTCAGGAAAAGCTGTTACTTTGCTTATTTTAGCAATTCACGTGAAAGAACATTTGCTAACATTGTGTTGGCTAGCAGGCCACCCAAGAGGTGTGAAAGCTTCCCAGCACCCATGGTCAAGTAGGAAATGGCGACTGTACTAGCTGACAAACTGCAGTGTTTTTGAGAAACTCATTACCTCAAGGAGAACTGTGGTATCTTTCTCAGAACGGAGGAAAATCTGATGGCTAGGGTATGATATTTTTCATCTGCATGCTTTCAATTTGAATAAAAGCCAGAGGCAGAGGTACTAGCTTTCATTCCTCATAATATTGTCACTCCTATCAGCAAGCTGGGCTGATAATACATTGCAAAACTGTAGCTGGGTGGCCATTACATTTAATCCTCCAGTAGTTATTCTTGCCCTGTTGTTTCTCATCCTTACAAAGACTGCCTTGCACATACCCCACGGTTTGTCCACTGCCACCGAGCACATATTTCTGGTGGAGTTCTCCTGTATCGACATGGAAGGCAGATCAGGCTAGTGGTAAAACAAAAAATGGATCAGGCTGTGTGAGAACCACAAGGTGACTTTACAACAAGAACTCTATCACAGAAGGAGAGGTGTGACTAGAATTAAGCAGAAGACAACTGCGGCAACAAGGTGCCAAATGACAGGATGGAGTCATCTGTCTGAAAATACCTTAATGTCTGCCACTTAAGCATACACAAGTGCTTGAATAGGTAATTTATTAGAACGTTAGTGTATTGTACTTCTTGTTTCTCTGTGCATTAGAGGAGAAGGCGTGTTTCATCTTAATATGCTGAATGTGTTTTTCTTCTGTCCACAATCCACAGTTAAGTGATTTAATTTTCATGTCTGACTTCTATTTCTTCCATGGACCCAGAAATGTTACAACTGTAATGGTCTGATGAAAAATCCTTTAGAAGTCAGAGGAAAGTCTTCTGCTGACATTAATGGCCTTTAAATCACACTTTAAGTCAAAGTTTTAAAGTGAAGAACTGAGTCGGTAGCCTCTGTATTTCTACAGATTAGTTTGTTGATGACATTGGGCTATATTTTTAAGAACTGAATATTTACTTTACCATGAAAAACAGTGAATTACTCTTTTATGTACAATGTCTGAAAATGAGCACACTCTTTTCTGAAAACACAGTGGACAACTTTTTTTCTCTTTTCTTAATGCATTTCCATTGTGTTAAACCAAATGAAAAATTAAATCATTTTATTGCTGTAAGATATTCATATTATCATCATCTGTGTATCTGTCAACTTTGAATATTCTTGGAGGGGATAGTGAGAGTGGGGAATTAACTCATCTGAATTCAGCAGGAAATTAAGGATGTTCTTGCAAAATAAAGCAAGGTACAAATAGAAATGCTTTCAAAGAGAGAAGCAAGAATTCATGGAGAAAGCGTCTAAAAGTACAGAAGAAAGGGTTTACTGGTCCTAAGCGAAGGGACCATGCCCAAAGTAAGATGAGAGGGCATAGGTGGGACGTGGGGACTTTACTTCCTCATGGGATCTAACAATTACTATGAGAGGGATGCAGGAGGTTACCTTCCTGCATGCTGTAGTGTGCTCTGGTTTTGGAAATGTGTGAATTGCCTGCAGCTGTCAGTCTAACGGCAGCTTTTGCATTCTCCTTTTCTGTCTTTTGTGAATGCCTATGAATTCTAGGACTTCTGTTCTTTTGTACGATTTGTCTTGTCTCTCTGGAAAGGGAATAGAGAGGAAAAGAGGTGCTTGAAATATACTTAAAAGAGACTGATTGGATAGAGTATCTGAGAACAGGTGCCCCTGATGCACATCACAGACTCTCAGGTGTTAGTGCTGGTGTGTAGCAGTGATAGCAAGAAAGCAGTTCAAAGCTTTTTGAGCTTCCTTCCTCCATCTGTGTTTATACCCATGGATATTCTCATTCTGCTGAGAGAACTGTGTTTAGAGAGATGATTTTCACACCTGTAATTACCACTCATTGTTCCCCCCTTGGAATAGAAGTGCGAACATGCGAGGACATAGAATACATTCGGGATTTTTTCAGGGGTCTAATGAACCTTTTGGAAACATTTCCTAGCATATTCATATCCTTCACACAATGCTTACAATGTATAGAGCGGGCAAAGGAATGTTCCAGAAGAAAGTTGTTTCCCTTATTTTTATCTAAGCATGGTAGTATCTCCATGCAAAACTATTTTGTGCATGATTGCTATTTTGTCTGAAAAGCATTTTGTCTTCCTGAAACAGATCCCAGTGTCCTGCTGCCCTTCCAACCTTCCTCCATCAAAAGCAGGCAGTCAAGGTAAAAACCAAGCTACAAGAGGAAGCAAACCAGTCCCTTGGAAATGGAGTGGCAGGACTTGTTAATTAGATGCAAGGCTTTCCACAATGCCCCACATGCTTCTGCAGTGTTGAGTTCAATCATCTTGAATCTCTAAAAGCAAATGCAGGTGGGCAGCACATCCATAATTCTGTCATCTCTGAGTGGTGTGCTGTGCCTTTACCACACATGCGTGCTCCCTGTCTTGGAAATGAACAGAGTGGGAAATGCATGATGTAACCTATTTTCCATGCTCTGAAAAAGCTACACATCTGCTAATATTTATGGTTCTTCACTTTCATTTGTAATCCTCTCACCTTTTGTATACAGTGCCATCTAACACCCCTCTTTCATTTTCCAAGGATAAAAATCCACAGATTTCACTCATCTCACATTTAACGGATTATAATCCCCAAGACAAAAAGAGAAATTATGCTAAGGTTCTGGTACAATCTATTCAGCACACTGCTGAAATGAGGCACCACAGGCCCTTCTGAGGTGCATTTGCAGCTCTTCCTTTCTCCACATACACAGAGGATGCCTGAAGCAATTCACATCACAATCACAGCTCTCCTGATTGCTCCATTTTATCTTCAGCCCTTCAGGACACTTATAGCTAATAAACTGGGTACAGCTAAACTACTGGCAGGTGTTTTCTTCCTTTCTATCATTTCAGTCAGAGTCAGCAGAATTAAAGTTGTTTGGGTAAATAATATATATGTATGGCTTATCTCTGTTATTTCCTGGTTTTCAGAGGCCTGAGATCTAGGAGTAAGAGAAAATACTGTCAATATCTGCAAATACCTCTGGGCTTTGAAGAAGTATATGTCCTGATGACTTTGAGTATTTTTACAAGAAAAGGAAACTCCTCCCTAACTCCTCCCTAAAATATCCTGGGCATATTTTGGATTCCAACAGCTAGAAGTGAAGGTGTTTGTGGGTGAGTAGTGGGTGGCATCCCTGTCCATGGTAGGGAGGTTGAAATTAGATGATCTTTAAGGGGTCTATGAATTAAAATCTTGCTATGATTCCATGAATTACGGTTCTACAATTCTATTTTTCTTCCCTGTCTGAGCTGTAGTTGATGTCTGCATTAGAAACAACATGATTCTTGTGTAGGGTTCTTGTTTTGCAGATACTGTATGTAAAGAGGGAAAATATCTTCAAGCTCTTGACCTTCAAATACCAGTTCCCGGAACCATGTTCTCACATTTCAGACTCTGAGAGTCACTTCAAAATGCTGAACGTGTCTTTTAATAGATGTGCACAGCCTGGATTTCCTTGTACTTTATTGGACATTAAGGAGCCTCAGTAACTTCCAGGAGTGCCTGCAGCAGTGCTGGCCACCGGTGGAATTTGTGTCAGGCATGAGCCCAGGAGGAGCACTGCTTTTTGTGGTGCTATGTACTGCTCCTGGACAAAGTTGTTCCATGTCACTGCCCGTGGCCTCAACATGCAGCCTCCTCCTTTACCATTAGGAAAGCACAGAGGAGATATTTGTTAGAGGGGTTGCAATCACAACTATCCCTTTAAGGAAGTGGGACATAGCCTGTCCTTACTCAGTTTAATAGGTAACTTATTTTATCACATTTTCACATGGATTAGCTAAGTATTTGAGGCCTCTCCTCTTACAGCACAAGGAAATCCTGTGAAGCTTGTCTAGAGAAAAACAACCTTTCCTGCAAAACTTCTTTTTTGGTGAAGAATTGTTTTTTGATTAACAGATGTTCTTAACCTGTAATCAGAGAGTTCTTAATAGATCTGTACTGAGCAGCACCCAGGAGCTGAATATCTTTTGCATATGCTTTTCAAATCCAGAATATACCTGTACTGGTTCTGCTGTGTCCGTGACTGATCTCCCCTTTCACTCAAGGCATACTCAAAACCAGGAAGATGGGCCACGTCATATTTTCTTATGTACCTCATTATATTTTCTATGGAAATACAGTCTGTCCTACTTAACATTTACCAGTCTTTCTCTATATGTTTTGAAGTGAAGAACATTTACCTGACCTGCATCTGGAAATGGAGTTCTACCTCTTCAGACAAATTAAGAATATCATACTACCTGACTTCCAGGAACCACTGCACTCCCACAGATCACTTATATGATGGCTGTCTGAGATTATATACAAAGCCCTAATTCTTTATTTAATAGAAATTTTCCTATGAATTTAGCTGCTACTGCAGTAATTTTTTTTTTTTTTTTTGGATGGAGGAACGAGTTCTGCCAATATAAGCAGAATCCTGTCAGTAATGTTCATTTAGTCCATATGAAGCAGAGCCATAAAGACCTCAATTTCTAACAGTAGCCACCAAGACTCTGGCTTTTGCTGCAGCTCTGCTGGACCACTTTTCCAGTCCTTTTGACTAAACTTTCATAGTCGTGTCCTGTGTGCTTGCAAAACACTGTTGCAGTTAATTTTGTGTGAGTGGTAATTCCCACGATTCCCATCTCACCCCTACACTTCTGCAATTATTCTTATTCCTTCACTACGGAGAATTATTCCCACATTTTCATATTTTTTTTGAAATATTTTGCGCACACAACTCTGCTTATGTCTGCAGATTTAAGACCTGTTCCAGCTTGCTGTACTTGTCCTGCCCTTGATTTACAATTTGAAATGGTAAGTGTGGAGCATTTATGTAACACTTTGCCTATGGAGGCTCCAGGGTGCAGAACAAAGGTGGCAGGTAACACTATCCCTGTTTTACAAGTGGTAAAATCTGACATAACAGTGGTTACAGCTGATTCATGCAGTCCTAAAATTAGAGAAGGAACTCACTGGAGTTGTGCTTCAGCAAAGCAGTGTTGAATTAAGCATTTATAAAGCACCAGCCCTGTGATACCTCTTCTCACTGACACAGGGCTGAAGAACAGCAGTATTGAAATGGGGGAAGAAAAAGTGCCAGAACAAACACGCATTTCTGAGTATAACTATAAACTGGGAGAGGAGTGCCTGGAGAGCAGCTCTGTAGGGAGGAATCTGGAAGTGCTGGTCAGCAGCAGCTCAGTGTCAGCCAACAGTGTGCCCTGGCAACCAAGAGGGCAAACCACATCCTGGGGTGCATGAAACGGAGCATCGCCATCCGGTCAGAAGAGGTGAGTGTCCTGCTGTATTCAGACAGGTGTTCCGCGTCCCTTTCCCCTGCCCTTTGACACGCCTGGTATGTATATGGAGGTCTTAAGCCAGCCTAAAGCGGCGTAACTCCGCGAAAACCAACAGAATGACACCACTTAGAGCCAGCTGACAGCCTCAATCATAAACGACCATCTCCCTCTGTGAAGAGACTGTCAAGCTTGGTTTTTAAGATGCAGATGGGATATCGATTGGAGAGGAGCTGAAGACCACCAGAATAGATTTGTTTCCGGTGTAAGCATCAGTCTTCATTATAGATTAAAAGTACTGTGTCCATGCAATTGCTCCATTTCTCTCATCATTTATTTTAATCGCTGCTGACTTTCTGTTTTGCCTCCAGTCACTTTGCTGTGACAACAATGATTAATAAGGATAATTCAGAAAGATATTCCTGGACAAAGTAGGATTTAATATCTTGGCAACAAACATATAACTTACCTTTTAAAGGGAGAGGTCTAAAATGAAAATAAATTTTTAAAAATATCATCAATTCTGTAAGCCATGCTGGACTTGTATGTGATAAGCACATTGCAACCCAATCATGCTAGGGAATCATTATATAGCTTGCACTAAATAATTAGAGAGAAATGAGAGACCAAATTAAAAATGTGCAGGGATTTCATTTTGGTTAATCTTAAGTTATTTTCAAGAGTCCATTCTGCAGCTCCTGTAAAACCATATTCAACTTGGAAATGAGGCATAAACAGAGGATTTGCAAAAGAATTATTAACAGCCATGGACTGGAACCCAAAAATCCTTTTCACATTTTATATGCCACCGAATGTTACAAAGAATAGCCACAACCTGCTTTTCATTTCAAGAAACAGATGCAAACCACGGATTGCAAAGGCCTTGCTCTATTTTGTTTCAGAATTTATTATCTCACTGGCTGAGACTTTTGCAGTTAAGATTCAAATAATATACTTCCTATGCCACACAAGACTAACTTTTTAGTCACATTCAAGTTCTGGTAGTGCAAACACATCAGCCTTGTCTTTTGTTGGCAAATGGATGTTTTTATTTTCTAAAGAGATTGTGGGAATAATACAGCTGGTATTAAAGACTGTCACACAGAGTTTGATCAAAATGTCCAAACCCATTATCAGATTTCTAAAACTCTACACAAATAGAACTAAATTAATTTTCAGGGACACTAGAACCCTGTCACTGCCCTTAACCTTAACAGTACTGAGCTAGTCCAGGACTGGGAGAATGAAGATACTTTTATTTGTCTGCTAGACAATGTAGCACCTTAACCTGTTTGATCTATGTCTATCTCACCAGGTGAAGCATGGTGGTGAAAATTGCTGGGTGTGGAGGCATATTGCTCTGGATCAGTTCCCATTTACGGTAGGTAGGTGCTCAAGCCACCAAGAGAGGGTGAAGGCAGCTATCTTTTGGGAATAGTTCCTGGGCACTTTAACATCTAGAACATACCTGGGATTTCAGTAAAAGAGAGGGGGTGAAAAGCCCATGTGTATACTGGGGAACAGTCTAATGGCTTATTAGCAGAGATGACTTTGATTCAGGGTGCAAGAACATTCCTGGACATATTTGGATTTATTTCCATAGGTGCAGTGTTTTGTGTCAAAATTTTGCTTACACCTCTTAGGTGAGTCAAGTATAAGCTAATACATTGGGGTATTCCTGTGGTTTTTACTCTGCTGAGAAACTTAGCTTTCCAGAAAGGTAATTTTTAGAAAATGAAATCCATCTGGGTACTTTAGGGTTCTCAGCTACCCATTGGTCTAAGCATCTACCATGTCTGTGAAGGACATTACTTCACTGCATGTGGTACACAAGAGGAAGCACTTGTTCAGGAATAAATCATGAAAATTGTGAGCTTAGCACAAAATCTGCTTGAGCTTAGCAGAAAAGCATAAGGATTTATGTTGAATCTGAGTGATATTTCCTATGCTACGCAAGAAACTATCAGGCATCTCACTCCCTTGTCTCCTCCTCCTTTTCAAACACAATTATGGGCTTCTGGTGTTTGTTGTGGGCCCTGCTGTTTGTCATCTCACACATTTCCGAGTGCCTTTTACTTGTGGGCTGGCAGCGAAAGCAGAGCCTTTGCAGGGAGAGCTGTTGGCTCTGGTCTCCCAAGATGGTGTGGCAAGGGCAGTTTCTTACCTTGGCTATGGCTGAACAAGCGTGTGATGGAGCTGCAAGGCAGTGGCTTTAAAAGAAAGTTCTCTTTGTTTTTTTCTTTTTATTATTTTCTCTCAAGAGTAAAATTGGGGAATCCCTGTGAATCTACAGCAAAGGGAGCAAGCTAATATTCAGGAGCATTTAGTTGGAAAGCCCATGTTTTATTTTCTCTCTTCTAAGGCTGAAGTCAAGCCTCATACCATAAACATCTGCTCATCTTGCCCAGGGTGAGGGAGATAAAAGTTGAGATTGCACTCCTTCCCCACTCCTTCTCTCCTGAAGCAGAGCCCCAGAGCTGGAGTGGGAAAATTCTGTAGCTTGTTTCTTCTCAGCCCACAATGTAATGCTACCATCAAAGTTTACGTAAGAGCAGTAAGAAGTGCTTGGTGTTTGTACATGCCATTGTACATGTGAGTTGAGATCCATTGCCACCTCAGACTTGAATTACTCCATGTGAATTTCTCCCTTTCTTTAAAGATATATGAATTTTCCACATTTTATTATCAAGTCAGAAACATGCCTACACGGCCTGAGAACTGTTCAGTACCTGTTCACCCAATAGTCCCACAAGTCAGTAGGTGCCCCATCTGGGAAATGCACGGTAAAACACATTCCACAGTGCTCCAAAGAGGGCAAGCACACTTATCTAAAGTGGATCAAGAGAACACACGCATCTATACCACATGTTCTTTTTCATTAACAAACACTTTACCAGCACAGTAACTTGTATTCACAAGATGCGTCTGAATGGAAATCTGACTTTAGACTTCTTGAAAACTGCTCTAATGAGAAATTAAAGCTACTGAATGATCTTATCGGAAAGGATTCTGAACACTTTCCTTGGACTGAGAAACAAAATCCCTGAATGCCCTTTTGTGCTCAGAGTCACTGAATGTTACTGGCTTCTTTAAGGAATGTTTTTAGCTGGCTATTAAATGAGATTGGAACCAATCAGACAATCTCTCACTGATGATTTCTGGAATAAAACATGAAAAGAACTAGATAATTTGATCTCACATTTCCTCTCCTGGTTCTTTCATTTTGTTTAGCTCTTGTGACTGATTAAACAGCATTCAAATGCCAAGAAAGGGAAGGAAGGTGGGATGTGTTTTGAAGGCCTTAGCCAAAAAGAAAGTTCATTAAGTTTCTTTGCAAAAACAGCTGAAGACCTCATAGAGAAATATCTTTGTATGTTTTTGAAATGCAGCTCCTTGGAAGAAAAAGAAAATTCTATTTCCTTGAGCATGGCCAGCTAGGGCATAGAAAGAGGATTATCACAGGAGCACTTGGGAGCATAGCTTTCAGGGACTGTGTTCAATTTTCTAAAAATCTTCCTATTCCAGAAAAAGAAAAAATATTTGTCAGTTTTGCCAAATATGAACTAAATAAGAGAACTGTAAAGAACATGCAGAGTTATTTTCTTTCTCTCAGAGACAAATTTGTGGCATGGTAATGTATAAGTATGTCAGAAGCTCTATTAAATATGACTTACTAAGGGTTAATAGACCGGGTTCAAAAGAACACATGTGCAGAAGAAGCCAGAATTTGGATCTGTGGAGCTTGCCACAAGCTTCACCAGGGCTGAGATTTGGCTGGGCTCTAAAATGTTTGAGAGCGTTAGTGAAAGCCTATCAATTCTGAGCTGCAGATTTTTCCTGGCTTCTTAACAATCAGGAGGTATTTCTTCAGGCTAAACAGATGACTTACAGACCTCTTAGAAACACCATAAAAACGAATATTAGGAAATAATACACTCCACGCTATGTTGGTTTTGTGTAACACATTGCATAATGTTTCTATGCACAGTACACTTCCTTTGTTGTGTGAAATATTCACAAGCTTTCTCAGAGAGATATAATTTTTCTACTGTGGCATCAGCTGTTTAATCAATGTTTTATTGGCCAACAAGATTGAAATGCAGCTCGTTCAATATTATTATGTGATTGAGGTTAGAAATCCCTCCCCCACCTCCAAAATAAAGTATTAGATAACCTTTATTTAACATTCTAGTGGGTAATTCATTTCAACTGAATACTTACAACTGATACTCACAGACAGGATATTTTTATAGCTGTGGGGGCTGGGATGGTGGCACTGCACATATGTTTGATTCCTTATCATCATGATGATCAGCAAGATTTGTTTGCTAAAGGCAGGTGGAATGAAGCTTGCAGTGGTAGAGATCTGGCAGCAGGGACAAATTGTGTACAGTTTCCACTTCCTTTCTACTGCAAGACCCTGGGAAAAACCTGCAGAAGCATCGGATCACTTTGTTTCAGTTTTAGATGCCTGATCTGAATAAATCTCTGTCATCATGAGCTTCCCTTAGTCAGTGGAATGATTTAGGCATTTAAGAGCACAAACTGGATGCCTCCTTTTAGGTGTCCATCCTAGTTGACCAGTTGAGGGTAAAATAACCCATTCTGCTTCAATGGTTATTTCTTTCCAAAAAACTGTAGGAGGAAGCTAGGAATCTCTCTAGCTGTTGAAGTCTACACTAAAGGCATTTAATCAGGTGAAATCGAGCTTACAGAAAAGGCCAAAATGGTACCCAAAAGCTCTTCCTAACTGTATAAAATATTGGTAGGGAGTCAAAAAATCATCTTACAACAAAGACCAAGAAGTAAAACATTGACCTTCTAAGGGAAATGACTACTACATACTCTTACTTTTGTTTCCTACTTTATTGAGAGATTTTATCACAAAGAAATGGTAGAAGGAAAAGAAAGAGATTTAAAGTATTTACAGTGGAGACAATTTTTATATTGTTATTGTCAGTTATAGTGAACGTTTTTTTGTCCAAAAGAGTGCAGGAATACAAAGCTTTGCAAGTTTCTGCACACAAAAATAACCAGATTGAGCAAACACTCATTGCAAATTCTTTCAGTGTAAAATAATTCACAAACAGAAACACCTTAAGGTTGTAAAACATCGTCATGCATCTTGAAACATGTTGATGTGACAAGTTACAAGATGAATGCAATTTGGCAGGTATACATTAGGACAAGTACTGTATTACATGTAAATACTTCCCTGTTTTCAATAGAATTTAAGTTTCTAATATTCCAAACTGCTTTTGGAAAGCCCACACAAGCCCTTTTAGGCAATGTGAGTGCAAATGACTATATTATTCCTGAGAATGAATCTGAAGTTACACAAGATGAAGTGTAATCAGGCCAAGTAAAGTGAGAAAGATACCACCCTTTATCTGGTACCACCTAGCTCTGATTGTATGTACCTTTTTGGCATACAATCAAGAATGATCGAATCATTGTGGCATAAGAAATCAATGCCCAGCAGCTGGGTGGGAATAATTGACTCTTCATGCTTTTCCCCACCATTGGGGAAACACATTTTGCTTCCTCTAATATATTCTAATATATTCTGTTTCATTATTGGACTAAGTCAGGAGGCACAACTGTCCAGATGTGGGAGCTCAGCTGCATAGTGGTAATTTGTTCACCTGTCGTAACTTAACCTTGTTAGATCATGTGTCCACACCTGCTGTGGTATGTGCTCTGGACCTGGTTCTTTCAAAGTGCTTTTTTTGGGTACTAAAATGTAGAAAAATTTTGAAAAATTTCCCTTGTGCATCAGTCAAACAGAATTTTTAATTATAGTCTAACCAAAACAGACATTTCAATGACAACAGATGCAAATAAATAAATAAATCTCTGTCAGTTCAATCTTCTCATGAGAACTGGTTTGGAAACTGTAATTTTTCCTTCTGGTGAAAAGTTTCAGGAGAACTAAGTCAGAGCAAAAGTTTTAAAAAGTAGTACTGTTAAATGGCAATGAAGTCTGTATGCAATCTTTCTTCAGAGCATCAGTACAGATGAAAGAAGGATCAGAAAGTTCTTTTTTCCTACTGTTACCCCCAGGAGCAGACATTGATATGGAAAATCAGGCTGTCCCACTGTTTTTTACAGAAAATTGGTCTGGAATTCACTCTCTGAAATAAAAACCTCTAGAAGCTGTCTTCAATCTGTTTTCTTTTCCACCTTCTGTTTCAGTAAGCATCTCCAGCAGATTCTTTCTGAAAATCTCAGGGACATTAGAGGTCAAGTAATTCCTTAAGACTATCCTTTGGGACACATCACTGAGAAAACAGAGAACAGCATGAACTATAGGAAGTGGTTTCTATAAAATACATATTAGAGCAGCAAAGCAGGACAGGACTCAATGAATAATTGTTTTCTTGATTTCGGTGCTAAATGGAAGAGGAAGGTTTTTTTACAACATACAACTTTTTCTATTTTTTTAACTTGTCTAAATAAAAAAAATAATCAATAAAATACTGGAAAGATTTAATTTTATCTGTAAATGAAGAATGTTATTCTAATTTTGGAAATCTTTAGGAAAAATGATACCAATAGCTCTAGAGAATTTTGTTTAAAGTCTTTTCACAAAATATAGGAAGAAAGTGAAATGTATCCCTTTTAATCAGTCCTTCAATATCAAGGGATCTTTCTAAGGACTGGAAGACTGGAGTTCATTTCCCTGCTTTGCCTAGCAGAAGGAAGACTTGCATCTCCTATGGATATTTCCTTAAATTGCTACTAGGCTTTTTGAGTGGGTTGTTCTCAAATTGTAGTTTCATAACAGGGAGAGTCAGGTCCCCTTTCTGATTAAATCTACAAGATTACTATCCTCCCACCTTTTCCTCAGATAGCTGTTCAGTTTCCAGTTTCCCTCCTTAGTGCTGCTGCTAACCCTTTTGAAGCCAGGAATATGGCCTGGCTACCTCCATGTGGAAGGAAAAAATGGTTGCTTGTGCCTGGATCTGATCCTGTCTCCAGGTTTGCTGCTCAGCTCCTGATGGGCTAGTAAAGGTGCAAAGGGAGGAGTGGGACTGCACTGCTGGAGGTGGCAATGGAGCATGCAGCCCAGGGTTTTAGCTGCCCATGACACACAGCTTGAATTTTGAAACCAAGCTCTCTGATTTCAGCTTAACTCAAATGAAAAGAGCAGCTGTCAAGCTCTAAGGGAACATAAGCCAAAGCCATGCAAAATAAGAAAATTCAAAACACAGGCAGAAGGAAAATTAAGTCCTCAGGAGAAAACTATTGACATGTGAAGGCACAAAACTCCAAAAAATGAGAGCAATTCAGGAAGGCCGAAGTTCAGTCATTTCCAACAAGGAAGCTGACACTTCTCCATCTGACTGATGGCTGCCTGGACAACAGACACTCACAGGGTGCCTCCGTCGTGGGCAGCAAGTGTGCTCCTGCTGAGCCTAGTAGCCTGTTATCCCTCGCTGCCTGCTGTGTGCATTAACTGATAAACAATTGTTGTGAGCTTACAGAAGGTTTATATTCCTGCTTGCACCGTCTCTGCACCAGGCAGGCCACAAGGCTGCCCACACCTCTGCTTTTCCTGGTACTAAATATGACACTGAAACAGGCACGAGAGAGGCTGGCAGCTACTCACCACATCATCCACTTTAAGGGGTCAATTAATGCAACCAAGGAGACATTTCGATCCCCTCCCACAGAGCTGGGAACCAAGTCTGGGTCAAAGCCCTAGTCACCACAGTCCTGGGTGAAACGGGATGACCATCAAACCACGCAAACCGTTAATTCAGTGTGCTCTGCTGCAGCCCAGCAAGAGCCATCCAGTGTGTTGTGTCCTCTCCTGCTGCAAACTAGCACATGGCCTACCAGCAGCAGAGACAGACATCATATTGCTGGTAATTGACATGCGTGGAGCTGTGCCAGTCCACACCAGCTGAGAATCTGGCTTACGGACAACTTGCATTGAATTTATTGGCAGCTCGGTTTATGCGCATAAGCTTTGTCTTCAGTGCAGAGAGGGGGTCTTCTGCAGGATTTACAGCTATCTTCCTGTTAAACACTAGGAGAGACTGGACGCTGGTAGTTTTTGCCACAAATTAGTAGCCAAAATCAATTGCTGGTGGGGATTATAGGGCTCAGTTCATTTAGTTTTACTGAGGTTACAATCTGTGCCTTGTCATTAGGATTTTGCAGCAAGAGTCATCTCTGCATAGAAACAACCGTCACTGAAGACAAGCCATAGCTGACACCCAAACTCAAATAACACATCATGTTTCCTCCATGGAAAGAGCACACGCTGGGGTGAAGACAAAAAATTCACTGAAAGATACTGTTTGGTTTAGCAAGAAGACACATTACATCTCTTTTGCACATTAGAACGGTGAGCTGAATTGATCCTAAAAACGTAGTGGTCCGTACAAATGGGAAAGCTGCTGCATTCATATGTGCATAATAGGCTCATCCCTGCTGGGGAGCCAGAAATAGGTTATGGGTAGTTGAGAGTCGACATGCCTAATTTCTTCACCTCGGTAATCAGTGACGAAATGTGGGGCGAGGAGCAGGGGTAAAAGTAGCAGGGGTGGCTATCAGGCAAGCTAATGCATTATTCAGCTATTTCTTCTCACGAAGCTTCGTTTCCAAACTAGTGATCTTCACTGTAACTCCCATCCTCTTTTTCATGTGTCTCATTAGACCCACTGGACTCATTTACACCTGTTCAGATGAGTTAGCTTTCAAAGGCGATAAATGAAGGGGGAAATGAAAAAATTGCCTACTCCCCGGGGGTATTTCTGTGCTAACCCATCCATTACTGCTTGACTAATGTCCTGAAGCAAGAGATTTTATACCTTTTATGCATTTTATTCTTTTCTGTACAACTAGCTGATATTATCCCTATATCTAATTAAGATTCCCACTCCTTAATTCTGAAATAGAAGAGAATTGCTGCTGTATTTCCTCACATAAAACTATTTTATGAGCTGACAAAATGATCTTTGTTCACAACCTGTAAAACTCTGCACTTCATGGGAGTGAAAAATGTTAGCGAACTTTTCTGGCATATTCTGACATATGAGTGTAGAAAGGAATATATTGGCATTTAGAGGCTTTTCTGTATTTGGAAATTCAAATGAGGGGATTCAAATCAGTCAATTGTTTAGTAGTTTCAGGGCAGATAAATGAGTCTGCTACATTTTTTTTTTTTTTCCTAAGGGGAGTTATTCAGATCAAGAAATAATCAGCAAAACTGGCAATCAGCAAATGAGCCAAGTAACATGGTCATTGAATTAAACTCCTGAAGATGCATTGCTCCAAGACTGAAAGCTTACTTTATGAATCTGTTGAAAAAACAATTAATCTTCTTTCATGAGTTCTTTTACGTTGAAATTATTTTCAACCCCTCCTGTGGTTTGAAAATGCAAAGAACTGAGGGAAAACATTTTCAACCCTTTCAAAATCAGCTCTACTTTTGCTCACTTGTTCTGAAAGAACCCTGTTTGTCCACACAATGTTTTCTAAAGGTTTTACCGAAATGTATTGAATTTCAAAGTTTACTGTTACAAATTTTGCACTTGTAAGAATTTTTCATGGACAAAGTCTTCTGCTTGTCTATGTTTGATGCGTCTTCATTTAAATATTATAATAAATAGAGAATTTTGCTCTTATGAGTAACCCAATGGAAAGCAATAAAACCTTGAGGAAGAAAACTGGTACTTTTATTGCTATAATATTAGGATTCCAGTGCCGGGCTTTTGTCCCAGCTCTTCTCATACTGCTGTAGTGTACAGATCATTAGTATCTCCCAAAGCGTTTTCTTTTATGAGTGTATTTAGTCTACAGATATGCAGATGCTCAGGGTCGTGCCCTTTCATTTGGTTCCTATTTTTCACTTGTGCAGGCTTATAATCATGCTGTTCCAGAGAATATCTTTGATCTATGTAGGCTCTGACTAACGTTAAAATGTAGATATTAAGCATATTTTTTTGTGTGTCGGGGCTGCCTGGAATCTCCCTTAGCAGGTTTTTGATAGCAGCTTCTGTATAATTTAAAGAGCATACAGGATATGCTAATGAGGCGTTGAAGGTATTAACAGCATTTGCAAAATGAAGAATTGGAAGTGAATCTCAAAACGAGCCCTTGGAATTTAACTTACATTTGCAAGCATAAATGTACATATTTTCTGTTAGTGTCTTTGCAAAAATTGCATTCTCTGGTGTTTACAATGGGATGAGGTTTTATATGGCTTGTAGGAATTTATCAAAACAGTGTGGTTGATTCTTTTATAACATTTTGTCTTGGGATATGTTTTCTTGAGAGGACAGGAAATATTTGCAGACATATTTCCATCACTCCATCTTCTGCTTGTAGAACATAAAAGGGCCTGAAGTGCTTTCTAAGAGTAAGACTGACGCATAGCCTTCATCTTTTGTCACCACAAACAAACAATTCTCCCGCAAAAAAAGAGAAAGCAATGAGAGATGTATTTAATGAGCTCCTGGTGACAAGCAGTGCAGGGCACGCTCTGCTTCCTCCTCTCCCATGCTGGCCATCCTTATCAGTGTAAGACCCCTGGCCCCATAGGCACTATCCATGCAGCACCTTGCATGCAACACCTGCTCCAGTTCAGGCAGGAAAGGGAGGTGGGAGCACATCTGGGGGCTCAGCCCCTGTCCAGGAGAAGCCAGGGGATATTAGATGCTTATTTTTTCTCTATCTGGCACCAGCAATATCAGTGTTTCAGTGTATGAACTCCCCATGTGCATGTCCCTACGTTGTGTAAGAGGAATTTTCATACAGCTATGTTGATGTCTGTTGACATTTATTGCAGCAACAGCTTTTTGCACTGGGGCAGCCCTTCTGAAGAGAAAGGACACTGCAGAACATGGCTTTATCCATGCACTTTGTCTCTGAGGCCTTACTGGGCCTGATACTGATCATAATTTGAACAAAGCTGGAGGCTCTCCTGGTTTTCAGTGTGTTTTTTCTTGGTCTTTTTCAAATGACCGTCTATCTTCTATATCATACAGTTTTCTACAGCATCCATCACTGTTCAATCTACACACTTCCCTGCTAAATCAATTCTATCTTGTGAAGTCCCCACAGGACTCTGTGGCTGTTTCTGCTCAAGTCCACAGCCTGCTTGGGGAATACTTTGTTTTAAATCATCATAATTCTCAAAACCTTTTAAATTGTGCCAAAGTATGACTGTCTTTCTAGTATGGACAAAAAAGGGCTTAGGACTGTGTGTTTGGAGGGAAACAAGATAATTTAAGGTATGTGGTTTTGGTCAAAATGCCAAGATCTTTTTTTGAAATCAATTTATAGGGAAATAATTCTCTCTAAGCAATGTATATTGAATCTTCATTGCCTTGTGTGGAATTCTTCACTGTTTCAAAAGGGGCTTTGCTAAAGGAAATAAAAGAAATCAAAGAAGAAAAGAGAGATGCACCATGGCTTAAGGATCTGTTTAACGTTGTTGTAAGGTTCTAGAAAAACAGGTTCTGAAATACAATACTCGCTGATTTGTATCTGATGCTGTTAGTCGCAACTGGCAAGTTGTAAGAGAGTAAATATATTAGTACAAGTGACAAAAATGCACTGCTTCACCACACTGCTAATGCTCTAGTGGTTACTCAGTGATACCCAGTGTTGAGGGTGTTAATGGAAAAGAACAAAAGATCTGATGGCTGCTATCGACCTTGCTAGGGCTGTATGGAGTAGGGCATGTCACTTAACCACTCCACTGGCATAAAACATCTGCCCAGGTCATCTGCACATCTCATCTACACAGCCTTATTGCTGTGACTTTAGTTTTCCTTCTCTTCCACTCTGATTTCTCTTTTACCATCAGCCTCTGCTCAAACTGGCTCTGGTTTTTGCACTTGTGGAGGAGAAAACTGCTGTCTCTGCACAAAGCCCCTCTGGTAATCAATAGAGAGCCTGCACAGGGAGTGGCACGCTGCCAGTCACCAGGCTTTAGCTTGAACTTGAAAGATTTTGGAGTCAGAGCTGTCATCCTGCTGTTTGTTTCCTCAAAAAAGGTGTAAAAAAATTAAGCTCTGAACCTGGACAGGGTTTTGGGTGTGTGGCCTTGCAGACACTAAGGAGAACCCCAAGAATCAAAGAGAAGCAACCTGCAACTCCAGGGAAATAATGCAGAACCAGCTTTGTTGAGTGCTTTGAGATCTCTGGCTAAGGGAAAAAGAAAGCACTGTTCGTATCAATATCTAATTGATGTAAAGTAGGTTTAACTGGACTTTGCTTTCGTGGGGTAGTTTAAGCCCTTCATGACCAATAATATTCAAATCCATTTTTCATTCTAATGTTTCAGATAAGTGCTTCCCATTGATGAGCAAAAGCTTCCACTTCTTTAAGTTCTAACACAGCATTTTGTCCTCTGTGCCCAAGTTATCTGCCTCTGGTCATCTCTCCTTCCATATGTGATGATGAAATGGTCGGTGGCTGTGTCAGGAAAACTCCCAGCCATGCACACACAACATTACTGGAAGAGACAGGGTGGAGCCCTGTGAATTTATTCAGGGCTATCCAAGAGCTCACAGCACCAGGAGCCTCTATCAGTAACAGACAGTGCAACAGACGCCTGGAGGCTGAGTGGGATAGTGCCAGATGATGCACAGAGCCTATGGTCCAGCACGTGAAACAAGATTGTTCTCCCCATTAATTTCCTTTCCTATCTCATCTTCCCACCTGCTGTCTCATTTCCCTGCTGAATCTGGCCACCAGCCCACTCAGCTGTTTCCATATGGGAAGGGGCTTCCCATTGCTACTGCCCTGACTGTTGTGCAGCCTAATGGCACCCTGCTTTTTCTGGCTGTTCATGTCTCCTGTAGTAGGAATGAGGAGTGTTAATTCAGAAGAGAGACAAGAGCAAAGCCTGAGCTATGGGCTGTGAGCTTGCTACCTATTGAATGTTCTGCCCTAACTGTCCACAATGATTTGTTCTTTCTCCAAGAAGAATGTTTCTGTGATAAGAAATGAAAGTCATCTCTCTTCTCTTTCATTGGTGGTTCAAGGAACTGGTATATGATGTCAGATAAAATCCTAGAATCATGGAGAGGTTTGTGTTGGAAAGGACCTTAAAGATCTACTTCCACTGCCTTTGCCATGGCAAGAGACACCTTCTGCTAGACTCAGTTGCTCAAAGCCCCATCCAACCTGATCTTGAACCCTCCCGAGGATGGGACAGCCAGAGCTTCTCTGAGCAACCTGTTCCAATGCCTCACCACCCTCAGAGTAAAGGATTTCTTCCTAATGTCTAATATAAACCTACCTTCTTCCAGCTTGAAGCCATTACCCCTTGTTTAAAGCACTACTCCTTGATACCATGTCCACAAGCACACCACAGAACAACCTACACGCTTCCTAACAAGCTCACAGCCAAGGTTATACAAAGGAACCCGTCCATACATCCCTGCTCAAACAAAATATTGCTATGCAGCTGTCTGAATTTCAGTTAATCTTTGGGACACTCCCAGTGAAGTATTTTTCTCCTGCTGACAGTCAATATTGCATTCTCATTAGTGACTGAGTAATATGTTTGAATTGTACAGAAACAAATATTTACAGCTCATAGGGGTAGAGAAAAGAAAGCATTAAGGAATAAGATTCGGCTATTGAGGCTTGCTTTAATTATGTTTCAAATTCATATAGGGTTGTCATATTTCAGTGTTCTTGGTGAATGAGCCTGTATTTAGAATGGAAATACCATGGAACCATTATCTAGTTAGTTAGGTTTTTTTTTTAAAGGAGAAAATTTTCTATGACTTTTTATGATCTACAGTTACCCAGAGGATACGAAACATCTGCTTTTCTGTGGTAAGTAAAGAATAACTCCAGCTGAGCATCCAATCACAAAATTAATCTGCATTTTATGGTCTATCTAAGAGAAACCAACAATTTGTGCTATTTTAGATGTTGTAAGGATGTGTTCTAAAGAAATTTTCTAGAAAACAGTATTAAGCAATTAAATAAAACCAAACAGGACTAAATAGTATGTCTGATTTTTTTCCAAACTTGAGTTAGTTTTGTTATTGTTTTTCTGGTAGAACTTTCCCTTTTGATTGAAATTAAAGCTAATTTTGGTGATACCTAGAGGAAAAAAAAAGTTAAATATATCTTTGTGCAAACTGAAAGGATGGAAAAGCACAAAATGCTTAATCATTCATTTCAGTTTCTTGTTCATCTAAAAAGATATCTGAGGCAAAGCCAGTGAGCAGTGTTCCAATAGCAAAGAACCTGGAAATGAAACTGACTTCAGACAGAACCAAATTGACAAAAATTACATTTAATGCAGGGAAAAAGTAAAAAAGAAAAAAAAAAAAAGAAAAGAAAGCTAAATGAAAAAGGAAGCAGGCAAACAAAAAAAGAGTAGAAGCAAACTAGATATGAATTTTCTTTATCTGGAGAATGTTCCTTTAAACAGGTTATTTAATGGTATACTTACTGTTTTCTTCCAATTATTCACACTACATTTTACTTTTAAGTGCAGTTTTGTTCCAAAGCAAAGTTCTTTTCTTTCTTGTTTGTAAGTGTATATTGATTATTTTACTCTGCTTGCAGTGGAGCTTGAAATGAGTATTTTTCATCGTTTCCTTGCTTGTACACCAGCGTTATCAATAATCCTGGCAGAATATTAGTAAGAGGAGGTGAAACGGGGCCCAAGCACTTTGATTTGCGTGATATAACTGTAATGACATAACTAAGCTTGCTGCTGATTTGTACTAACGAGATTAAAACCAAGCCCTGTGAAAGCAGAGTGTAAATACCACATTTGACTTGTCTAACTTTAATTTGCAGGGCCTACTCTTGCTGATGTCCATAGCAAAGGGCTCAGTAATACCAACACACGTTGGCCTAGACATGTTTTTTTAATATCATTCCTAGCTTTACTGAGGTACATTGCCTTTATACTGGGCTCTAATGGAAGCCCTGTGTCTCCACGATCTTCAGTTGATTAGAACACAGGTATTCCTATGGGATGCTTTAGACTGATGGGATGAAGTCTTTGTGACTTCCATTTAGCAGTTTAAAGTTAGGCTAGCTGACTACACATACACTGCAGATGAGAGGAGAGATGTCACTCCAGGCCAAGACAGGCATCTGCATAAGAGATTTCCTCATTCCTCTTACCCCACCGGTTTCTCTCCTTGGAACAGAGCAACCCAGTCTCTTTGAGACCAGCTCAAAAGTTTGAGAGTCCCTCC
Organism: Eulacestoma nigropectus; assembly: GCA_013397775.1. NCBI lineage: Eukaryota > Metazoa > Chordata > Aves > Passeriformes > Eulacestoma > Eulacestoma nigropectus. The sequence goes on from VZTE01005755.1 coordinate 1,982,830, forward strand.
TCCCCTTCCTCCTTAGGCATACTGCCTGCTTCATTTCAAGGGATTATTTCTGATATCTGTATCTGTACTGAACCTCTCACATGTGCTCTCCTGTCCATCCCACCCTCCAGACTGCCTGAGGAACATTTTCCTCCTCTTTCTCATCCAGGGTTTCCCCCAAGCTGTACTAGCTGTGCGTACAGCAGGGAGTGATAGCTCTGTGATGCAGAAGGGTGAGAGCTGTCAATCTGATCCATGCTGTAACATGTTGGGTCACAACTTCTCAATTTCAGGAAATCTCGAAGTTCCAATATTGCAAGGTTAAAACTCCTTATGAAAAGTAATTACATTTTTATTTGAGCTGAAGAAATGTCACACTAGATTTGAGAGTTTGCATTCAGGTCAGTGACAAAAGGAGCAAGGAAGATGGTTATGTGCATATGAGGCAAGCAAAATTTTTTTTTCTCTGTGTAGCACTGCTGGGATTATAATTGGTATACAGCAATCCATTGCAAATGCTGTGTTTCAAGGACAATGCAGAAAAGTTAGGGAGAGTTCAGAAGAAAAGTATCAAATACAAAGTTTTGTCAAAGAAAACTTCTCCAGGTTTTCTGGAGAAGTTCAAGAGCAAGAGGCCTCTGCATATAAGGAAAGAAGCCTGAAGGGAGACAGAGTAGCTAGCCATAAACATAAAAAAATTATCACATAAGGATTGGTGCTTTGCCCTTGCATGGCACCTTGGTGTTGTTGTTTCTCCTTATGACCTGGGCCAACCTTGTGCAGGATATCGGCCAGCAGAGACCTAATGAGTCCTTTGTGTGTGATCTGCACAAATATAGAAGACAGCCTGGCAACAGCCAAAGTGCTCAGAATTTTTTTCCCATGGACCTCTGTGTGTTTATAAACACATAACCAGAGAAAAAAGTTATAGAGAGTATTAAATGTCATTACTTGCAATTGATTTTGTTTACGGTAGTTCAAAACATCCCTCGTTTTCACTGTATAGCTCACACTGGTGGAAAAAAACCAAAGCAAAACAACATGAAAAGACCTAATTTCTTTCAACACTGCCCAAATGAGCTATACTACAATTAAAAATAAAAGCCAGTTTTGTCCCTGTAAATACTCATCTTCATTTCACTCTACATGTGGTTTGCAGTAGAGATAACCTTGGAGACAACAGACATTTCTGACCTCGGTACCTTGCCCCCACCCCTTGCACTGAACAGTGGCATAACCACCATGGTACCAGCTGTAGCCACTGCTCTTCCTGCAGATACCAGCCCTGATGGTCCCATAGAGGAATATGGCTGCTGATCTGTGGATACAGACCACTGGTGTTTTCCTTGCTCAGAAATTAACTGCATAAAATCCACACTGTCTCCCTGAATATCATAATTGCTTGCTTTATAAGTTAGGAAATTAAAACACTTCTGTCTCAAAGGTGACCTCTCAGGGGTTGGAGCACTTCAGGCAAGGAAAAAGCGAAAGAGTCTTATTTTTCTCACTGTGGGTTATCTCAGCCTGGAGGAGAAGAAAGCTTCTTTATATTTCTTCCTAATTATATTTCATAGATGTCCCAGAACAGGCCATTTCTGCAAAGCCCCTTGAAAGTGCATGGGGTGATGTGAAATATGGTGTGCTTTCCCAGAAGAGCTATTGGAGTGCCCTTTCTTGGCAATACAAAGTACACACTTGAGCACTCAAGGGGCAAGTGCTTCCCTTCAAATGTTTCCCAGTTGAAAAGGAGGCACTGAAAGAAAAATTGCTTTCTGTGAGCTTTGACATGCTGTGTAAGGCAAAGAATGATCCCACAGAGATTTACCGGATGCAGGGTATGCCTGCATTGCCCTCAGAGCAGCTCACGACACCATATCCTGGAGCAGGATAACAGCCTAACCCTGCTGAGGAGAGCTTGGGGCTGCTGCAGCTTGGCAAGTCATCTGTGTGGTTTAAAGGGAGTGTCTCTACATTCTCTGCACACGTCTCCCCTTTGCTTGTGGGATGCAAGTTCAGCTCCCTGTAGCATTAAAGCAGAGTCTGTGACCTTGGGAAGAAGGCCTCTCCCTGGATAGTCACTGATGGAAAGTGAGGGATCCAACCCAACATCATGGCACCTATATGATGCTCAGAGGCTGATGCCTCTACCAGCCAACCTGTCTGAGCATATAAAATCATTACATTGAGATGCCCAGCTTGTGACCAGCTAAGGTGAGAGGAAATGAATCTGAAATGAATCCTCAGTATCTCTGCAAAGCCAGGGAAACTGCAGCCAGAAGTTTCCTTCCTCTGTTTTACCTGCTTTGAGCCAGAAGTATTTAGGCCAAAATAACTCCTTTTTTCTTTTTTCTTTTCTTTCTTGTGCTCTGGAAATCCAATCTTAATAGTCTTTTGAGACTTTCCAGTGGGGACCATATCTATTTTCTGTATTTGTACAGAAGGTCATGGTCCTCTACTCTGTCTTCTGGGTACAGACAGACTCAGAAGGATCATACTGTAGAAATAAAACTTTCATTAAATCTTTTACTGTCTTCAGTTTAATATATGCATCTTCAGTTTTAAGAAAACAATATGTACTTATTTAAAATGGATTCTTAGAAAAATAAAGTTGATCCTATTTCTCACCTGCACACTTTTGGGGTTATCAGAGGCAGCTGATTTCTTCGGTTATCTGAAGCTAAAATTGATGTAGCTCTGAACTTGGGAAAGCAAGTCAGACTGTCAAGCTTAGATATTCAAAACTGGACAGTACACAGCTGTAGGTAGACACCTTTATAACTAGGAACTAATTTTCATGTTTCCTGAGCCCTGTTTTCATTTTTAGTGGTAGGTACAAAGATCCCAAGAAATTTGACTTTATTTTGTTTAAATCCTCAGTTTTAGACTTATGTACGTCAGTTCGGGTGCTGAACTAAGTAGGAAACACCTCTCCTCACAATCAGTCCAGCTTTCCTTTTGTGAAGCAAAGTCTAATCCCCATACGTCTAAAGTCAAAGGCAGGGCTTGTATTGATTTCCATATGGTTGGTGGCCATAAGTCCTTCTCCAGATGATCTAAAGAAGGGTTCATTTGCTTGGATGTCATGCTTAATTTGCCACCACTATTAAGTAGCAGCACTGTCAAGAATTGCACAATTGGGCATTTGGCCCCCAAATTGCTACTTCACTTTCATTTTTAACACTCATTTTGTGGGAATGGAAGAGAAATTAAACAGTAATTAGGGGACCAAATATACAACTGAGCAATTCTTTGGTTCTCTGTCATGCAGGCCAATGACCACAGGCCTTAAATAGAAATGCCAAAGGAAGCATGAGCACTTCATAGTTTTGGTGCTGTTTTCTCAGGTCTTTAGAAAAGTATTCAAAGATAACTGTGTTGCTAAAATTCCTCTTCATCTATGAATGCTAACAACGATACACCTTAGAAAGGGTGGTGGTTTTCAGTTTTGCATTTTTTATGTGGAAGCCTTAATCCTTTGATAAATGGTAGGTATCTTAATTTGCTTGCTATCAGGGAACTTCTAGTGAAACACAATGTATTCATTTTTTCCTGGAAAGTGAACACATAATATATGAAAAACTGTGACACTTAAAAAGTTTGATGAATTCCGATACTGGTTTTTGAAAATAAATATCCTTTACATTTAAAATACATGTTTGATCCATAGGAGCTTTCATTCTAACTGGTCTAAAATGTAGAAAATAAATCACACTCTGCTTGAAGATAACCAAGATTTTGTTGATAAAGTATAACAGAATATTCACAGAAAAAAACCTTTCTGATGAACAAGCCAAGAGAATGACTTAAATTTTTCCCCACCTACTATTTTGCAGCCCCAGGTTAAATCCATCACAAGGAGTGCTCCAAGAAAACAGACTGATAGGTAAACCTCATTAATAGAAGATTATAATGGCTTCAAACTGCCCTTGTTCAAGGAGGAAACATATGGAGAATCCCAAGTGGAAGAAGAAAGCACTTGATATTCCATGGATGCAGCTGGAAATGCTTCCTTTTGACTTCATGAGCATGCATTCAAATAGGCATGACCTTGGATATTTTTCTCCCTTGCAGTACACAATTAGCATTGTCCAGAATGATAGCTTATGAGTAATTTTTAATTGTGCAGAAATTGTGGTGTTTATAGTGAAAATGGTATGTCATTAAATTACTATAAAATTCACAGTTAATTAAACGCTTTATTCCTTTAAGCAATTAGGTTTGTGTAGTAACCTGTTGCCATTTCCTACATTTATTTTAATATTTAACCACACATACTCTGTCAGCAGAGAATTGAACTCTTATGATGACTGGAGACAGGGGAAAGGAGGAAGTGAGTGGGTGGGTAAGAAACAGTGATAACAAAGGTTTTATTTCATCCTGCAGGTGACATTGAAGACATATTGCCATCTGGCAGGATAAACATTATAATATATCAGTGCTTGTTTGCCAGATGTTGCTAGACACAAATAGACAGTGGTTCTGATGCATAGGGATGATTTAGCAAAATGCATCTTGCTAAATTGGAGTATCCAAGTTGTCACATTTTATCCTGCTTCCACTAGCTAGATGTGTAAAGCAGGAGGGAAATCAAAGGTATTGAAAATAAAGCAAACTGTACAGTAAAGCCAATATTCTACTGCAGACCGACAGAAATAAGGCCACTGTGTGTAACAGCTAGTTCAAATTGATAGTCCTTGAAACAGGCTAATACGTGATGCCAACACTTCATACATTCATGCAAGCATTTTTCAAACATAGATTGCAAGGCAAATAAATGTACCCATATTTCTTAGTTTTTCAAAGCAGAACTTTTTAATTTCCATTTTGATCAGTTTGCATGTGTCTGAGTGCATGTCTAGGTCCTCACTGTCTGGGAGTTTTTTCGTCTTCCCTAGCTGAGACCTAGGAAGTCATAAACATTAGTATGCTTTTCACACAGAAAATCAGACATTTTCTGTCCCACATTGCTTATACACCAAATAAAGCCAGGATGGTAGGGAACCCTGGACCCTCTGAAAACTGAAGGTGAACATCAGTAGGCATTGCAGACACTAGAAGGAAATTTGAATGGCAGGAATTCTTCATTACCCTGAAAGTAGTCTGTTATTTTCATCTGTATTGTAGCTATACTGGGAGTCAAGACAAGCTGGAAAAAAACCCCAAGACACAACAACCAACCAAGCAAACCCTGGAAAATTTCTTTCCTCATTTCAGTCTTTTTGTATCAACTCCATGGGCAACCTATGGAACACATGGGAATGAAATATAAGAATGAAACAGGAATAAAAGGTCTCTTCTATGATCCTCTGTATATTTTCATTTCTCCCAGAAACATCCTGTCTATTCAGAATAATAGATGGGGGATTAAAACTGGGAGAGTTAGGAAGTGGCACCCTGATAAAGCATCTATCTAAGTCTAGGCTGCTGCTTTGACACCCTGGTTATACTGATGCTGTAGACCAGACTGATGGATGATATCAGAGGAGAAGAAGAAAGAATAAAGAAAGCATTGCTATAGACATGTCCTCAGGGCAGGGCTTATGTCACATTATTTCATCTCTTGAGAAAAAATGAAATATCTTGCTGGGTTAGACCAGTGGCCCGCATAGGACAGGCTTCTGACAGCGCAGAAAGTGAGACCATAAGTGTGAGCCCATCTGCCGCCTGCAGTATCCTTTCCCTTCCCCTGTAGTCCCCAGTGTGCCCAGCTGCAGTCAGTAGCATATCTGGTTGTAGATTTGTTATCTATGGCTAATCTGTTTCTGAATCTTTTGGTCCTGTGTCTTTCCATAAATTCCCATGCTTCACTAGCTGTGAAAAGCTAAATCCTTTCAACTGTTTTAGACTAAGTGCTCTTACCAGCTTCTGTGTTCTGAAGCTGGTTCGGAAGTGTTCCAGACAGTTCCAACGTTGTGGGATCAGTTGAGCAATAATTCTGCATCCTGATAATCTACTGCTTTCATAACTTTTCCAAGTTCGATCAGACTTTTACTGAGTCTTCTCTCCAAACTGTAAAACAGAGATATTTTTAATCTTTTCAGATACTACAGCTCCATCCTTATCATAATTTTCTTCTCTGTATCTTGTCTATCTTTGCAGTGACCTTATGGAGGTGTGGAGATAAGAACGATGAACAATAATCAAGATGTGGGTGTGCCAAGTTTTCATACAGTGGCAACATAAAGTTTAGTGTTTTGTTCTCAGAGTCCTTTCTGATGATGCTTGTTGCTTTTCGGTCTCATAGCTGATCCTTTTTCTCCACTCTGTGAAATAGCCATTGACCCCAACCTTTTGATTCCTATCCTTTAAAGAGTTTCCCATCCATAAAAGGGCTTTTCCTTCAACCTCTTATCATTGCTTCTTTGCTGCTCTTTCCAGAAAGAACCTTCCAAAAAACCTTTTCAGTGGAACCAAACCTATGGTGTTCATTGGATCAGCCTGGAGACACAGCCACTGAACCGAGGCAGGAATTCCCTTCACAGGTGCTGTGCTGACCCTTTCCCAACAGGCTGTCTTGGTTCTGTGACCTTTCACTCTATTACAGACTCTCCTATCATGCTAAGGCTGGAGGTCAGACTTGGCAGTCTGTGCTTACGAGACCCTGCCTGACCCTTTTCTGTGGACAAATCACCTTGGCACCCCACTGTTCCTCCAGCACAGGGGATTCGAGCTGTGGGGTATTTGGCATGTACCAGCTGTGGCTCTGCAGTTTCACAGTTTCTTCAGTTCTCCCAGATAAATGCCATCCAATCCTAGTGACGTCTTGGTTGCCTGTAGGATTTAAAACACCCCATTTATTTGTCTGTATCCTGTCAAGCCTCTCTGACCCACCTACTACAGAAAAAGTTAGACATGCAGGTGTTTCACCTATGTAGGATGGGGAAGGCTAATGGAAAGTCTTCACTGAGCTTTTTTACTGTGGAATTATGTTCCCTGAGTCCCTTTTTCATACTTTGGTCATCAAGCAGTTCCACTAATTGACTCACCTCCGTCCTGCTCTTGAAGTATTTAATGAATATGTGACCATCAGTAAAAGAAGCCACCCTGTGCTTGCTCTGCAGTCCTAACCCTCCAAATGACCTGTTTTCCTTTTGACCTGTTTCCCTTACTTGAGCAAGCTTTCAATTTTTTGACTGTTGACCTTTCCCTGTGACAGCCTCCTTAACTTTCCCATTGAGCCATGCAGGGTGTTATTAGATTGCTTTGTTTTCCTTTTGAATTATGGCACATATTTTATCTGGGACCATACTATAATATTTTTTCCAAAACCTTCATGATGCTTACAGATTTCTTGGGTTTGGACTACTCCTTTCAGGCTATGTTTTTGTTTGTTCCCTCTGAATCAATTGCCTAATTTTTCTGTAGTCTCTTTTCTTTTGTATTTTATTTATGAGAAACAAATTCCCTCGAAAAGTTAATAGGGGCTATCAGGTCCTTGCTGGAGGTCTGAGTGGATGGATCAGAACAGCCAGGGGCTCTGAGTCACTCACAACAGCATAGCAGTTATTGTTACTATCAGTCTCCTTTTTATTGTTTTTGGAATAACCCAAACCTGTTTGGTTTTTTCTTTAATATTCTCCTTTCCTCCAGTGTCACGTTATGTTTGCTGTTCATTTAGACATTCCCCACACAGATTTTACTGTTTATGTATATATAAATCTTTTGGTTTTTCACATGGCAAGCCTTCTTGGCATATTTTTTCCCCTAGAACTCTTGGAAAATTAAGGATCTTTAATGAAAAAGCTGAAAATTTATATATTCCTTGACAATTTGATGATTTTTATTGATGATTCTTCTGGTTTTCTGAATTTTCAGTGTTGGTTAATAAAATGATATGAAGCATGTCTAACCCATTACTCTGAACTTATCTTTTTGCTCCTCATGCATTTTTCCTTTTTCAAAACCTCTCCCAGTCCAAAATCCTTAGCTCTTTGCTTGTGAAAATTTCTAACCATCAACAGGAAAAAAATGTAGTGAAAAAGAAGACGGACCTTCATGCACCCTGAGTAGGATAGACAACGTTTATTTTATTTGCTAAATGATAAAGTGAGAAGATGGGTGTGAAGAGGCCTTTCCAGTGCAACAACCTTTCAGCAATACTTTCAATTTCTTGAGAAAATCTGCATTGATTTTTTTTTTCACTTTCATTTAGTGTTTTTTTCTGTCTTCAAAGTTGACCTTTTTCTTGCTCTTATTTCATTTTTCTTTGATACAGCATTGCTAAATTCCATCTCATAGATAATGAGTGCTGTACCTTTGGACTGCACCATTGAAATTTCCAAAACTTGAAATACCTGACTATACAACAAAGAAAAGAATTTCATGTCATAAATGGCCATTATACCCTGTTTCTTTAACTAAATAAATTTATTATTTTCGGTATATTTAAAAGAGCCACTCCCCAGAGTGCTACACCTCAGCATATATTTCATCCCCAACATGAAACAGAGGTGAGATAATGGGCAATGGGCTTTTCACTCATGGGATATTACTAGTTCCTGTGTATAAATTAGAAGATATGTTTCTGATGTCATTGTTCCCTTGAGGAAATGTCATTTAACTTCAGATGGTGCAAAGAGGACTTCAAGGAAACTGAAATGAAGAAGGGAGTAGTGGAGTAGGTATAAGATTTAAAAAATCAAGGAATTCCATATGGAGAACTAGAAAGCTTAGCATAAGATGATGGCTTCCACTTGGGTCTTCATGAGAGAATAAGGTCTTCCGTATGTGTTCCTGTACTATTGTCTGGAAGCCCTTTGATTTGTCTTTTCTACAGTAGGTTTCTCTGTAATTATCAATAGATAGATTCAATGAGACAGTGAGATAAAATATTAAATACTTGCTATAAACTAAGTAGCACAGGAGAGTCGCTCTTTAATGAAAAACCAGAGGAAGGCAGGGGTGAGAGCTGATGCAATCTCCCACCTCTTCTACAGTTAACAGGCTCCTGCTGAACTGACCTTGGTGGCTCTTTGCAGCGGCAAATTGGTCATCACTGGTTTCTCTGAGGTATAGCAGGGCCATGATTTTTTTGTTTTAGAGACGGCTAACTAAAAACCAGCCTCATTTCTGGACTCTTCTGTGTGTATGTGTGTCTCTGCAGGAGGTATAGTTGCAGTGCACCACATTCGCTGCTGAGGAATATGATCAAAGATGCTCTATTTAGTTTAAAACCCACATGGTTTCAGGAAGAACCATCTTTCTTGCTGACAGAAGAAATTTGGACACACATGAGCTATGAAATGTATCTTGGTTGTTTGCTGGGTACAGTCACTTACTTTGACTGTTCCTTGTGTGCTTTGCATTCTGGAAAGGACCATCTGGCTTCAGGGAGGCTCACCTAATGAGAATGATAAATTCCTGCTGGAAGACTGGTAACTTTCTATGACTTTGGTAGGTACTTTAGAGATTCTTTAGCCAGAGGGTCTGACAGACATTAAAGTTCCTTCTTTTAATAATGACTGCTACTATTAAATGCCCCATATTAATATTTAACACCTGTAATAAATGAACTGATTTTCACTGTTCTTCAATTCAAAAAAATCAAGGAAAATTAAGCGTGTACAGCACATGCAAAAATGTTATCTTTTGCTTTGACACCCAGATTTAATGCATGTAATTTTGGCATGTCATCCTAAACATTCAGTAGAGGTGGCATGCATGTAGGATTTGTCAGATCCTATTGAGTGACCTCTGCTCTCATATTCTGAATGAACAAGTTCCTTTTCAAGTGATATAGGAGGGAATCTATTGGCAGGATCATCTTCTTACCATGCCATATAACAGGCAGGAGTCAACCATGGCGAAAACCTCTGATCCATCTCTTTATCTTAGTCCTCAAACTCTTGTCCAGAGTAAGGTCTGAGTAACAGAGTAAGGTCTGAGTAACTCAATGATTCATTTTTTATTTAATGCAGACATTATCTCTTAAAAGTCAATTTTGTGGCATTGGACATAGTCACCCTACTTTTTTCTTTGTTGAACTTGGCAGGTCTGATTACTTTTCCTAGCGATTCAAATGATGTTTTATGCTTACTTGCTGACTTTTGGGCCCTATACTTTTGTGAAACTGAGTTGTGCAAAAGGTTTAGTGGCTTTTGGGGTTTTGTGCTTGGTTTTTTTTTCTTTCCCTAAGTAAGAGGAGGAAAAATAGCAATGGCTACCAGTGCATGTAAACAGGAACTATTACTGTTTTGAGATACAGCTACACAACCTCTCTGACACTTTAATGCAGCTGATTAGTCATAATTCTTACTACAGGTCAGAGGTAAGGAGTTTGGATGTTATACGTGATCTCCTGGAAAGGGAAGCCAGCCTGTGTTGTACATCTGTGGATCAGCTGAGCAGTGGCAATGAAGTCTGGATTAGAAGCTGCTTCTGTACTTCTTTCTAACTCTGGAGAAGTAGTAGCTGTTAACAGCTCTCCTCTGTAGAGGCACTGCAAGGTTATTTTAAAGATATGTTTTCATTATAATTAGTGTGAACCTCTGGATTGTTTACAGGAAAGAAAAAGGAGAAAGGAAGGGGAAAAGACAGGATGATCAAATTAGAAGCATGCTAGTACTGAATATAAATCTTGCAGGGATGGGGTTTTGGTTGAAAACTCTAATTTTTAATAACAGGTCTCATAGCTCAAAGTTAGGACAGACTGAACAACTGCCAGTCGATTTAAATTCTGGAGAAAGGAATGATCCTGAAACAAAGATGGGGCTAGAAGCAAAGATTTTATAATTAGTTGTTGCTCTGTTTGGAATCAAAGTGTAATGCTGGGCTTGTTAGTACAGACACGTAGGAAGGTTCAGTGAGGGGACTGACACCCTTCTCCCAAGCATTGAATCCCAGGAGCCTGGTCAACAGACATGTGGGCAGGGTGAGGGATGTGACAGGAGTCTGCACAGAACTGTATTGTGGAGTATCTGAAATTTTGGAGACTAACTTGGGTTGAATTAATTTTTAAGAATTATAGAATAAGTAATTATTTTGCTGGAACATAAATGAATGGGGCTAGGAAACATGTTTTTAAATTTAATTTAATTTTATTTTGTAGTAACACTCTTATAGATCATCCAAATTCTCTGAAATATGGAGAATCTGGGTAGAGTCAGAGGGATTGGTAGCATTTTTTATTACATTGGGTTGGAATTTTGGGTTGGGTCCAAAACTAATTTTTGATTGCTTGCAGCTGAGGGTGTTAGAATGAACTGCTTGACCAGGATTGTTCTAGAACAATTGCATTCTGTTGGAAGTAAGGCGATAATAACAACTAATATCATGTCCTTCATAGAATTAATTCAGTCTTTTTGATGTTCATGAATTGTTAATGAGCAGCCTGCGATTTTATTTGAACTTCTAAATAAATTAATTTTCTCAATATTTTTGATAAACACTTTTTTCTTTCTGGATTGTTTATAAACAATTAATTGCAAGTACTCTTCAATCAAAATTTAATTGATGTTCATTAAATTTTATCACAGCCAATGTTCTCTGTGTTATATTTAGAGCTAGGCAATAATCATTTCTCTCACCTTTTTTAAAATTTTATTTTATTAAGGTTTAAAAAAAAACCCCAAACATTTGTAAATTTCTTACCAGAGAAGAAAGAGGGTGTCATGGCACCCAGTGATATCCATGTGGGCTGTATAGTTCCTGCATGGAACAAATTTTTATTCTGTATTTTGAATTACAGTCACTTGGAATATTGTTGCTGTTTTTTTTTTTCCCATTTATTTTGATACAGAATCATTCCTGATGGAGATTTTATTTGCGCTAAGAAACCTAAAGAAAAAATGTTTTGATTTAAGGCAACAGTATTGTCCCTGTTGTACCCGGGACGGTGAGAAACGACACAACCAAGATCCGGAGAAAATGGCTAATTTAATTAATTATAAATCAGTTTATATAACTTGATTCGCAAGAGTAGCATGGTACTATTGGTCCCTTGGTCAACCACCTCCTAGAATGATTGGTGGAGGCTATTCAACACCCATTTCAAAATATTTTCCTCAGTGTACCATAACAACACTAACTGAACAACAGCAGGTGCAAAGATAAAGAATCAGTTTACAAAAACCCTTAGCAGTGTTTTGCATAGTTTTCGTGAGAGACACAGAGTTCTCACAGAATGCTGCAGAAAGCTGAAAAATCCCTCTACTAAAGCTTTTCAGTGTCCACACAGTGTTTTCATAAGAAAGTGGTTTTGATGAAAACCCTCTATTAGGTCTCACAATAACACACATTTTAAAACAGCTAAACTTCTCAAAATCAGGAAGAAACCACCATCATCTGGTGTTTCTTCAATTCAGCCTTCAGAGAATAAACCAGCTGAAGTATTTGGCACTGGAGAAAAAACAAACAAACAACTTTTCTGGTAAACATCTTTGTTTGCCTGGAGCAGCAATTTTTGTACCCATGAGCAAGGTAGGTGAGGTGAGATTCAGCTGGCCAAATGAAGCTGTCCGTACCCAAGTTAGTCAGCTGAAGTGCCTTCTAAAGGACATTATTTCTCTTATCTTAAGGTAGATGTATACATTAGATAGACTGTAGGTGGCATGGCCGTATTTTTAACCAAACCCTGCTTGTATAATCTGAAATGGTCATTTATATGTCTTTGCATTAGGGGATAAGCTCCTAAGACTTTTTCCCAGAATAAATGTTCTCATTTACAAGTCCCCTAATCTCAGGCTCTGTGAATTCTTTTAATATCCATTTAGAAAGAAGCACTTCTTTAAATGTCCGGTCCAGCCAATCCCTTCTCTAAAAGGTTCATGGAAAGGAGGGGATGCGGTGTGTTTGATGTTGGGCTGCCTAAAGCCTTTGAGATGGAATGACTTCTAACTTCTAAGACGTGTGCCAAGAAGCACCAAATATTGCTAATCTCTAAAGCTTTTGTGTTATTAGAACACAAAATAGCAAGCTACCATGACATAACTCTTTACGTAGAGGATACTTGGACTGAGGCAGATAGAATTAAATGCTTAGAAGAAATCTGTCTCCTTTGCCTACACATTTTGTCCTTTCAGGGCAGTCTTTTTCTTTTTTATAATCCTTTGTGGACATAAGAAAACTCCACAGGATCCCTAGGAAAGCTTCGTTCACATCACTTTTCTGATATCACTTCAGATATGTCCTCTGCTGCCAGGAACCCTCCAGCTATGTTCTGGAGTTTCCTGTTCTGTGTTTGGACTCACTGTATATTTCTAAATCCCTTTTTGTGCTATCTCATTCCTGAAGCTTCACCCAGCTGTGATTATTCCAGGATGACACTATTTCTTCTCTGTTCAGAATACACCACAATATGTAACTGGCAGAGACTTGGAACTAATTAAATGGCTGCATCATCTATTGGAGATGGGAAAGCAAGTCACTATTTGCTGTTATGTCTTCCTCTGTCTTTAAGCTCTTCCTGTAATCTCTGTCAGAGATGTGCCTGTGCAAGGGAAGTAGTAGCTTGTTTTATTTTCTACACAGTTGTTGGCAAACTTGCAGCTGCAGTCCATACTCTTGCAAACATGCAGCTTCATTTCTCTTTGCACCTCTTTGCAGGGCTCCTCAGTTTCAGAGTTTGTTTGGGAAGCTGCAATACTGTTGTTCTTTGATTTGAGTTGGTAAATAAAAATACAGAGACAAGCACACAAGCACAAAAATATACATGTACCCACATGCCGTGCATTTTTTTCATAACCAATCTATATAAAGCTTGAAATCAGCCAAGATTGTCAAGACATGCCAGCAGAAAATAAAGCAGTGACCCCGATACTTTTCAGTTCTTCATTACTACCCAGGTGGTCCTACTGCAGTTTGAAGACTTGTTACAATTTGATTAACACTTTATGCTTTATTAAAGCTAATATAAAATAATACTTGAACACTTTCTATGCTGGATAAAAATGTAACAGATGGACAAGCTTTTTCCAAGCAATCTCTAAGAAAATTGACTCAATAGGACACAAATGAAGTTGCAAAATGAAATTTCTACAGGTTTAATTCTTAGCTCATCAGCCTTGGGAAGAAAGTTTTGTTACAAACCCAAAACTTGGTATATTATGAAAATGTGCAGTTCCTGCTAGTTTTCTTGAGAATTATTTATAAAGCGTGTAAGCACCCAATGCAGAGTAACAATATACCTTAGGAAGTATCCATCCCTTGTGAAAAAGGTCAAGAGGAGAATAAATGTGAAAAGACATTACATTTGTCTGTCCTACTAAGTGGTAAATACTAATTTGGAAGAACACAGATCTTATACACAAACAGTGAACTGTGTGATGTGAAGAAACTGAGAAAAAAAAAAAGACTCCAAATTAGCAGTCCTTTCAGGGAAAAAAAAGAGACATGAGATTGCAGTGTTTGTCTGTATATTTGAGAACAAGGCAGCAATATACATAAGGAAGTGGGTGTTTGTTTTCTTATATTTAGCTGGAAACCAAAGAAGCCAAAACCAGACTGTACTTTTTATAATTGCAGAAAAGCATCCACACTTGAAATAGCTGTCTGCCTTTTGCTACTTCAGTGTGACACTACAGATGTTTTATTAAGTGAATCGTAATATCCTCTCGCCTTCAGAGTCCAACATCATGTGGTGATGTAATGGGATGTTCTTCCTTTTATGTTCTATCTGATTCTTTTCCTCCTTTTATACATTTAAATGCTTAGACAAGTGGTTTGAATAAGTCAGGAGTACTACCTTTTTATGTACTTTCTATCTTGTATCCAATGTTAAACTGTTTCTACTGAGTAATAGGAGAAGGGGTAGTCTTTTGCATGAATAGATTTATGCATAATAACCCCATTCTGTGGCACAAGGAGGGGTGAGTTAGCAGAGATCTGAGGGTTTTTTCTGTAGTTTCGGGAAGGTGTTTTTTAGATGATTTGCTGTTTCAGACATTCCCGAAACCTGCATGTTGGATGGACATAAAAGAAATGTAATTTGTTTGAGAATCACATCTGTTTTTATTTTTAAATGCAAGCTTTTAAGGGAGAATGGATATATTTTACCAGACCAGCTGAAAGAGCTGAGGAAAAATAAATGTTATTTTCTGCTTAAAAATTCTGCTTTGGTTCCCTGACTAACCAAGATTTTGAACGTGAAGTCTGCCCATTTTTTTTCAATTGTATTTTGATTTAGTAAGAGATACCACGTGTCTCTAACTCTTCTGCCTTAGGACGTGTTGGCTACCACATCTTTATTTTGTTTTTGGCATTTTGGTTTCTGGCTTGTTAGTACATGGTGATTTGTCTGCATGGGAATTTCTTCTCAGCTTTTACCTGTTTTTCTCTCTCCCTTCTAATTTTTATCATCTTATATACAAGACCTTCTAAAAAAGATTCTTGCCTTTATTACACAGAATATAGAATCATAGGATCATAGAATCATAAAATGTTTTGGATTGGAAGGCATACCTTCCACTAGATTGGGTTGATCAGAGCCCCATCCAACCTGACCTTGAATATTTCCAGGCATGGAGTATCTACCATTTCTGTGGGTAACTTGTTCCAATATTTTATAACCTTCACTTTGAAATACTTATTTCTTCTATTATATTTAATCTAAATCGACCCTCTTTTAAAACCGTTAAAAAACCCCCAACATTTTTTAAAGATGTTAAAAAACCATTTAAAAACCATTACCCCTTGCACCTATATCAGCCTGTCTTCATAGGAGAGGTGCTCCTGCCCTCTGATAATCTGGGCCTCCCCTGGGTCCTTTCCAACAGATCCATGTCCTTTTTATGTTGGAGATGCCAGAGATGGATGCACCACTCCAGGTGGGATCTCAGAAGGGCAGAGCAGAGGGGCAGAATCCCCTCACACACCCTGCTGCCCATATGGCTTTTGGTGCAGCCCAGGATATAATTGGCTTTCTGGGCTGTGAGTGCACATTGCTGGGTCGTGTCCAGCCTCTCATCCACAGCATCCTCAAGTCCTTCTCCCCATGGCTGCTCTCCATCTGTTCATCCCCAAGCCTTGGTACAGGGGTTGCCCCATCACCCATGTGCAGGACCTTGAACTTGGCCTTGTTGAACACCATGAAGTTCTTATGAGCCCAGTTCTTGAGCTTGTCCATGTTTCTCTGGATGGCAGACAGTTTTCATAAAAATTTTATTTCATATCTCTTTACTGCTTTCATTATTATTGCTATTACTACTTTTTTTCCCTACAGGAAAGCTATCTAAATGGTCTTCCTTGCTTTCATGGTAACAACTTTCATCTATCCCTGAAAAGATTTAAATAATTGATCCTGTTCTCCATATAAATAACTGGTTCATATAGCTACTGAGCCACCACCATTCTTGTGCCAGCTTTTGAGCATGTCCAGAATTGAAAGCACAGAAATATTTTTACAACATTCTCCTTTATCATGAAAGGTTTATTGAAAACTACTTGGCAAGGAAGGAGCTCTGTAAGATTTCCAAATACATAAAGGACCTTCATCTGATCCAAATTAGACAGATCTTTCAGCCTAAGCATATGTCCACTGAAGGCATATCAAAACCTCCTATTACTATCAAGAATATGAGTCAAAACTTATTGCTTGGGCTAAGGACTTGATCTGACATTAAAAAAGCATGTAAATAAAACTGCTGTGCCTGTGTGAAATCCCAGCAGGGCTGATGGGGGGTTTATGTCCAGGACAGTTTGGTTATGCATTGCAATCTGTGAGGCGAATAAGCTGCTTGACATTGAATCGACACGGAGCCTAATCAGCCTGCAGGAAGTAAACAACCTCCCTATCTCTCAGTGAAGTACACAGAGCAAGGCTAAGCAGCACTGGGAAATCCCAGGCTTTAAATCAAGATGCATGTCAGCTGTAGGGCTTTGGGGGCAGAAAACTGAACTAACTCAACTGTGACATGAGAGATCACCATCACGAAGAGCACATGCTCCAGAAAACATCTCAGTTCTGGATGTGGGCGGCAGCTGGCAAATGAATGAGAGGTGTCTGAGAGTGTGAACAACTGATGTTGATATTATTTGGAATTGAGTGCATGTACTTTCTCCTTCTGGGGACTTCTTTGACTAGGAAAAGCTCTCATCTGGGTCCTCTTATCCTCAACGCCTTATACTGCCAGAGTATGTTTGGTGGGTTTTGCAGCTGTAAGAGCTCTGTATTTCTTTCAATTTAAAAGCCTGGGGGACAAAAATTCTCTGGAGTTGATGGAAATGAGATATCCCTCATGATCGTGTAAAGAAGCTTCATAATTGAGAAATAATGATATTTTAGAGTCAAGGAATTGTCTTTCTATCAAGGACAAATTTTAATGGTTGAAGATTTCTGGAGACATGACAGTGTATCTAATGCACAAGGCATATGGATATGGACATGGACTTTTCTTACAGTATTATAACTTAAGAGAATCATAGAATGGCTTGGATTGGAAGTGACCTTAAAGATCATCTGGTTCCAACCCCCTGCTGTGGGCAGGGACACTTTCCACAAGACTAGGTTGCTGAGAGCTTCATCCAACCTGGCATTGAACAGTCCTGGGTATCGGACATTCACAACTTCTCTTGGCACTATTCAAGTGCCTCAGTGTTCTCATGGTAAAGAATTTCTTCCTGATGTCTAAACTAATCCTATCCTCTTCCAACCTGAAGCTATTTCTCCTTGTCCTCATGGTCTTGTAAATTGGCTCTCTCTGTCTTTCCTGTAGGCCCCTTTGAAGTACTGGAGGGCTGCAATTAGGTCACCCCAAAGCCTTTTCTTTTCCGGGATGAACAATCCCACTTCTCTGAACCTTTTCTCGTGGGAGAGGTGCTCCATCCCTCTCATCATCTTGGTGGCCTCCTCTGGACATGCCCCTATTGGTCAATGTCCTTCCAGTGCTCCTCAGAGCTGGATGCAGCATTCCAAGTGGAGTCTCACCAGAGCAGAGCAGAGGGGCAGAATCCCCTCCCTCACCCTGCTGCCCACACTGCTTTGGATGCAGTCCAGGACATGTTCGGCTTCCTGGGCTGTGAGTGCCCATGGCTGGGTCATGTCCAGCCTCTGATCCACCAGCACCCCCAAGTCCTTCTGGGTGGGGCTGCTCTGATCTTTTGATCCCCAGCCTGGATTGATACCAGGGGTTGCCCCAACCCAGGTGCAGCATCTGGCACCTGGTCTCGTTAAATATCATCAGATTCCCATGGGCCCACTTCCCGAGCTTGTCCAGTTCCATCTGGATGACGTCCCATCCTTCAGGAGTGTCAACAGGACCATTCAGCTTGGTGTCATCTGCAAATTTTCTGAGAGTGCTCTTGATCCCTTAATCTATGTTATTGATGAAGATATTAAATAACACTGGTCCCAACACAGACCCCCTGAGGCACACCACTCATCACTGACGTCCACTTGGACTCTGAGCTGTTGACCACTAACTTCTCGATGCAAGGGTCCAGCCAATTCCTTATCCACTGAACAGCTCACTCATCAAATCCACCTCTCTCCAATTTAGACAGAAGGATATTGTGGGGGACTGTGTCAAAGGTTTTACACAAGTCCAGATAGATGACATCTGGAGCCCTTCCCTTGTTCACTGTTGTAGTCACTCCATTGTAGAAGGCCACTGTATTGGTCAGGCAGGACTTGGCCTTGGTGAAGCCTTGCAGACTGTCTTGAATCACCCCACTGCCCTCCATGTGGCACAGCATAGCTTCTAGAAGGATATGGCTGCATTAAACTATGCCATTCCATACCCTGCCATTCCATGCTGTGCTGTAACACACAACACTGTGCTGTGCTACACTACACTACACTACAATATACTACACTTTTCCATACTATATCTAGGAAAAAGCCAGGCATGACCTATTTACCTGCTGTGGGTCTTGCTCACATTCATCTAGCATATAATGGTCTTGCTTAAAGGCTAGTGTCATTCATATTGGTAACTGATTTTTAGTTCAGTAGTTCCAAACTTTGATCCCAACATCAGAGAAAATCTGAAATACATACAACAGAGCCGCCACTATTTTTAGAATGCAGCAATTCTTTTATACAGAGACAATTCTTGTACAGTGTATATTAACTCCTCAGAAAGCCTTTCCACGTGGTAAAATGGATTTGGAGAACAAAAGCACTGAACACTGCAACTTGAACAAGACAACGGTCTTTTATTGTTAGCTTTGAAGCACTGAACAATGTCTGAGACTTATTCTGCAAAAGAGAAAGGGAGAAATAGAGACTTTCACCCCCGTTTATATTCTAATGTTCTCTCAAAATAGAATTCCTCTCTGGCCCTTGAATAAATACCATAGGGTAGCTTGGGGATATTGCTTTAATTTCTGTAGCTGGTAACACAGAATGGGACATAAACAGTTCCCTTTCCTCCAGTGTTTATTGCCACTGCTTGGGTGGGGATTGAGTGGGAATAACGAGTGTGGGGAAACCTTCCACAGTACAAAGGCTGCCCTGGCCTGACTGATTCCAGCTATTAAAATACTGATTCCAGTTATTAAAATGAAAATATGGCATGGCTGGCTCTAACAGTAACCTCTCTGTAGCTAATAAATCCCATAGTGAATTGGCAATACTTCCCATTAGACAGTCTCACTGGACACAGGAGCTGGTGACAGTGGTGATGGCACAGTGATGGTAAGGAGGGGCTGGTCGCATGGGAAGATGCAGCAGGTAATAAAATGTGAATTGGATGCAGGGTGTTGTCCTGCTACTTAGTTTCCTGACAGCTTATTTTTTTTCTAATAATTTGTTTGATTAGCAAACACAAAACCCAGCAGAAGAGAGAGGAAGAACTCCAAGAGAAAATTGATTTGCTGACAGAGACATACACAGTTTCGAGTTTCTTACAGCTGAATCCTTTCCACTTCCAACATACATTTGGATACTGTCTCCTGCAGAATATCTGCTTTATATCTACCTGCAGCTACCTAGCCCTGTGTGCATTTGTCTGAACTGCTGCCATGTTGCATCTAGCTGGCAGCACTGGGACAAAGCAAAATCTGTAAAACTGTCTGCCCTTTTCTTTCTGTGACAGTCTATGAATGGTTTGGCTATTATTAAAGTTGTCAGCATGGTGTAAACAGCTCACTGATGTTTTACCAGGGTTATGATTGCTCTCACTTGGCATTACTTGGCACAGGCACATCAAGGAAAAGAAGAGGAACTTGCACACTGGCTTAGGATTGCTGCTTTTAAGGCAATTTTAGTTCAGTATGCTTGAAAAAGGAAGATTCTTACCCTATATCCTCAGTAACAGTCCAGCAGGAAGTCAGCTGGCCACAGAGAAAGAATGATCAGGTAATCACATCACATAATACAGGCTAGATGCAGGCAGAATTTAGTGCTTAATTTTTCTCTGTGGTTAGTACTTTAGCACACAGAATCCTGTATGCATTTGAAGCTCAGATCAGGGTTTTCTGCTGCATGCTGCATGGAAAACTATTGCAAAGCCATCATTGGGCAAATTGGATGCTGTCCAAAATAGTTGTATTCTGTGTCCTGTCAAAACAGTTTTTTTGGCAAATACCATGCTATCTGGTCAACTAATTTTGGACATATTCAGAAAGTCATGGTAAATTAACAGTTCCCATTCTATAGCACTGACCTGGCAGGCTGAACAACCAGAGGCTTGAATACTCATAGAGTGGTTTGACTCTTTAGTCATTCACATGTGTGTGAGCAGGTTTGTGAGGAAAAAAAAGAGACAGGCTGTGCTTGGACCTGTGCAGAGTTTATTGTCTAGATCGTTCTGTATGCTACCACCTCTCACCCTTGCAGTTTGGTTTTGCATGTTTTTCATCAGAACTAATTAAATGGTGGCATGTATTGGTGACGAATTAAAAACACACTTCGGGAAAGTATGGGGTGACAAGTAATTCTGGATAAAAAGGCAACTAAAAATTAGATTTTAGATTTTCAGAACTCATTTGGCATTGACTAAAATCCTATCCTCAGTTGGGGAACCAGTGAAGAGAAAACTCTAGTCAGATGCAGTGTATGACTTGACTTTTGTTGCCCACTTCATTCTGTCTGCCTCCTTGATGATTTAAGTTTACAGAAATGTTGTGCCCACTGCTGTGTGTCTTGTCTGGGTCCTTTTCAGATGTGGCTTCTGTCCAGATTGGCATGATGAATGGTGGCTCACGTTCAAAAAGTTTAGTTCAGATTGTGAAATCATTACAAAACTAAGTTAGTTCTCAGAAGACTTCAGGTGCCAGCTCAGCTATGTCCTTGTATTGACAAGTAGGACCTCTTACTGGTTTGTATTTCCATTGATGCAAACCAGTCTATGGTGCTGGAAAAAAACATATCGACTTGGTGGTTACTGCTCAGCTGCATCTCCATGAGAAGTTATGAGGGGAAAAAATCTGACAGTCTGAAATAAATTTGTGATAATTTATTCTTACTTAGACAATGACTGTTCTTTTCTTTTCTGTGCTAGCTAATGACCAATTTCATCTTCAAGATCACCTGTGCTCTTTCAGTCTCTGATGCTCAGCCTCTACACTGGCATGGTTGCTTTTCAAAGGGTGCAGTACAAGAAGACCTGATTTGCATATACTTGACTTAAGCAGAATGCCATGGCAATCAGAATCAATTGTGTTAATACTTGGTGGCCATAGCAGAAGTCCTAAGGTGAATTTAAAAATCCTTCTCTCATCCTTATTTGGTAATTACTGAAACAACAGGTTTTAGAATGTATTTTGGAAACATCATTAAAAACATTCCTTAGCAGTGTCCTGTCAAATGCATTCAGCCTAGTAAACGCTCAGAAAAAAGATAAATCAGTAACTTCTTGGTTCCAATTCTCTCTTAGTTCATAGCTAGACTCAGGGGAAAAAGAATGGGAAATTTAGACAGATCATCTATAGTTACACTAGTGCAATTCTTTGAAATGGAAGACAGTTGTATTATAGTTATTGATTTCTGTGGAAATAAATTCTTGTATCAAAGAAAGGCCCATGCCATGGAGAGAGAAACTGCCTCAGTATAATCTATTTATGCAGAAAATTTTCTACCTAGGTGATAGCATAGGCTTAAAATGTTTCTAAATGGTAGTAACCGAAGTAGGCCCCAAGAGCAAGATGGACATTCTGTTCAGGCCAGCCTGAACTTGTGTACTTGCCTGGATGGTAGGAGGCAAGCCCGAACTTGAGTATTCATTTAGGGGGGGTAAGAGACTAAGATAGATGAGTTAATTGTGTAGCTGCACCTGGGAAAGGGGGGCTGAAAATTATGCTTGAGTGAAAACACATAATAGATGATCGTTTGGGGGGGTTTTGAGATTTGTGCTTGGGTAAATGATTAATACATGATTATACAACAAGAAGGGTATATAATGTAAGCACCTGAAATCCATGTTGGGGATTGATTTGGGTTTGTACCCCTCTCCCCCGGTGCCTTAATAAAAGCACCTTGCATATAACCCGTCCGTGGTTATGTGTTTCTACGCTAACATAGGGGCCGGGATGCTTTTCTCCTTCTCCAGAGGTAAATGCACCAAAGCCAGGTGCTCAGCTCTGCTGTGGGAGGAAGCTTCTGGTCTGACTCCAGGGGCAGTGGTGCTAGAATTGAAATGTGAGCACCATGGACAGTCACTGAGAGGGCATGAAATGTGGGTAAGATCCATGCACAAAGTGGGAAGCACGGCACATCTGACTGAGATAGGTGCTCAGGGAGATCTGGTGTTAGGAAGGAGATTTTGGCTTTGGCCCTCTTTGCATACATGGATGCTGAAATACACAGAAGGAAGTAGCAGTGGAAAGCAGAGAGGGTAGAAGGGAATGAAGTGAATAGAGTCTAGGCAGGAAAATCTGCTCATCTTTGGCATAAAGGCAGTGATTAAAGCTGTGATTACAGCTGCAAAGAAAGAAAAGCATTGCCAGATGGATGAGGGAGGTGATCCTTCCCCTCTGCTCAGTGCTGGTGAGGTACATCTGGAGTTCTGTGCCCAGGGCTGGGCTGCCTGCTGCAGATAGACTTGGGCATGCATGTCCAGCAAAGGGCAACTAACGTAATCAGGGATTTGGAGCATCTGCCATACAAGAAGTGTCTAAGAGAGCTGGGTGTTTTTGGCCTGGAGAAGACTCAGGGGGACCTTATCAATTTATACATAAATACTTGAAGGCAGGGTGCAAAGAGGACAGAGCCAGGCTCTTTTCAGTGGTGCTGACTGAGAGGACAAGAGGCAGAGGGCACAACCTGAAACACAGAAATTCCATTCAAATGTAAGACGAAAGATTTTTCACTGTAAGGGTGACTGAACAGTGAAACACTTTGCCCAAAGAGATTTGGTAGTGTCCATCCGTGGAGATATCTACTACCTGACTTGAAAATGCCCCAAGCAACCTGCTTCTGCTCGCCTTGCTTTGGGCAGGGGCTTGGACTAGATCTCCAGAGGTCCCCTTCCACCTCCACCATTCTTTAATACTGTGGTAAGAGGAATATCTTACAGAAATATGGATTTTATTAACCAACTACAAGTGTTAGTCCTTCTTTGTATGGTTCTCTTTTCAACAGTACTTGATTCTCATAAGTGCTTTGTGGAGCTCATCAGTTTAGAATGAAGACCCTTAAATATGATCTAGAGAGGGTCTATAGATCTTCACTTTCCTTTCATTTCAGTATTTAAGTCCTTAAATCATGTAGATTGCCTCTGAGAATTTAATTGATGTAAACTGAAGATTTAAAAAAAATTAGGGTTTTCACTTCACTGAAAATAACACAGAGAGCATCATAATGGATTTTTATTACATATTGTTATAGAGATCAGTATGTTCCTTAGTCCCCCAATATTTTAAGAAGTTAGAAATAAAAAAGGAATCTCAATATTTTCTTAAAAGTAGTTCTATGTGATATAAGACAAGAAACTATTTATGATTTATTCCATAACATTTGATTGATATAAATCCCTCCTCAAAATGTTATAGGGTGTTAACTTGGCTTGATATTAAGATTCTGTTAATAAAACATATATAAAGGGTTAATAAATGAATGATAGTGACAGTAAATCCTTTATAGATCTGGGCTGTGTCTTAGGTATAAGCACATCAATAGATGACAATACTGGATGTCATAAGAGCTAATCAATCAAGCCATTAGACTGAATAAAATGTACATCCATTCTTTAATCATTTCTTTAAAGCTCCAAGCATTATAAACCCATTATAAACCACTTCAAAATGAAATTTTAATTAGAAGTACAGTGTGGTGTGAATAAGAACACCTCTGATATTTTGAAGACTTCAAGTATATCTTCTTTAAGGTCCCTTTGATGATGGTCCAGGTGCTACCCATAGTACCTGCAGCTGCAGAGGACCGGGAATAATAATTTAGAAGTTCCCTTCTAGTTCATGCTTCCACACTTCAATGGGCGAACATAAACTGAATATGATCCATTAAATCGGCAGGATAACATCAGGTTCTGACATCTGAACAAGTGCCATCTTTGCTTCCTTCCAAAGAGAGTGATAATTACCTGAAAGACTTCTTCTTCAAATGATGAAACCACTTGTGTATATTGTATACTCCTCTCTTTTTATGCAGCAGAATTTTATAACTGAGGACCAGTAGCTTTTCCCCCATGTTATTGAAATGCACTCTATAAGGCAGCAATCCTAGGTACTGTCCAGACAAGACACACAAAGAGAATCCACTGAAATAAATCAAGTAAACAAATTCCTCACCTATCCTGAAAACAGTCAGGAATATCTGGTGCTCTTTAAGAAAGAATTCATGAAATTTCAGCATTGTTATGTAAGATTGGTCTACAGTTGTGAATGAAGAA
The DNA here is from genome assembly GCA_013397775.1 of Eulacestoma nigropectus. Lineage (NCBI taxonomy): Eukaryota > Metazoa > Chordata > Aves > Passeriformes > Eulacestoma > Eulacestoma nigropectus. The sequence continues at coordinate 2,007,531 of VZTE01005755.1, forward strand.
GTGACCTGTATAGAGGGCAGAATAATACACTTGAATAAATATTTAGGTATCAGTACAGCACTTAACGCATTTCTTGCATTGTTGCCACTTGAAGAGAAGTTGGTTGGAGAGGGTAAAGATTGGTTTATTATTCGTGGTCACGTCATGCCTGGCCTTTGGCACAGGCTTTGAAAAATCCTGGTGCTGCCGAGTCCTGAGAACACAGGGCCAGATCAACCATCAGCTCATGCATGGTTGGCTTTATTGACCAAGTAGTACAGCTACCATCTAGCCACACAAGAACAGCTGTCTTGGAAAGAAGCTGGTGAGAGGGAAGAAAGCAGCAGAAGCTGCTAGTTGCTTTGTCTTAGTTTTAAAACTAGGTTTATCTCCATTCACCAAGGTCAGCTGGAAAAAAACCTCACATAAAGTAAATTAAAATAATTAGTTAAATATATTAAAGTCAATTTACAGTGACATAAAATTTGGCCCACTGAGGTGGGAAGAAAATGTCAGTACCGATAGCTTCTGCTTTCCTGTGTTCACTACAAAACTTCACTTCTTTGCTCAGAGTCCTGTTAACATGGAGTAAATTCCAGAAATTTGAGATTGGAGAAGTTTGTTATTTTTGCTCTCTATAAAACAATCTCTGTCTGAATTGTCTTGAATAAATGTTATGATTGATTGTGGGGCTTATGACTCTTCTTGAATGGGTTTTCATCTTATGCACAGAGAGGTTTGGAGGCTGTATTAATCAAAAGATGAACCTGCTGGTGATGACACCTGACTACAACATGTTTTCCAACTTTAATAGCTTTAATTGGCTTAAAGGGGAAGCATCTTCTTGGAAAAAAATAAATGTTTTGCCTGGACAACTCTCCCACATCTGTGTTTTTCTAGTGAAATCCCTAAAATAAATATCTGATAGGGCCCTGAGCTCCTGGAAAGACGCCATATGCTGCATTTGGAAAGATTGGAATTGCAAAATAGATGTTTTGAAAAGAGCATACAAAAATCCCTACATGGCCCCAGTGTAAATGGAGAGCAAGAGCTGTCACATGGCCAAAATGTGTCAAGCACTGGAATTTGTATAACTGTATTCTTTACTAGCTGCAGTACTGTGTATGCGCAGGGAATTGCAGTCCTCAGTAGGCCTCTTTAATTCATACCCATAAAATGAAAATCTGGACTCTCCAACTGTTATCTTCATGTCTATACCCCCTCACACTACTTCTCCTTTTAAAGTCTAACTGGAGAGAAGGCTTTTGACTTGGAGTGCTGCTCTTAGCTCTACCAGAGCCTTTCTTGGTCACACTAGCCAAATCACAGTTCAGAGCCCTCAAAGAGGGCTTTGAGCGTGGCTTGCAACTCCTGAGTGCTCATGGAGTTTGCAGAGATAGGCACTACTCTTTCTTTTCTTGTGTGTTTTGCTCTCCCTAAAGTCTCTCTTTGTGTTTTGTTCAATGCCTGGCTTAGCTGGACTTCATTCTTACCTCGGGCTGCAAAGAACAGCACCTGAGCAATTGGGAGTCTATCCCACTCTCCACTGAGGACTGTGTAATAACAAGCACAAACAAAGTAAACATCGCTCAATGCTGATTTCATGGCCATGAAGAGTGGTGTCATAGGGAATTTTATTAAAAGGCAGTGTTTGACTGACTTCTCTGCGTGCGAGTTTAAGAGAGGATTAGGAAACTCAAGTCAATTACTCACAGAAGCAACATTTATAGGACAGAATATTCCTATAACATTTTTCCTTTCTGTTCCCTCAGTCTCCAGAACTTAACTCTCTCTGAGTATTGCATATTTCCATTCCCTGACTGACTGAAATAAAACATCAAAAAGACATTGAGCTGGGTGGTGCAGAGACCTGCTGGTGAAAGAGTTTGAGGTATAGTGTACTAAATATTGACTGAATGTACCTGTGTTTGTTTGATTTATTCTGGTATTTCATTTTCCCTCACTTTTTAGAGCCAATTAAAGTCTTGAGCCGGATTCTGAGCTGTCATGAATTACTCAAGTAAAATGAAATCAATGAAGCTACATTGATTCATATCCACAAAGGATCTAGTCCATTCATTGGTGTCAATTGAAAACATGGATTTGGCATAGCATATTTGGGAATAAGGTGGAAGTGTTCAGCATGAAAGCATTTTCACATTATCTCTCTGACCTGCAAGAATATACAAGCACTGGATGTTTTATGGAGGTATCAGGCTTCCTGGAATATGAACAAATAAACAAAGATAAGTTTAGGACTGCAAATTAGAGCGGAAGTGCCCTCCAGTGTGACATTTTGTAATTCTACAATGTCTCTGAGCATACCTGCAACCAGAAACATAGAAGAAAAAACTGTGCCGGGGACAGATACATCAGTCTGCCTTCCTGATTTTCAAATGTCAAATTTTGTACAGTCATAGAATCATAAGAAATTTTCTTTTCCGACTGCAATGCTAGGAAGAATCGACTGAAAGTTTTGGTTCATATTAATGATCGTAATTGGATAGGTTTTTTCATTTGATATTGATATAGATAAAATATCAACTGCTTTTTAGGTTGTGTTAATTTATAACCACAAGAGCTTCTAACATGCCCCATCCCTGAAGTGTTAAAGGCCAGGCTGGAAGGGGCTCTGACCCTGGTCTAGTGGAAGGTGTCCCTGCCCACAGCAGGGGGGTTGGAACAAGGTGATCTTCAAAGATCCCTTCCAACCCAAATCATTCTGTGACTATGTGATTCTTGTGGCAATTAGCTAATCGCAAGGCATGTATTAGACTCATATTTCTGTGCACAGGTTTTTTAATTCCCAACAGTTAATTTGCATGCTTTTTTCTCCCCCTTCTGTTCTTTTCAGACTCATTATTTTCATTGTGTTCTCTTCCATTCACAGAAGGAAAAAAAGAAATTTGTAAATCTTCCTTAAACACAGTGTTTAGACTTATTATTCTGCATCCAACTTTCAGCACATTGCTGGTCAGTTCAGGTGCTGAATGACCCTCTGGGTTTTACACAGAGATTTTGATTAAGTTCCTTCTCAGACCTTGCAAGCATCTGTGCATAGTGCCTCTTGTTGCTACTGTTTTCCATGATATTTTTTAGTCAATCTTGCATTATACTCTCACCTCTTCTGCTGAAGGTCAGCCATCAAGGGGCAGGATGCAGGGGAGTAAGAGTTCCTCTTTATGATTTTGGTGCCGGTTCAAGCATGTTTTCAGTCCTTGCTCTCTCTTGTGTGCATGGATTACTTCTTTCAAGTGCTCTTTGAGTGGAACCTAACAAAAGTGTTCTTTTTTACTAACATCACAGAGTGATCATCAAGAGTGATTTTTATTTATTTCATATGACCCTTGAGATTTGCCAGTAGCTTTTAGGACTCTTGTGATCATTATAGGAAGGGCTAATGGAATTGTCTAAGGTGACATCCTGCCTGGTAAGTTTGGATATCACCAAGCAAGCTCAACATTAAGCACAGAATTCAGAAAGAACTTACAATTAACATATAGCTAATAGTAAAGACACTACTGAAGGTTTTGGCAGGGAGTATTTTTTTTTGAGTAGACAGCATTTGGACTTGTATGTGAACTGTTTGGCTAATCATGTCTGTAGCTGACCAGAAAACATGTTACAGATCACTTATCTGCTCTGTGTGTGATAAGAGAAAACAGAAACTTGCCATGGACAAGTCTAAGTGTCATAGTCTACTAACATTTGGAAAAAGCAGGCAAGAAAATTTTGCATTGAAGACTGCTAAGGACATGAAGATGGGAAAGGATAAAGTAATTGGATGAATAACTCCCTAAAAGATAGGAAACAAAGTAGGAATAAATGTTCATTTCTTACTGGGAAGGAAAATTACCAAAATAAACCCACATTTGCAGATGGTCTGGTAAGAGGTTGGAGCAATGAGATGACATAGTTTGCTGACAGTACTGTTGTTCAAGATTGAGAGTTGACTGAAATACTGAAGAATTGCCTTTCTGAATGACCAGGTGAAAAAAAAACGGCAAATGACATTCAATTTAGATACACATGTGGGGAATAGGTGGATCCCAGCTTTGTGTATATGATGCTCTGAGCTGATTAAGACTCAAGGATGAAGTTTTTGTGACTAGGATGGTTAAGTGTATGGAAACCTCAGCTCAAGGCTGAGTAGCAGTAAAAATATACACAGAAAATAAGAAGGTAGGAACTCTTAGGAAAGGAAACCAAAACAAAACAGAAAAAGGTGTCATATGATTTCAAAGATCCAGGATTTGCCCTCATCTTCAGCATGGTATGAGATCTAGCCCACTCAATCCAACTAAAAGATACAGTAAATCTGGAAAATGATACTAAGCAGAGAAAAAGAAATCTGTCATTTATACAGAACTCTTTTATACAAATAGTTATTGAAGAGATGAAATCTCTTTGGCCCACAAAAGAGATGGTGAAGGTCCATACATACATCAGTGAATATGGAGAAGTGTAGATAGAATGTTTTGGAGCACATCATGTTACAACTGCACTTAAGAGAATCATTTAAAGGCAATGTTACAGAGAAATTATTGTAGCCTCAGAAACCACTCAGCAAATAAGCTGGAAAGCAAGGAATAGTTGAAAATTGACCTTGTGACAAAGACCATGCTGCTTGCCTTGACTTGAAGTAAAGTGGACTGAGTCTGTTCTGAAGACCATAACATGGAGGTGGCTAAGTGAGGGTTGTCTGCCCATGATGGACACGATAAAGCCTCTATCTGGATAGATATTAGTCCTGCATAGGACCTAGGATTTTGTAAAGAATGAGGGGGGAAAAAAATCAAAATAATAACAAAAAAAACCCAGAAAGAAATTCCCAGCTGACTACCATCAGAATCTGAGAAAAAAACCACCTCAAAACCCTGGACTTCAATACAAAGAAGTATAAAAGCTGATGAAATCTTGCTTTTCAGTAGCTCTGATATTTTGTAGTAACAGAGTTGGTTTGATAAATCTTGCAATTTTTGACAATAAAGTTCCACCTTAGGTGACCACATGTAATTCCATCTGCTCTTTGAAGCACTGGGATAAGCCAGAATAGCTATTTACCTTCACTGCAGAGATTTCCTGGCCCATCTGCTTTAAGAACACACCAGTGAGTGGGCTGAAAGTATTCCTTTCCTCGGGTGGCTGGTTAGTGAGTGGCAGCAGCCTTAGAGGTGGTGCTGCTGCCTTTTCCCACACATGATTTGAGATTATCAAACGACACTTGAATTTACCGCCTTGAAAACAAATACAAGGAGGTGGTTAGAGTGGCACAACATGAAGTTAGGGTGTATAATGCGTTGCCAAAGGCTGTTGCAGATGCTAAACATTTACATAAATGCTAAATGTTTCAATTGGTTGCATGGATAAATTCATAGAAGAAAAACATATCCAAAGCTATTATAAAGACACTAGCTTTGTCTCTGGGGCTTCCTGTTACAATCTGTGTTACAGATTGTAGAGCACTAGAAGAATATTCTGGGAAGCTGTGATAATGATTGCTCTGACTTTTAACTGTTTCAGAGGCAACTGCTATGTCGCTGCTGGAGACAGGACGTGAGGCTAGCGGGGACCTTGGTGTGACCCAGTGCATCTGCTGCTTTGCCAGACCACCTGATTTCAGTGGGTTTGAGTGTTCATACCCAGGGCTACAGAGAGATGTGCAGAGGATCATGGATGACCTCCTGTCTGCACTCTGCCCAAGAGCAAGAGTGAGAGGTGGGAGATGGGGAAGCTGTTGACTACAGCAAAACCTCTTGAGCTTTGTAGTAGATGACATGCCTCGTGCCCTTTTTGACCTCTGCTGCTGTGCTGTGGCAAATACCCCCAGTAGCTGTCATTGTTGTGGCTTCCTATATAATAATAAAATATGATTGCATTTCCAATTCATATCACTGTGTTTAATACCCTATATTGATGGAGATTTATGTTTATTGTCCTGGAGGGGCTATGGGAAGGAAGACAGCCTTTCATTCACAACTTACTTTGCTGCCTGATGAATATACTTCTTCCATTTCTTCCTTACCATAGACATATTTAGACCATTAGGAACACTGTAAAAATACCAACTAACAAATTCTTGGATTTTTAACAGAAGTTAAGATTTTTACAGTAAGTTTAGTCTTGAAAATTCCTACAAATGGAGCCATGTGAACACACGCTTAAAAAACAACTTCACTTATTAATTTGAAGAAATGAGAACATGAACTGGAAAAGATAAATGACTGACAGCCACAGAGGTCAAGCTCCTACAGAGCAGATTTAAAGGTAGAAGTGCAACCTGCTACCCAGAGTAAGTTATTCACTCAATTCACTAAATCACATCCTGGAAATGCCACTGAAAACTTACTGGAGTTCCTTTCTTAAATAAAAAGTCTGGAAACTGTTCCCATCTTGTCCTTGGCTTATTCTCTCCACTTGAATCGCTTGTGCATCATGTTCATTGTGCAGCCTTCATCTGTCTTGGAACAAGCCCTGTCTTAAATCAGCAGTGAGAGAGAGGACAGCATTTTCTGAGATGACTGGTAGAGATGTCTAGAGAATTGCTTTATCTTTTATGGATAGTGTAACAATATGATAAAACAAAACAAATGCTTACAAAACCACCAGGAAGCAATTAACCGTCTGCAAAAGGGGTTTGCAAAATGAACAATAACACAGAGCAGTACATTTCTCAGTGAATGCAAACACTTAGAAGCATATCCTTGGCTCACTGTAGGTATTTTCAGGCTACTTAACCCAATGGGAAGAAAACCAGCTCATTCTAGGCAGGTGAACATGGCACTGCATGGAGATTTTACCAAGATAACCTCCAAAGAGGATGTGCCTGGAGTAAGATCATATGTCTGGTTGATCTCTGGTTTAGCACAAGAGCTCACTTGGTACTAATCTCTGTACTACACTGCTTTAGTTAGGCAGGTCTGTTAGCAGAGCAGAGCCTTCCCTACCTCGTCTCACTTAATGTCTTTGTGGTGAAGGAGAGAGAGAGATTCTGTTTCCTTCTTGTCTGAAGTTACACCGGTGATCAATGAGCTGCTTGTCCAGAAGAACAAAATTAGTTGTCTTTGTGAGCCTGTGCTGGGAACAGCTTTGTGTTTATCAACTGCTTTGAAGAATCCCACACACTGCCCTGCTCATGGACATATCAAGCCGTAATTTCATGGCATCCAAATTGTTTTCTGTTGCAAATATTGCTTTAAACTAGCCATATTTGCTCTTACAGTTATTTGTCTGAATGTTGCTAATGGGTCCTGTTATGCACAAGAATCAAGCACAGTTTATGCCTGCAGCAACTAGTAGCAGCTGGAAGCCAAAAAATTAAAATATATTTAGGGTCAAAAGAGTTCCTTAAAACTAACTGATTTCATACATGAAATAGACTGCAACTTTTGTTTGGCAGCATCCTGTATGAAGTCCATAATTCATGGTTAAAAGATCAGGAGACATGTAGAAAAAAACATCCATATAGATCTCACTCCCAAAATGGAATCTCTTTGAGGAGAGGAAAGTTATTTCTGATTAAGAGGAATCTTCCATCTTGATAACTTTAGAACATTTCTGCTCTGTTTTCACATTTAGTGTTACATCAAGATGACTCTGGATGCTTTCTGGATCACATATTCAAAGCTGTACTTTTGTATTATACACTTCAGAGAAATTAGCAAGAGCTCAAGGGCAGCGAACCTCCCATTCCTCTCAGCATGAATGAGACTACATTTGGAGTGATGTTTTGGCTCCTCAGCATAAGGAAACTGTGCGTGTACTGGAGCAAGGACACCAGAAAATCACTAAGAAAGTCATGGGGCTGGTGCATGGGATGTAAAAGGAGATGCTGAAAAAACTGGAGGGTTTGAGCCATAAGAGAAGACAAGGGGAGATCTTGCTGCTCTCTGCAGCTGCCTAATAGGAGGCTGCCTAGAAGATGGAGCTGAACTCTTCTTAGAGGTGCAGAGATACAGACAAGGACAAGGTGCACAGGACAAGGGTCAGCAGCCAAAAATTAGAATATGTGAAATTGTGATTAGATGTAAGGAAATAGGTTCGAAGCTGTTGCACAGAGGGATTGTAAAATCTCCATTGCTGAAGATCCTCAGAGTGCAACTGGCTGAGTTTCTGAGAAACCTGAGCAAACCGGATCCAGCTCCAAGCAAGGCGCTGGACTACACAACCTAAAATTTTCTAATCTAAACTGCTCTGTGATTCTATGCTAATTCTGCTTATACATGCCATGACCTCATGGGCATGCTGTTTTTTTCAGTGCTGAGCTTCCTGACAGACATCTGCCTGGGAATTAAAAGTTAAGTTTGCTGATCATGCAGAGATAGTTGAAAAGTTATACACATACTCATACTGAACAGACACCCAACATCTCAGTGCCCCAGAAAATATATGTGTATACATGAAAGAATGTTGCCACTGGAATACCAGTTCCTCCTTGCACATATTTGTAAAGTGACGGAATTCCTTCTGGATTTCCCAATTGCCAGGTGTAATCTTGGTTTGTGTTGGTTTCTATCCAATTTAATCTAGCTGAAGCTCTTGGGACACTGCAGAGGACAAAAGGGAAATATTTATACAGGCTGTGTCTACAGGCAAGAGATACTGCAGAGATAAAAATATTCAGAAGTTACCCTGTTTGGCAGGAGTTATTCTGAATGCTACAATAACATACTATGCTAAAAAAAAAAAAAAAACAGGACCAGAGATGGAATGACTCACTAGCCTGGGTGTTAAGACAATACCCTACATGGTGGAAGTTGGTTAAAGATCTTGCCTGAATGATACACATAAGGGATCTCTATTTTTTTAGGAGATAATTTGTTTTGAAAACTGATTCCTACCTCAGTTGAGCACATTGTTTAAACTCAGGTAGAATTATCTGGAAATACTGAAAGAAGTCTCCCAGCAGTATTCTTGAATCTTGTGTTTCTGAATCTTTTAGGTAACCTGGGAAAATTATTCAAAAATTTTCTAGCCAAAGAAGTAAACTTGTACTTCAGTGCTTGGAACAAGTTCCATGTGCATTAGAGTAAAAGCATCTCTATCCCAATTTTCTCCCTTGCTGTTTTTCTGTTTTTTCCCACTCAAACCTATTTGATGGTTTTGTTCTGAGTTATCTATGGTTACGGTACGAAGGGACTATGCTGTTTGGTCAGGAGCATATTTGCTAAAAATATCCCTGTCTTTTTTATCTTTTGAGTTGTATTGATGGGAGGTTAAAGCATTGGAGGTTTTGCCTGGTTCTGGGAAGTATTGCTGCAAAGGCTGACGTTCCTGGTCAGAAAGCCTGGGAAGAGTAAGGAGACACTTTAAAGTACATTCAGGTAAATGGCTATATACTAAAGTATGAGTGCACGACCACTATAGACCCTGGAACATTTTGAGCACTGAGATGTGAGAGGCTGAATGTGTGGTGAGACATTTTTAGATACCATAGCAAAGGGAGCCATTGGGGAAGACAAAAAAATAGCATTTTTTATACCACTGAGCAGCATCAGAAAAACAATGATGACAACTTCCATTGGCAGATTTTCTGGCGTAAGCAGAATTCAGGGGGGCTGGATGACTTTCAGTGGGGATTCAGAGCAGGAACAAAAGCCCCTCAAGTGTTTTTTTCTGAAGACACGAGAGAGGAACATGCAGGGTCCTTATCAGCGAATCACTTTGACTAATACTGGTAGACTAGGATTTTGTAACAAAGACAGAAAGCTCCTCTTTATATTTTTAACTCTCTGGGTTCACAGGTTGACACCAGTGTGAAAGAAGGGGGAACTGAAGAGTCATTCCCTTTATTTTTAAAGTAACTGCACTTCAAAAAGGGAGATGTTGGGAGAGTGACGTAGGTGCTTACATTTAGGAGTCAGTACCATTATGGATGCTCTGGGATATCCAAAATGTCAGTCTGAGGTTGATGGATATGACACCCTAGGGTATCTCTTCTGGCACTTAGACACACCTGTTTAGGCACTTAAATTGCTAGATAGAAGTCTAATTTAAGCTAATCTTCAAGGTCTCCTCTGTAGTCAGTGGAAAGGGATGAGATGATGAGATGAAGCATTCTACAGAGGTGCCATGGTTTTTCTTCTGACTATAGAAGGAAGGAGGCAGTCTAAAATTGGTCCCGTTCCCGTCTGTCTGCAGTTAAGTGAGATGAATCATGGTGCATTGGTATGAAATGTGGTGGGCATGGATACTGCTTAATGGAGGAGTTCCCACTCCATCCTCCTGTCTCCACCTTTCCTCTTGACTTCCGACTGTGTGCCCCCACCACTTGCACTGTGCCAATTCTGGTGCACAACAGGTGCATTCATTTAGCTCATTAGTATAGAGCCGAAATTGCTTTTGTGAGTTGAGTTAAATATGTTCCTTGTACAAGAGATGCAGGGGAGGAGGACAGGGCAACTGCAAGCAAGGAAGGAGAGAAGGCTGTGGAGTGTGGTTGTGAAGGGGATATCCCTCCACTTTCCATGCAAGGGATTAAATTAAATTAGCTTGACTGCCATGGACCACAATCAAAGTGACTAAGGCCAAAAAATTTGCATACTGAAGGTATGGGGAAGGTAAGTTGGGCACCTTTACCAATGCCAAGTGTCAAGGGGAATCGTGTGATATGTGCTGTGACTTAGATTTTGAAAAACGAACCAAATGCTTTAAGCTCTTCCCAGATATTTCAGTCTTTTTTTGATATATCTGCTTGAGAATAAATTTAGACTGACCTTAAGGGACCTAATGAGGTCTCACCACTTTATGCTATGGCTGCAGTCATATGTAGCAATAAATTACGGGAAATAAGAATACTTTATCACTTATGTCATCTATTCTGGGCAGGTCATTCTCTGAATGCACTTTTTTTTTCCTTTCTACAAGTCAGTGAATACGTCCAAACACATTACAGTGCAACATTTAATTAAGAATAAAAGAGATTTGGCAGAAAGGAAATTGCTGTGAAGGTCATTCTTGACATTATTCTCAAACAATCAAAATACTGAAAACAAGACTCTGAAGGCCCACCAAACTGCCAAAGAACATGTAGAGGGCATATAGAAATGTATGTTGAAAAGTAGATACCCATTCTACTTTTCATATCACAGGATCATCCAGTCAATAACATAAATGTTAAAGATAACGAAGAGAGGGAAAGACAGAGAAAGTGTGCAAGACTGAAACTTTTCAAAAATTACTTTAATTATATCTATGCTTTGATGTAGGTTTCTTTACGTAGCTCTGTAACAGTCAGTTTTTGCGTATTTCCCTCTTTTTCATGTGCCACTAATAGAAAGATTGAAGAATGAGTTATTTTATATGAGTTACTTGTGCTACTGTCCATATGTGTGTGTCTACATGTCAGTGGAAGAAGTCTGGGGATGACACATCACTTAAAAATGCTGATATACGATTATTGTTGCTGACCAGAGGAGGATAACTGCTACCATATTTAGCATTGCTGTAATCCTTTCCAGCTTCGAAATACTTTTGAAGTAGTTATAAGCTACTGTAAATCACCAAAACTTTTCTGTAAAAAAATGTTTGTGTGGTAGGTTGACCCTGGCTGGACACCAGGTGCCCACCCAAGCCACTCTATCACTGCCCTCCTCAGCTGGACAAAGGAGAGAAAACATAATGAAAGGCCTGTGGGCCAAGATGAGGACAGGGATTGACCATCTCCTCAATTACTGTCATGGCCAAAACAGACTCAGCTTGGGGAAATTAGATAAAATTGGGGTTATATGAAATAAAAACAAAATCTTAGAACACCTTCCCCCACCCCTCCCTTCTTCCCGGCCTCAATGTCATTTGCCATTTTCTCCATCTCCTCATCTCCAGTGGCACAGAGTGACAGGGAATGGGGACTGTGGTCACTTTATCACACACTGTCTCTGCCACTCCTTCCTCCTCAGGGGGAGGACTCTTTACACTTTTCACACTCTTCTCCTGCTCTCTAGTGGGTTCCCTTGCACAGGAGACAGTCTTCCAGGAATTTCTGCAATGTGTCCTTCTCATGGGTTGTGGTTCTTCACAGACTGCTGCAGCATGGGTCTCTCCAGGAAATGCAGTCCTGCAGGAACGGGCTGCTCCACTGTGGGTCTCCAGTGGGGTCACAAGTCCTGCCTGCAAACCTGCACCAGCAGGCAGGGCCAGAGGGCCACAGGTCCTGCTAGGAGCCTTCTCCAGTGCATGTTTTCCATGGCATCATTCCCAACCTCCTTCAGGTATCCACCTGCTCTAGCATGGGATTCTCCAGGGGCTGCAGGTGGACCTCTGCTCCACCATGGACCTCCACGGGCTGCAGGGGCACAGCTGCCTCACCATGGCCTGTACCAGGGGCTGCAGGGGAACCTCAGCTTTGCAGCCTGGAACACCTCTTGTCCCTTCTTTCCTGCTGACCTTGGGGTCTGCAGAGATATTTCTATGTGAGTAAAGTTAATATCAAGTCCATTACTTGACTTAAGAAGTTATGTTCAGTGCACTCCGGAATTTCCTTATTTCCTACAGCTCTCTGTGTTACTTTTCCAGCAGATATTGGGGTGATTGAAGTGCCCCAGTAGGACTAGAGCCTGCAAGTGTGATGCCTCCTCTAGCTGGAACAAGAAAGCTTCAGCAACAGGCCCACCTTGATCAGGTGGCCTGTAGTAGACATCAACCACAAGGCTCTCTTTGTTTCCTCAGTTTGTAATTCTTACCCATAAGCTTTCACCTGCTCGTGGCTGTTCTCAGCTCTTCACAATCTCTCCATTTCTTGATGCAGAGGGCAAACTCTCCACCCCTCTGTCCTCTCCAGTCCTTCTGAACAGTCTGTGGCCATTGATAGCCCCACTCCAGTCATGGAATCATACCATCAATTTTCAATAATGGCAACTGGGTCATATCTTACTAGCAGCCTGGTGGCTTCTAACTCCTTCTGTTTGTCGCCCATGCTGAGAGCATTGGTGTAGAGGCCCCTCAGATGGACCGTCAGTTGTGTCACCTTCTTAGAGGAACACTGCTTAATTCCTTTGAGGTATTTCACTGTGTTGCCTTTTCCTGGTCTTAAAATCAAAAGCCAAACACGTTTAGAGGGGAAAAAGGGGTTTTACCTCGCTATTTATTTAGGATCCTTAGGTGCACCACATCCAGGTGGAATGCGCCGCCCCACGCACCGAAAATGCACACACAATTATAGGCCTGGCAACTTAGCATATCTATCAAAGATTCTCTAATGAGAGGCTCGAGTGAATCCCTCGTCCGAGGAGCCTTCCACGTGGATGGGCCTATCTTAGTTTACAGAATATGTTCTAGAGAGAACCTTGGTGTCTGGGTCTTTCTGACCTCTAATTGTGAAGCTTCCAGGATGTTTAGTCTCTTGGCTTAACAGAATATTGGGTCTAGCTAAGTTATCAGTCTTAAAGAATTAAAAGTATGTAGGCTAAAAGCACTAAAAATACATAAAACTATATAAAAGATATATAAAAAGGGTATATATATAAAAAAGGCAAAAAATCATCCTGGCATCAGCTGGAGTTTCCCTGTTGGCTCCTATTACCACAGGATGCACTGGCTCATCTCTGTAAGACTTCAAGTGTGCTGCAGTAGCCAGCACATCTCAGAGCAAGAGATATATACAGATGAGCAGGGTGGATGTGTGAATCTCTGCTGCTTCAGTGCAAACTCCTGCAGTTTAAAATAACTGCAGAGTAAAGTGGGCTTAGTCTCAGTCTTGACAGGCTTTGTGCTGAAATACATGTCTACTCTCTTGCTTCAGTACCTCTGCTATGAGGGATTGGCTGAGGGCTGACAACAAGTGGTTATGAAGTTGTTAAACTGCCAAATTAAGTCCGTTGTTGATCATCTTGGACTTCTCAAAATGTTGACATTTTGTGAAGTTATCTGCAACCTGTATATCAAATTTGGACACAGGTGCAGTTATTAAAGTATGTTTCTTTAGTGTCAAGCAGGGGCCCTTTGTGCTGGGCTCTGCCTGCATGCTCATGTGGCGGGAGTCATTCTTTGCCAGGAAGACGAACGAGGTCTGGCAGACAAATCAGCGATAGGTGATAAATAGAAAAGGAGAAGTAGCTTCTCCATGGTGATACAACAGATCTGGAGCAGGTCTGCAGCAGTCCGTGTTGCTCCAGAAGCTCTGTTCTGTTCCTGTACTCTGCTCTGTTTCAGTGTTTTCCTCTGTCTTAAATAATTTTCAACACCATCTGAAGTAGAAGGCAATAAAGTAATTTGGTTGCTGAGGGCTTATTACATTGCTAGGATTTTGCAGAAAGCCTATTTAGAGAAGGCAACACATACTTATCGATGGATTTAGGATTGCTATTCTCTAGTTAGACACTGTAAAGAGAGTAGAGATCATCTTGTTCGTTGAATAGTATTTACTGTGATTGGATTGAAATGCAGCTGCACACTTGCTTCTGAAAAAATAAACTGGAGATGACAGTTTGAGCTAAATCTCACAAAAAAATTTCTATCATAATCCTTGGCTGGGCATATTGGAAAGAGATACATCTATCTTTGACACTGCTTCCATGCTAAAAAAAAGAGCTGAGAATGATCTGCACATTCCAAACAGAGTAAATGCTAATATTGTCAAGAGTCTTAACAGTATATTTACCAAAAAACCTGGCTCTATGTGCAGGGAACTGCAGGCTGGCAGAAAGGTGCAGTATACCCAAAGCTTTCCTGTGGTTCCTGAAGGAAGCTGCTTGGCTGTCCCAGGTCTGACGGAGCACTCCTGAGTCTGTAACAGGCTCTGCTATGGTGAAAGTCCTTTTCTGCTGCTGTGAAATAATTGTTTTTAAAATGGGGGGTTCTTCTTCCGGCTTGGGGAGCAAAAAGGAGAAGCTAAAGCATTGCTTAAGTCCTCAGAATTTTTTTCCCCTCAACAAGAAAATATTGCCCCTTGGTGCCCTTTTGCTACCAAAGGATCACTTTGACATGGGTACAGTGTGATGTAGTCATTTAAAAATATTAAAGGGTCATCAAACATCATTAGTTATATCATTACTGATGACCTGAGGGTTGGAGCTTTGGTTTCAAATCCATCAGTTTTCAGCTAATAATGATCATTAACAAGTAAAGATAAATGAGGGATGTTATATGCTACTTCTGTATTCATTTGCTATATTCAGGCAGTACATCTTCTACTGCAGATATGAAACTACCAAAATGAGGGGGATGACAGGACGCAAAACTGTTTTTCAGTCTCCAAGAGACAGTTTCTGGCTAGAAGAAAGTACTCATTGACAGCAACTGCTGAGAGAAAGAAATTATGAGCTACTGGACAGCAAATGACAAAATCTCAGCAGCAAAACTGATCAGTCAGAATTTACAAGTGTGATCTCTTTTCACGGCCTTGGCAGTTAATGATCCTTTGGGATCCAAAGTGACATTGGAAGTTAATAGCCTACTTCTCTCTACAACAAACAAAATTAAATACTTCTTGTTTTGATGAATCATTTTCAGGATTGTTAATTAGGAGGCCTGGCCCTAACAGAGATCCCGGAGTCGGCTTTCCGCTTCCTGCTGACTTCTGGGGACTGATTCAAATCCTATTGGAGGCAGTGGGTAAACTCAATAGGGTTTTGAATTAGGTCGTTAAAATTAGTATCTGTAAGGAAGTCACTTTATCTCTCTGAGCTTCTTTGTTTATGTGTTCACATGGGGACAGCTAATAATTACTCACATCGAGATCTTTACAGCATTTTTCTATGTGTCCATGGACAATATTATAGAAGGAGAAATTAGTCATTTAAATGTGCATAATCTATTATTTATTCTAAACTATATGCAATAAATATCATAGTTTATGATAGAATTAATATCCGATTCTATAATAATTGGCAGTTAGCTGTAAAGGGATCACAAAGAAATGCAAATAAAATATTAACATATATGAAGTAAATGATTTGTGAGAACATCTAAAATCAGATAAAAACTTAATGAAACATAAAAAATAATTATGATGCAGAAACAGCACTAAACTATGCTAGACCTGTGGTGTTAGTAATTCTCAGTCTTGTAGTTAAGTGGCGACAAGTAAATACAAAATACACTGGAAATCATATTGTGCAACAAAATGAACATCAAGCCTCAAGAAAAAGGATCAGTTATAACGGTAATTAATGCAGGGTGGATTCTGTTTTGGATTAATTCAGCCAGCTTCATTTAGGCAGTTCCAGGAAGGACTCTTGATTTGCTTATACTGCTATTATTTACTTTGTACATGGCAGACTTTTTTATTTTTTCTTTTATTATAATTATTATTATCTATTTTATTACATTATTTTGGGTGAAATATTTCACCATTGAATCCATTTGATTGTTTCCTTCCAATGGAAGTGTGACATCCGTATCTGTAGAAAGGTCTTTAATTTCACAAATATTGATCTTAGGATAGAACAGAAATATTAATCTCAGGATAGTTCATGCCCTTGGTCTAGATTCCACCTTGGGTTAAGACTCAGGCCAGTGACACTGCTCCTCCTCTTCATCATCCCAGCTTTTATGCAGGGAGGAAACATCAACCCAGTGTCACACACCAGAAGTTTTCTAAGCTGGAGGAACCCCAACCCCAGCCTATGGGAGCTAAGACTCAGCAGCCTACACATAAAAAACAACTACGGAGCAAGAAAATAAGGAAACCTTGCTGAAATCTGCAGAAAAAACCTCAGCTGGCTTTCCTGGGAGTGATACTTTTCACAGACATGCAGTGTGTTCGTTACAAGAGCCAAGGAAGCTCTAAATCTTCCCTCTTAAGAGAAAACTCCTCCCCGGGCCCCTCAGGGCAGCTGCAGCAAGGAGTGAGGGGGCACCTGCAGAAGAGCCCTACACAAAGGGGGCTTCTCTTCCCTGTCAATCCGTCCTGTAGCTCTAAGGTAATGTGGTTACTTTAGGAGATGAGAACATGGGTTATGTCATTTTTGTACAAATGCTTGTTGGGTGACTCTGGTGACTAAAGAAACCAGAAAAAAGGGTGTTTTCTCTTATCACACATAATCCTAAGCTCACAGCTGGGGCAGGGCAAACAAATTTCTTTTTTATTTCTCATGAGAGAAGCAATTATAATTTTTGTTGATGAAACAGAAGTGCTGGTAAGTAGCAGCATTTAGTATAAGGAATTTGGGTGAGTTCTTCCTTGGTACCAAAACTTTATTTTTATTGGCATAGAACAGCAATCCTTAAATTGCCACTTAGAAACTTAAAAACATATAAAGATATAAACATAGAAAATACTTGAAAATGGCATACAAAACAAAATAATCCATCTCTTAATGTCATCATCTAGTGTAACCACCATAATAGATGGAAAAAACCAACCAGTTCCCTGATTATGTGTAGTCTGTGCTTATATGCAAATAGATTTGTGTGGGCAAAGATATGTGGGCCTGAAAATTGCCTGAAAATTTGTGTTTTCACTGCTATTAATAAGGTCAAAATATTCTTTCCTTTATTTAGGAAAAAAATAGGGAAAAAACCCCACCTCAGTACCTAAACAATGCTATAAAAGTGATGTGCAGCAAATGCAGAAGCTAATATAAAATCCACATGTCAATCTGTCTGTGGGAAGTATTTTGAAAGCCAAAGGCAACTCAATAAAAAAGGCAGCAGAAGCAGCATTTCAATTAGGTGAGAAGAGAGTAGGCCTTGACAGTTCATTACTGAACTGGCTCTTCCAAATACTGCCGTTTCTTTTCTATATTGTCCCATTTAGGTCATTAATGCTGGTCTCCAATTAGGAACAATATTTCTAAAGACATGTCTGGTTAGTAACCTTTGCTTTTTTTTTCCCCTGCCCATTTCATAAGTACAGTTGCAGAATTGTAGTGTAACTTCAGAAATACGAGGTCTGAATTGCCATTAGTGATGGTACATTAAATCACTGAGCCCCAGAGTACAAAGATGCTAAATGGTAAAGTCACAAGAAAAGGAAGAAAGAGATGGAAAGAGAGAAAATCACAGGAGAGCTGACCAGTCCTTGGTCTTGTCAAAAGCACTTGCTTTTCTTGCAGTTCTTTTGCCTTTAGGCATCACGTAAACTCTGGGAAGAAGTGATATCAATCTCAGGCTTCGATGAGGACTGTAGCAGCAGGGATCTTTGCTTACTCTGTCTGCCTGTGCAGCAGTAATTCCAAGCATGTTTGCTGTGCAGACTGGAGAGATGTCACTGCCACCCTGAAACCAGAGAGCTCAGGTGCAGGAAAGGGCAATCTGGTACATCAATCATCAAGGTGCCACCCGTCCTCATGGTGGGGGGCTGGAACTAGATGGTCTTTAAGGTCTGTTCCAAACCAAGCCATTCTATGATTGTGATTTATTCAGGATAACTGTTTCAAGTCCTTCTGTGAATCTGTTTCACCCTGTTATAGTTTCCCACTTCTTAGCTGTTTAGATGTGAGAACAGAGCTAGAACAGGCATCAGACAAGTAGGAGAAGATAGATTTCCATTCTCCAGATACCTGTGGAGTGGAGAACTGCTTCCTGTTTTCAAAATTGCTACTTTCTGATTTATTTTTAATCTTAAATTATGCAGCTCAACTTGGTGCTGAAAAGTTCCAAAGAAATTTCACTGACTGAAAAAATGAAAAGTGTATCATCTAATTCTTTGTTAATGAATCACCCTCTTCATAACATCATTCAAAAATCTGATGGCATTCTTGAAAAATAAAGTCTTGTAAATAACACTTCTAAAAGCTTCTAATTCCTGCAGGATATATGTATTTTGTCAGAGCAAGAAGGAAGTACTCAGCATAAGACAAGAAACCTATCTACTCCCCAGCCATGACAGTTTATTCTGCTTTAACAGACTCATCTATATCAAGATGCATAAGGAACAGGAACTAAAAATTGAGCTTGGAAACTTAGTATTTCATAGGTATATTATGCTAAACGGCTTACCCCTTATTGATTCACACAGTTATTAATCAAGAAAGCCTGAGTATATAATCCCACCTGATCCTTAGGTCCTTGGAAATGACAGTTAAAGCTGGCAGCTGGCTTAGTGGAAGTATGGTGGGATGAAAAAAGCAAATGAATATCATGTTGCATTATTCATATAATTCCACTAACAGAGACACAGGACTTCCATTAACTGTTGTTGCTCAAGAGCAGGACTCAGGACAAATGCATTGCTGAAAATACTAGTATGAGGCTGTGCAAATCCACCATCATAATTTTTCTGGGTTTCTTTTTTGTTGTTTTGTTTCTGTGTTTTGTTTCTGTATTTTGTTTCGTATTTGTGACCTATGACAAAATATTAAGGTTTCAACATTTAGTTTGTCTGACTGAGACATGTGCAGCTCTTTCTGACCTTCCTCATGTGTTGTACAAACACATTTAGATATTGCATTTGGTTATAAAAAGCTGCACAATAATGAAGAAACAGAAGCTGGTGTGGCAAGTGCATATGTTGCAAATCACCACCAAGTAAAATGCTACATATGTAAATGGCTAAGCAACACAGTATTCCTGATGTGTGGCCTTATCCAGGCTTTTTTAAACACCATTATTAAAGCACTGTTATTATAACAGTGTCTAGACAGCACAGACAGGAGCCAGGAACCCTGTTGTATTAGCTATTTAGTTAAATGAAAGAAGGAAGCAGGAAAAGAAACATGAATATATGAAATTACTTGCCTACCTTCATTGAGCAAACCAGCAGAGAAACTAGACTGGACTTTACCTAACATTTTATTTCACACCGTCATGCCTTTGAGAGAGATTCAGCTGATTTTGCTTCAGTCTGTGTAAATTTAACTTTAAATGTGAGCTAGGCATCTAAATCCAGAGACAGTCTATATGCCAGAGGCATATTTGAAGAGCTGCTCATCCCTTTCTGGGACAGAAAATACGATACGGAAAGATGAACTGTTCTTTGGCAATGCCTCTCTTTTCCCCTTGACTACAGAAAGAAACTAAAGGTTTGATTTCAGCTAGGTGCCTAATTTAATGAAGTTAGTTCAGATGAATCTCACCTTATTTTAATGGCTCATAGTACAAATTTCAATACCCTAGATGTACAGCACTGGGACCTTCAGAGACATATTAGTCAAAAATCCAAGATATACTCAAGGAGATCTTAATTTAAACTTTTCTACCTTAATGTGAATGCCAAAGTAATAGATCTGATTTAAAATATACCTTGATTCTGTTCTTTGAAAGCTTTGTCCTCACCTAATATTTTATTTTTCTGAGGTTTTGTTTTCAAAGAACTTTTATTTTTTCACACTGCAGTTTTCCAGTACAAATTTACACCAACAAAGGTTTATGGTATGCCACTGCCATCTCTTTCACTTCAGTAATTACAGGACATGAATATGAAATTAAGCAAATTGTGCTACAGTGGATGAACCAGAAGCCTTTACTGAAAACAAATCCCTGCTCATTCCAGCAGCAGGCGAGTGAAACACGGGTCCTGACAGGTGGGGAATGCTGTTTAACTCGGGGTTCTACCCAAGTGACATACCACTGCATATTTTTCAGGCAGCCTTATTTTGCTGTGCCAAAGAAAATAGCTTTCTCTTGTTCTAGTAATGTGTATTTTATGTTCTATGAATAATGTATGCTCTGTGTGTAACTTTTCACTTCAACTTTTGAAGGCATAGGGTGCTCCAATTTCCTGTTTCATACCATGATGTGGACCAACAATGATTAGAGTTCCTGAAATTGCTCATTTGTCCAATGAAATAACTTAAATTAATACAAAAACCTTTGCAGACTTCTGGGACGTGACTTTTTGAGGATTAACACAGAACCCAAGCCACAGGATATGTCTTTTTTCCCAATGTAAAAGACAGCCTCATGCTGTCAAGCTTTCTGTTTCTCAAATTCATTAATTTCACACAAAGCCCAGATATAAGTCATAGTATCGCTGATACATTTTAATACTAATTCCAAATACAAATCAATCTATGCCAATGAATTAATGGCTAGTCAAAAGTCAGTGGGATCTCACCCTAAGATATGCCATCATCACAATATTTGGGATTTTTCTTTTTGGTCTGGAGGGCATCTAGTTGAAAGCTATGTGGAAAGGCATGTACTGGTAACACTCCTGATGTAACTGTAATTGCCAGTACATCTGGTCATTTCTGCAAGCAGATAAGCAGGGCTGGGTGTGGCCACTAGATGCACAGCTTGCCACTGCTTCTTTGGGAACCCAGTCTGGGGATCTTGGAAGGCTTATCTTCAAATGTTTATCTTTTATAAGGGTTTTTACAACAACTATAATTTTGAATACAGAGAATTTACAAGGGATCACTTCTCTGCTTTCTGAATCTTTTGCTTTGTGCCACTTCAGTAGCACAGTCACATCCAGTTACGGCTGATGCTGCTATAGGGAAACAGGAACAGGAACAGAACTTGGGTTGAAGCTTCCCAGAATCTTCTCACTCCACGCAAAGGCTGTCCAGAAATGGCAAGTAATGAGGTTACTGCCTTCCTCTTTACTGTGCACCATCACTTCTGGTCAAAAAAGCCTATTTTTTCCCACGTGGTATGCTTTTTCTTGCTTATATAGAGTTTCCCAAGGCTAGAAAATAACATCAAGCACAGGAAGCAACCAGTGTAGCACTTAGAAAAAACCTTCCATCTAGAAAAATAATTCTCTTTTACTTCAGATCACTTTATGATGATGTGAAAATACAGAATTTAGTAGGACAAAGATGAGAAATGAGTGGGCAACAAAGGCACTTTTGCTGCTAGACAAGGAAAATAATATACAAAGACAGAGATGGAGATGAAGGAACAAAAAGTTGGATTTTAAAAGAAGCAAAAGTGCCAGGAATGTATTATCACAGACTAGCTGCAAATGATGGGGAAATACAAAGAACAGAAAAGGTGCTTAACATTAATCAGACACTGAAGTGTACAGGAAAGCTTTAAGGGAAGAGTTTAAAGAGGAATCAGTGCTATGGAGGGAGTTAGAGAAGAAAGGTTTCGCAGAGGGTGCAGCACAAGCATTGGGAAATCACCTCCATGTGTGGAGCCTCCCAGAACAGGTGGAGGAGGTGAAGTAGAACAGCACAAGCGAGAGGGATGGTTCTGATGCCAGGGGGAGTGATTCATGTAAAATACCACTGGATTAAGCCACATAGGTCAGGGTAAGACTAAGTTAAGCAAAGTAAGTATTTTCTTAAATCCACTCATAAGCACTTTTAAATTAACATTTTTCCCTTCCTAAAGTAGACCTGCCAAAATGCTAATGGCAATTTTGGCTTGTCCTGAGACCCTTTAGTTGAGCTTGAAGAACAGGAAACAAATGTCCAGTTTAGAAGACAGGCTCAGGGATGAGCTAAAACCTAGGCAGTCTCAAGGTAGAGGAGTCTCAAACCAATAACCTAATACAAACAAACCAGGTGGTTCCTTATCTTTACTTGTGTTTGTCTCACAACATAGACATCTGCTGTTTTAATTGCCAGGACTGTGAATGATCATGTTTAAGCTTTTTGCATGCCATACAATAAAAAACATTTCCAGGGAACATGGAACTGTACAGGCTGCTTCACACCTGAGGTTAGTACATCTTGCCTAGACCCTTCAAGTTTTGACAAAGCTACAACTTTCATCTGAAAAGAAAAATGAAGAATGGAAGTTTCTGAAAAGCTGCTCTGAGCAGAGGAAAAGCCTGCTTTGCTAAAACATCTAAGACAACATCAGGAATGGGGGAAAAGGATATAAGAAATATTTTTTTATGCTGGGTTAAGGAATAAAACCCAGATTTTTTTTAAGAAACCATGGTGGTTATTTCTGCTTAGAAAGGTTGACCCCAGTTTTCATCTCAATATTTGTTTATGTCTCAATCTAACAAGCCTTTAGGCCCATTGTGAAGCAATGTGAAAAAAAATCCCTCCAGAAGCTATGACCAGGAACTCATTGGGATGAAGAAATTGCTTAGAGGCTTTGCTGAATCTTTGCAGAAAATTGGTTCGTTGCTAAGGTGATGTTCACATCAGTAAGTAAAATGGGTGAGGGACTATTTTCTTGTCTTGCTGAGGAATGGCACAGCACAGCTTGCAGCTCATATGCCTGTGACTCAGCTTATTTTTCCCCAAAAACTTTTGGGGGCAGCCCCAGGGCGAGAGCGAGAATGCTGTCATGGCCCACAGCTGCACCAGGGCTATGCTGACAATTACTGTGAGCTTGGACTCACAGCTGCACCCATGTGCTGTTTTGTTTGGTGCTCTCACTATCCACTCCTGGGTTCTTCATGGACCACTTAGTGTAAAACCCTGAAAAGGTTTCTCCTATGTAGGTTTAGTCTTTGCCAGCTTAGGACTCCCTCTGTGTGGATGAGGACTGGATCTCTGAGACATGAGCGCCTTGCAAATCCCTGCTGTTGCAGACACTCTGCTGATGGATATGGCAGGCACATCTACATCTGCATCTACAGAATCACGAGAGGAGATGCAACTCTATACAACACAGGGGTAATTTCACTTAGATTTGATCTCTGTCACTGCAAGGAGAGGAGATAAAAATTGGAGCAGTCTTGAAAAACCTCGAATAAACAAATCCTTCAAATCACAGGGAAGATGTCTCAATAATAATCCTACTGCCAGGTAAAATGCTGTCATATAAAGAAGAGTTAAATGGAAGAGGAGCAGTGTCTGGCTCAATAGGATATATATGCAGCCTGAACACTGCCTCACAATAAAGAGAAAATATGCTGTAAGAAGGAGCACTGAGTAATAACACAGCCCTACTACATTTCAAAGCTGCTTTTACTGAACTCTGCCCATTTATCTAATTCCTTCTCTTCAGCAGGTTTGTTAGGAATTATTTTATGATTCTTTAGAAAAGAAAATAATTAAGAAATGAAAAGAAAGCATCTGACTGTCTCTTGTATTATTTTAAGGTTTTTTTGCTTACTTTTCTTGGTGTACACAAACTGCAGTACAGTTTTTAGGAAATAACAGGCAGATATTTGTAGTGGGTTAAATTAAACAATATAAGAGAAAATAAAGTAGGTAGATTTCGATTGGAAAAGACAGGTAGTGCTTCTGAGTTAGTACAGATGAATTTGATTCAATAATACAATGATTAAATGTCACTTAAACTAAAATCAAACTGGTCCTTAAAAGAAGTGACAAATATACTAAGTGAAAGTATTTTAAAATTAAAATTCGAGCCTCTGATGGAGGTATTATATTTTATGTAGAAGGTGTTATTCTGTATTTATCTGCATTTATTTGACGCAAATAAATGGAACATGCAAAAACAAATGGATTTTTTTTTTAAAAAGTGTGTTATGTTATTGACTTCAATAGGAGAGGGACTGAACCAATATTCTCTGTCCTGGTACAGTTACTGAGTTTGGGGTTCAGCTCATGTAGCTTTGGGAAGGGCTTTAGCTGTTTAAACACAGATTTTGGATGACAAGGATTACCAAGACATCCTCATGGGACTGTCAGCTATGGCAAATTACTTCAGGGAAGTGGCACACCTTTCTGGCATGCAATCTGGAGGCTAAGGGAGATACTCTGCCACGTACCAAACATTGCTAGAAGCCTGTTTTAGGCAACTAGATTCCCTGAGAGGTGTCTAGGATGTAGAGATGGCTTCCAGTCTAGATTCAGACACCTACATTTAGCTGTCTACAAATAGGTGTGCACTGGTGTGTCGGTAGCTAACACTAGTAGGTGTCGGTACTACTAGTAGTAGAGTACTCACAGTTAGCTGCAGCTACTGGCCCTGCTGCCAGGATTATCTTGTGCTTGCACTTCAACACAAGTTTTCTTAGCAGAAATCATACTTGCAGTTCAGAGAAGACCAAGAACAGAAGCATTTGTCCCCTGACCAGTGGCTGAAGTTACGCCTTTCAATTGTCAAAGTCTGATCAATTATTTGCAGGACCTTCCTTGTCCAGTAAGCACCAAGAAACTCAGCTGGCTCAATTCAGAAAAATGGGGCCTTGTTTTGATGGTAGGATCCTGTAATGGTTTGAAACTCAGTTGATTGACAAGCTTTTAAGCCAATGCGCTTTTGCAATTTTTGCATATTTAAACCCCGTGCAAGGGCGGGAAGTTCCTTTTGTTCCCGGTCTCCGAACGGAGAAGGGGGAGGCCTCTGAGCCTCCGGGCTCGGGCCGGGCTCCTGCCTGGCCCCTGTCCCCCTCCCCCTTCTCCCAGAGCTGTGGGCAGCTAAAAACCACCCATGGACTGCCCCACAGCCGAATTCATCGGCTCTGCTTTTAGAGACCAGGGGAAAATTCCCTTTCTCCCTCCATGCGGCCCCGCGCAGACCCGGCGGGAGCAGGCAGAGCCCTCTGCAGCCAGCACAGCTCGCACGAAGCTGAAGAGAACATCAGCACAGCCCTGAGGGAGAAGAACATGGAGGCTGCACGGTCAGGAGGAAAGAGAAAGTCAGTCACGTGGGATGACGCTGAGATGGCGGCGGGAAAAGAGGGTGGAGGCGCCTCGGTGCAAAACTTAAAACCCTTCTAGGAAGCTGTGGGAGAACTCTTTAAATCATTGTGAAGTATGGGGAGATGAAAAATCCATGCCTGAGAGAATTCATGGTGCAGCTTGGGAAGATGTCAGAAAATGCCTATGCCAGGCCATATAGTTTGTGAAGAAGCTTTTAGAGATTTGGAAGCAGAGAACCTTTGTGTTTAGGCTGGAAT
>VZTE01005755.1:2033370-2252756 GCA_013397775.1 Eulacestoma nigropectus
GGGGGGGGTTTGCTTTAACATCTTATTAGTTCTTGTTACTTCTAACTCTGTTAGTAAAAAACTTCTTTATAGTCTTTAAAGTTATAGGCCTGCTTTGCATTTCTTCTAATTCTTATCTCACAGAATGAAATAGATGTGATCAAACCACTACAGATCCAGATGAGCTAGGTGCAGAGAAGGCACTGCTGTTAATGTAGATCTGAGATGAGATTCTGTTGCCTGAGCATGGGTGTGTAGTACCTGAGGTGCTGTGCTCTCATTCTGCAGCCCAGACAGTCTCTAAAACCACAAGTACTCTTGGACTGAACCTTGAGATGCCAGGCTTTGGTGCACCTGTAAATGCTGTTGTCTCACCTTTGGACTGGGGGGTAAAGAGATCTTTCAGTGCACTTTCACTCTGGTAAGGGGTAAGCTGCCATTGAGGACACACAACTGCAGGCGATTTCAGCAAAACAACTGAAAAAAAAAATTAGGAGCAAAAATGGCAGCTACCACCCCGGGTGAATTTCCGGGTGGTTGTTTACATTTCAGCTGTCTTCAACAATACAAAAATGCAAGCAGAAGTCAGAAAATTTCAGTGGAAGCTTACTTAACTAAGCCAGTAATTTTTTTAAGTCTGAGCATATGAGGATTTTATTTTGATGTCTGCTAAAAGAAGGCTGACATTTTAAAAAGTGTTTGTATTCCAAATTCCCACTGTTTTCAGTGAGAATTAGCCATTTAATCCTTTCAAAGCCTGGCTCTGAGTCCGAGGGTTTCAAGCACAGCCCCTGCATGTTCCCATTTCCATGCCTCCAATTCTGTGCCAGTGTGGATGTTAAGCAGTAGCCCAACCCCACCATCCACCTCTGAAGGACACCAGCACTGACAGTGCAGCAGATGTTTTCTCTCCTGGTTGTGTATATGGATATTCTCTGCACGCGCAGGAGCAAATGGGCAGCAGGGTCACGGGCGTGGTCATGCCTCCAGGGCAGGCAGGATTGGGAGTCCAGCCAGGTGGGCAGAGTTGTCTCTGCTGATTGCTGGAGGGGACAACCAGTGTGGAACCTCTTCTGTCCATCAGGTACAGCCAGCACCACCAGCAGATATAACTTTCCCCTGGGGAGAACAAGGATGGTGCTGTATGACTTCAGGCAGCAGTCTCCCTTACCCAGGATTTTAATAAGTATATCTAAGGAGTTTACTGAATTATTATTGATTTAGGCAATTTTTTGCCAGGAATATGGTTTAATCTAGTATATGTTTCCCTGAACCTGCATGTGCCTAAATTACAGACTTGCTTTCAACTGGGAACTTTAGACCATGGTTGATTTTTTGCTGACAAGCAAAATCATAATATAAAATATTGGACTCTCTCATGGAATAAAGTTGCCAGCATACTTAAGTTCAATTAGTTACAATTTTAATTTTCTACAGTGTTTTCATGTAAGAAGGTAAACATGCTGTACAATACTAATTGTAATATAAATATATGCAAGAATGAGATTAATACAGTATGAAAGTGGAAGCAAGATCTGATGTATGTTCACTGTAGCAAAACAAACTTTTAAGGAAAATAAAAACATTTTCTTGTTTTTCCCCACAAAACCATAATCAAATTCTGTATATTTCCACAGAGTATATCAATACAGAAGTAATCACATTTACTAATGGAAAATCCGTTCTGCTGAAATAACCTGATCAGTCCCAGTGAAGACATTCAGTCTGGTCCCATGAACACTTACTTTCCCTCTCCTAGTAGTTCTCTCATATCTGTATTGAGGGCACAGTATGTTCTTTGTAATTTAGAAATCTTTTTCAGTCTTTGTTTCTTCCTCTTGATACATTATCTAAAGGATATATCTTTCTATGCTTGTGGTTTACAAAAACCTAAATTAAAACTAGGTGGCCTACATTCACCATTTCCCTTCTTTGTCTTAGAAGATGTTGGAAAATGGATTCCCTATTTATTTTTTAATCGTGCACACCCACAGCTCCGTAAAAGAGGTTATTGCTCACCACAGTTACTGGTTAATGTCACAGCGCCCACTCCTACTGTTCAGCAATGAGAAGAGCTTTCTAATGAACCTAACATCATCAGAAACCATGCTGGTTTTAGATAGTCCATGAGCATTGTTTAATAATTGATTAATGTGATTAGCTGCCTTCAAAATATATTGTTTTATTTTCTGGACTTACCTTCTTTGAAGACTGTGGTGTGATAAATGTCATCATTAAGACCCTGTAACACATGCATGGCGAGCTTTCAAACCAGGAATGTCTTCTCTGTTAATTGAGCAGTTATTATTTTTCCACTGGGATGTACTCCTTCAGCAGATAGAAAATTCATACCCCTCTTCTGCCTTTTTTCTTAATTTCTTCGTTTTGTGCCTGTTTCTATTGTTTATTCTCATTTTGGGGGGAAAAGTTAGGACACAACAATGCCAGAAGAGAAGAGATTTGAGAGGACTAGGACTAGGTCCTCACATGTGGTGCAGGGATTTAGAGGGAATAACTCTACATGGAAAAGGCTAGCAGAGAAGGGCAGGAACTCACTTTGAGGTCAATCAGGTCCAAAGATGTAAAGATGAAATAGCTTGGACTTATCTCTTGTTTGGGGTAAACCTCCCAGCATGCCTCAGTTTTCCTCCCCTGCTACAGCCTCGCTGGACGTGAGAGGAGCAGGCTACAAGATGGGCTGTGATTAGAAATGTTAAAATCCTTTTAAAGTCTCTTACTCACTCCCATTTCCTTTTGTGCTGTATGGCAAGATGTCGCATCTGGGGATATAAAGGAGCACACGTGCTCAGAGGTGCGGATTTGTCACCGCAGCTGCTGGACTGTCCCTGCTTAATGACAGAGCTCAAGCACAGCCAGTGCATGGGCTGTGACAGACACCCCTGAGATGCGCCCCAAACTTGTCTCACTCTACACCCCTTCTAGTCATGTGTAGAGTATGACAACATTTTTGTGATTAATAGCTATTTGTTCCCCAAAGAGAGTGTCAAGATGTGCTAATTCAGGTTAAATTAAGCAAATAATTTAACTTATGAAAATGGAGAAAATAAAGTGGATTTAAAAATATATTTTTGAAATTAAGCTGAGTTTCTGTTTTGAATTATGTCTTTATAAGTTTAAGTTGCAAAAAACCCCAAAGCAAACTAATCCAACTTTAGAAATAAATACTTGAGAATGAACAAAAAACTTTCTTCAGATTTAACTGAGACATTTATTTGATCCAAAGTGCATTATATCATTTTTTAAGTAATGAAAGGAGGAAGACAAAAGAAAGGGAATCTCTTAAGTCAACCTGATTGATTTTTTCTTTACTCTTTTTTTTTTTTTTTTGCTTAGCTAGTCTATCAAAAATTCATTTATTCCCACAAACATAAAGCCTTGCTAAATCTGAAGGTAAATTACTGTAATTGCTAAATGCCTTAGACCCTGGCAGGATGTGCTGATATCTGGAAAGAAAATCCATAATTTACAGACAGTATAAAAATGCCCATAATATGTAGATAAGAAAAATATGAAAAACCCAGACTAGTACTCATGCATACAGATAAAAAGCTGTAACAGTCACCCCATATACTGTCGTTTCAGCCCTTGCCTTTTATGGACTGACAAGTTTTTATGTAGCAACAAGAACTATTTTGTTTTCAGTTATAAACTTTTCATTAATTAGTATGCCTATTCCAGCAATAACTGGAAGAATGAGTTGGGACCAAGGTGTTCACTGCACTATAAAATCAGGGATTAGAGAAGGACTGGAGATTTTTCAACCTAAAACAGGCAAAAATTGATACAAGCCAACTAGAAAACAAGGTTCAGAAATAGCTTGGTAACAGGAGTCCCTGGGCTCTAACAAGGAAATGAAGAGTGGGACGGAAATGGCAGGGCTCTTCTGAGGATGGAAATGAAAGAGCAGATGAAGAAACAAGTAGCTGGCAATTGGCAATGCTTCAGTGCTGTACCTCTACTGGAATGCTAAATGTACACAATAGTGATGCTACCGTAACCCTAACATGATGACCAATCTGCTGTTCATCAGCACATGGACCATGGACCTCTTCTCCAGGAGGTTTAATAGGTGCTGTAAGACCTGATGGTATTTGTTGCCCTTCCAGCATACTATTGCCAGGAATCTTCTCTCCTTCCTATCTTTTGCAGACCTCACAAACTCATGCATTTCCTCTAAAAGAGTATAACTATGATACTTACCATCCACAGGGAAGAGTCCCTGGCACTCAGGGGCTGCAATGGCTGCTGGAGAAAGAGGACTCCCCACTGAGGACAGGGACCATCAACTCTTGCTTCTGTTGGGGCAGAGCTTCAGCCTGAGCATGGGGTAGGCTGTAAGATGCTCAACTTTCTCTGTCACTTGGCCTGGTCTTTTTGTTCTGGTCTGGCTTTGGCTTTTTTATTTGTCTGTGCCTGTGTTTTATAGGCTCTAGCAGCTGGTCTGGCTATGCTTGATGGCAGCAGTTGCAGCAAGTCATTTTAATCTGGAAAACACCAGGGTGGGTGGTACAAGTAATTTATGCGCTCTTTTCCAATTTTGGGAACAGAGAACTAAGGCTTCTCTGGTGATAGAAATTGTGGAAATTAATAACAAAGAGGGAAGAGTAACACAGGGCATGACCTTGTCTTTTGTGAAAATAAAGGAATCCAAAAGAAATGGGAAAATATACGACCTCATCACACACCTGTTCCATCTGCCCCTTCTGGCAGTATATCCCTGGAGACTCATTGAGCATGGAACTGCTAAAGACTTCACCATATACCAGTGGCTTAAAAAGCCACTTGATCTGCAGGGGTACTAAATGTTTTATTTAGAGGAAATCAATGTGTTCTGGTAGCATCTGCCTTGGAATCTCCTCTGGCATGAGGAGAAGGTGAGGTTCCAGTTCAGTGTCAGTACAAATGAAACACAAGACGCTCTTCTTCCCACAAATATTTAATAACTGGACAGGAATGTGTGCCCTGGATTAAGAGGAAAGCTAAGGTGGATGTCTAGGTGGACAGCTAAGATGGCTAAATAGTGCAGGTTTCTGGTTAAAAAACTGTCTAACTTAAAACAGGTTTAAACAGTACTTTGGACTGCATACATGCAATTTAGGTAGATATTTATATTTTGACTGTGTTCTGTGCTGGTTTCCTCTGATGCACCCTCAGTCCCAGGTCTCCCGGTCCAGGCTTGGTCCGCTGCACCAGCTGCTGTACAAATACATGATACACTGCTCACAGCGTAAAGGAAGAAAGTAATCCATCAGCAGGATTGGACATGGGGAGCTGAGGTAGCAAGAGATTGACAAGAACGTCTGACATCATGACAGAAATCTTTGGCAGTGCTGTCAGAACTCATATCTCTTCTGTCCTAGCCTACTGTACCTAGGAATGGAGTCCATCCGTCATCTTCTGAAACAGCTCCAACTTTTTCAGTCCAATGGATTACATGGAATTTCTTCCCGTATGTTATTTACAGAACCTGAAAATTAAAACACTGAAGCAACTTTTGTGCCACACTTTTTTCATTTCACATTTTATGGATATGTGACTTTTGTGTGGAAATTATTTTTTCCAAGCACAGTAGTGTCTAGAGCAAGAATATGCCAGTCAGGCAGTCTGCTCTGCAAAGCAGCTTCTTTCATTTATTTCACATGAACAGCTGAGATAATGGCAAAGACTGGGAGGTGCCATTGTTGTTTCAGCATGCCCCTTACAAAGATATAGTAGTACGTTCATATTCAGCTGAATCCAGGCTATTTATCTTTTGCCCTCAAAGTCCCCACTTTTAAGCATACTGGGGGCAGGACCTCAAGGTAATTTTCTGGTATTGTAGGTAGAGACTGTGTGTTTTCTTCCTTCTGCTTTTGTAGGTCTGAGGCCTGAGGATGGAAGGGCAGCAGGAATTACTGAATTAACCATTCTGTCTTGAGTGCAGGTGGACAGAAGTCAACAAAAATTTGGGAGGAGATGAGATGTGCTGCTATACACTGGATAAATGTCTGTTACCATAAGGGCAGCTGGAGTGGTGTTTCAACCCTTTCCACTATGAAAAAGTGGTGTTTTCCCTATTGATGTACTTTCTAGTATTTCTCAACATCAGTTATTCTGATGAAATCACTGCTGCTTGGGAAGATAAAGAAAGTAAAAAGAGGCATCAGCAACTAATCAATTCCACCCACTTTTCTAAAGACTTTGTCAATTCACTCTGAGAACTGATTGTTCTTGGTTAAAGGTGATCAGGCTATTGCGTCTGACAGTATCTCTAAAATAACAATACAGACTTCAGGCATTTTTGACTCAAAGCAGTTCAGTACAGAACACAGTTAAAATTTTACCTTAGTTATGTCTTTGTTACTAAAGGCCAAATATTCTTCTTGGCATTGCATAGCTCATCAAAATGAGGAAAGTAATGTTCATCCCTCCAAACTTCGGGTTTGTTCGTGGCTTTGCTATGAGACTTGGATCAGGGCATCAGTACTTCAACCTGGTTTGGGGAGCACCCTGAGGGGGACACTGTGAAACCAGGACTACATCTGTACCAGCACTAAATCCTGCCAGGCAGCATATTTGAGGTACTTGGGCTCTGTCATCTACATTGTTTAAATGTTCAGTTTTCAGAATGGCTCTTGGCATGCTTTTGGCTCATGTTAAAATACCATTCTCCTAAGTAACTCCTAGCTATTATTCAGGTGCAAACACAGGCAAAGCACTGTTCCCAGGAAACAGTGTGCATGCTGCCAATATATTCTGAAGGGAAAAAGGATAAAATGTTGTGGAAATACTCAGTTCTCTGCACATTGGCCTCCCACACAAAGACACAGTCTAAGACTCAGTTGTTGTGTTAGTGTTAACATTTCCATATAGAATCACAGAATATTCTGAGCTGAAAGGGACCCACAAGCATCATCAAGTTCTACTCTTAAGTGGATGGCCCTTACAGGGATCAAACCCATGGCCTCAGTGTTATTACCACCATGCTCTAATGAACTGAGCTAATCTCAGGTTACTGAGCTAATCTCAGGGTATAATATATAGATCAGGAACCTGGTTTTGAGCTGAGTCTCCCTGTTCATGCTTTGGTTCGCATCCCATAGAGGGTTTGCAGGACCTGATCTGGATTGTTCTTGGATGACACTAATGCAGAAAATGTGCACAACTAGCACAGTCCACCTGCTAGGCTCCAGAACACCATACTGGAGGTCCTCTGCAAGGAGTCCCTTAGATGTGCACAGTGTGAATACTGGGTCCTTGGCACCATCTCCTCCATCCTACACGACCGTTCCTGCTCCTTCTTGCTCATCTAGACTTGGTCTGGGTGTTCATACCTGGGTGGTTATATGGCCACACTGTTGTATGTATCAAAGAGGAACTACAACTCTTTTCCACCCAAAACTGGAGAAGGATCCCCATGGGTTCCCATGGTGAAGGTATTTCTGATGTCAGTGAGGTTATAGATAAATCCTAAATGTCATTATGGTATTTCCTGGATCTATAGCGCAGTTTTCAACCGAGATCCTGAACCTACAAGTGTTGTCATGACACTGCTGCTTTTGAAAACCTCTGGGCGTCAAAGTCACTATGCAGGGCCAACTGCCTTCAAACCCATGAAATGGGTTACAACACAAGTAGAAATGGCAACATGAAAAGTCTCAAGCATCCAATCAGAATAGGGGTCTGTAAAGTGTGTGATCTTGATCATAAGAAGATGCAAGTCAAACTAGTGATTTCTTCTCTCAAAGAGAAGCAGGAATGTTTTGGAAATAGATATCACAGAGTTAAGCTTAACAAAAGTGCTATTTCTCTAACATCCTTGATCACAACCCTAAAATGTCTATCTAGGCTTGGGTTTATTTTAAGTGAGCCATGTCAGTGCCAAGCTGATACCTGCTACATGAGCAGCTTGAAATATCACTGAAACTCTATGAAGGCTACTGAGCATTTTTCCCTTGAAATTTCATAGGATTGCTACTGTAATCATGGTTCTCCAGGGAAATTCAGTGTCCTCACAGGCTCACACCTCTTTCACTGTGGTATGTTGACTTTGCACTGTTATACTCCTACCCATAATTTAAACCATGCAGGTGTTGCAGGCCTGCACCTGGCTTTTGTGTACATGGACATCATTTGTGTGGAATTGCAACTTTACATAGGGCCTAAGAACCTGTTTGGAGGTGGCTTCTTGCCTGCTGAACCACAGTCCACACATTTTTCCTAGGAACCTGGCCCTTTTTATGATTAGAGCTGTAATATTGCAGGTAAGGGGAGTGGCAAAGGAAACATACAGAAAGACTGTGCAAGTCAGGAGAGATGGATGGGATAGATTTTTATCTAGCAAAATAAATTAAAAAAGAAAAAAAACCCAAGTGGATTAGCATACTTCAAGGCATGCTTGGCAAAGGTGATGAAGCTGCTGGGCATAAACAAAAGCAAGAACTGCTGGATGACATACACAAATGCACCATGACTATGATAAAAGTGAGAGATTTATGAAAGCTTCATGTATCTTGTGCTCTTCTTCATCCCATCCTGCTCATTTAAATGGCATCAAGTGTAAATATTGAAAACCCAGATGACATGCTATTTTGGATGTTAGTTCAACCTGTTTATCCTATTATTACCATGACATTTGCAAGTGTTATCTTTGGGTACCAGAGCATGGATGAATAACTATGAATGATATTTCAGAGCTGTCCTATCACTAATGAAATCCACACTCATAATTAGTTTCATCTAAAGAATATGAAGTTCCCTCACTAATCATTTATGGGTTTTCTTCCAGATTTGTAACATACTGACTGATACAGGAGTTAACAGATTAGGTTGCTGAACGCCTGGAGTGATCTCATAGACAATGGAAACAAAACATCTTCTAAATCAATCATCTTGCTAGCTATTTAGCTGGCTTTGCTCCTAAGAGATCATTGGACAGAAGACATTATTCAAAGGAAAAAGAAAAAAAAATCAAAGGGAAGAAAGTGCATTCATTATTTTCTAACTATGCACACATACATAGTCCCAGCTGCTTATGCAATGTGAATGACATTATTTGTATTTCTTGAAGAGTCCCTAATCAGGTTCTGTACTGCTGAATGCCTTTGTTTGGGAGGTAAGCATGTCTCTGAATTAACCTCTCTAACACTTCTCTTTCCCTCTGTGCTGCTCAGTGTGCACGTAATCCTGGGAACCGTTCGTCTTGGATTCAATTGTCCATTGTCTGAACAAAAGACCAGACATCACTTAAGACTCTAGGAACTGACTGACTATTTACAGTATATCAGAAGTCCTTTGGGCTTTCATTTCAGGTTTTAGCAGAGATTTGTGGTGAATTTTTTTCACCTTTTAGCCCTTTCTGCAGTGCTGGATATGCCTTCTCTCAAATTCTCTAAATCTATTTATCTGTCTAGGACATTAATGCTCAGCCCAAAACAATGAAATTATACAAACAATGTTTTCTGCAAAAGTCTGCTTAATGCAGTGTATTAAGATTCCTTTTGGCCTTTTATAAGAAAGGTTGTGGAGGGATGTGCGTTTTGCCCGGAACGCAGTGTTGTGCTTTCCAAGTTATTTCCGAACAAAGACCTCCGCGCAGGGTCTGCTTTGTCTGAAATACTATTCACTTTTTCCATTCAGGTTTTCTTCTCTTCATAAATTTAATCCTAAGCCCTGGAATTCTCTCCTTATTTTTTTAGTTATGATGAGAGGGAACAGCTGGACCATTTTGCAGACTTTGTTGACAGTGCTTAGTTCTTACTTTTTCTTCCCCCCCCTCTGTTTTTCAGACAGTCCCTGGCTCACTTTGTCTGGCTACTGTCTGACATGTCAGCTTACACTATTCCAACTCCCAGCTGTTCTTTCCTTTCATGCTATGGATTGTTCTTTGCATTATAGTCAAACATGGGTTTTTATTTCCAAAGGGCTAATCTGTTTCCACAGCAACCCATAAAATGGAGAAATCTGATCCCAGAACTTTTCTTTAAAACTTTAAATGTGTATATAAACACATATGTATTTGTCCATCTTAAAGGCAATTGCTCTATCTGTGAAATGGAAGTTGTTATGAACACTCTGGAATCAGTAAGTTCTCAAACTGCTTAAGCTACATCACATTTCTGATTCTTATTATAGATATTGGCAGAAAAGGACTGGGAATATTTTCCATCAAATGTGGTTGCAGTTGCAAAATTGAATACGTTAAACTTAATTATTGGGATCTCCCTGTTTACTCAGTGTCAGATATTTCTGTGTAAATTTTTCTGGCTACCTATTAATTGTCATTGTCAATGTTACTCCTGCAAACTGACTTGGAACTGAGATGATAACCCTCTGTTTGAGCTGTAAATGCTCTGGAATCTAATTGAAATACTGGTATGCGAGGAAAGCAAGATTATTCCTTCCCCTTTTGAAAAGCTGTCCTTTGTAGCTTACTGGAGGCTAGCAGCAACATAAGCTTTCATTCCTGTGGATAAATTGAGATGAAGAGCAACTACCTATCTGTGGAGAAGTCTCAGTCTTCTCTGTATGTGTGTGAGCAGTTTTGAATGAAGGCGAACATCTAAAATGAAGCAGAATGCATGCAGAGTCTGTTCAAATGTAATGGCCATATCTCATCACCTGCAAGTTCAGTAAAGTGCGTTGTTTTATCCTGTTCTAAAACTGCTGATCCTGAGTGAAGTTTGGGCAGCTTCAGCTGGCTGTCTTGGTGTAACCAACACGTTCAAATCCTGCCAAGCTGGGTGCCATAAATCCTCGGTCTTCATTGCGCATTGGCAGTTACTCAGTATGAGGGCTGAGCCTTCTTCAAAGCCTATAAAGGCCTGTCCTGTGTTTATACCCTTAGGCTTGGCACTCAAGCTTAGAGGATGTCTCTGAAGAGGTTAGACCAACTTTGATTCGCCATTTGTATAAGGATTAGCTTCATTATGTTTAAACCAGGACAGTGAGTGGATACCTGCTGGGCTGGGGGCAAGAAGGCAAAAAGCTTGATGAGTTCAGCCTGTTCAGGGTATGCTAATTTGATTTGGCAAAATTTCTGGCTGCCTATCAATCCATGATCCAGGAGTGTCAGGAGGGAAAAGCCATGGCACATTTCAGTTAGTACTGAGACCATTTCTTTACACAGTTTTTCACCAAATACAGAACATTAGGCATAGATGTATATTAGTAAAGCATCTGAACTGGAGGCAAGTTACTAAAGACTTCTGAAAATATTTTCAAGTGCTTTTAAGAATGACCTAAAATAAACTCATATTGAATGGAATATTCCTGGGGGCATCAGTTCACTTCAAATCCACCTCTTGCTTTGTCACAGGGGAGTTCAGCTTCTTACTGAATGTTTATTTTAAGCAGTATATATTATAGGAATAAATTGCAAAGATTTCCATCCAAGTACTGCTTAAAACAGAGCCCTGAAGCCCACTCTCCCAGCACTGATAAGAAAAATCTTGATTCAAAGATTGCCCACATAACTGTTCATGGACATTGTGCATATGTTTTTGCTCATCTGCCTGATCTACTCACTATTCCTACCCACTGCTACATCAGGTATCATCAGATACCCGAAGTACTCTTATGTGATCACATGTAAAACCACTTGTTAAAGACATAGGTTTTCAAACTTGTTTGGACACAAAAGGTCCCATCAGCTGTGGTCTTGAGAAGAGCCTTAGCAAGACTCCCAAAACACTTGGGGAATGTAGCAGTGAAGCCACACTCAAGCAATATATTTGATTAAATATGTTCCTGGAGGATCAGAGCTCATCTTCATTTGCCCACTGCTTTTAATTCCTGTTGTCATCCTGCTTTATGTTCTGTGGAGAGTCAAACTCATTCCTTCCTTCATCTTTTTTTTTTTCTTCCCTTCCAGCTCAATCCCACCCACTGTATGAACTGTGTTAGTGTCTGAGAGAAGTTTTATTCTTGGGCAGTCCTTGCAAAAATATTCATAGCAGTGTAGGTTGCTGATGCAACACCTCTGGCGTTTTAAACACAGTTGGGAGGAACACTCCCATTTCCCAACACACTCTAAGTCATTGGCTTATGACTAAAATCCCAGAGCAGAGAAATAATTTGCTATAATAAGGCTAATGAGGAACTGTGACTGTGTTATCATTAAAATTGGGGAAATCTTATGGTCCCTGAGGATTTGTGAATAACTAGTGTTAGAGGGATGCCAAACTATTTTGATGTTTTTCCTCCATCGTGGCCTCCTCATCCTTCACATCTGCCTCCTAAGTCCTTTGATGATTTGAACAAAACAAAACCCATGTAAACATAAATATATATGTACATTTTCTCCTACTTAGTATCTGAACTTGTGTTTCCTACTAAGAGTTCTACCTTCTTTTGAAACTTCAAGAGAAATGTGGTGTTTATGTTGACCGTGTTACTTCTTCTTTTGCCTGATATATTTTTAATTTTCTCTTGGCCGAATTCTTCTCTCCCTCTCCCTAGCACCTTTCAGCATAGGCTGCTTATCTGAGATTGTTCAAAATAATAATCGGTTTTTTTAACATCCTTCGAGTTTTGAAATAGAGGCAAATCTCTCATCAGTGCTTCCAAGGGCCTAAGTCATTGCAGTGCTAACAGCAAGCCAAGGAAATGCAATTATTGCTTTTTTCATGCATGACCTGTGGCAGTGGAACCAAAAAATTGTACATAAGGAGATTAATCACGTATTGCACGAGTAAGTGCCCATCTGTGGTCCCTCTGCCCATAAGCTGCACTCGTCAGGCTTCTTGTGCTTGTCTGTGTTCTGTTTGTTGTGTGTTTGCTGTCTCTGTGAAGCATCAGGCTGTCTGTCGTGCTCTACTCTGTGCACATGCAGAGTCCAAGGGGCTTCAAAGGCATTAGCAGTGATTGCACATGCACTGACCACCTGCCTGAGATTTGATATTTTTTGGAAGCATCAGCTTTAGCACGGGTGTCATGGAGCAAGTTTAGATACCTTTGACATTTAGGTAGTTGATGATGTGCAGAGATTTGCATTTCTGTGTTGAGTGAAATACATACTGTACAGTTTCAAGCACCCCTATGTTTTTTGAGATCTTCACTTATTTATACTGAATAAATCTGAAAAATGCTAATAAGGCCATTTCATCACTGGCCAGGAGAGGGATATGAATTGTAAAGCTCAGGTATCTATGGCCTGTGCAACAACACATGCACCAGTAGCAACACAGGGAGCCACAGCTCTCCTCCAGCCTGGGCTGGCACCATGACCATTTTGGCACCCATTCTCTTCCTCTTGGGGTTGGTTCCCACTGTTTACCACTGCCTTTTTGCAACATAAAGCAATGCAGAAATATCAGACAAGGGCTTGTTCTGTCTCTCAGCCACCTGTGCAAC
The DNA here is from genome assembly GCA_013397775.1 of Eulacestoma nigropectus. Classification (NCBI taxonomy): domain Eukaryota; kingdom Metazoa; phylum Chordata; class Aves; order Passeriformes; genus Eulacestoma; species Eulacestoma nigropectus. The sequence continues at coordinate 2,046,703 of VZTE01005755.1, forward strand.
TTTTTTTTAAACAACCAATGCAGACAAATTTCAATACTCCTTAACTGACACCAGAAAGAGTGTTTGAAGGTGAACAAAGAGCTGTGCCTTCAAAGTGGTTCTTTGTGCTTGTGGAATAAATGTCTCTTCTCTCTACCCTTTGTGGCCCCAGGCGATAAGAGCCACTTTGGACAAAGGACACAAACTGAGATATATGGGATAGACAGCTCTGTAACTTGATGGGCAAATGTGAGTATTCCACCCCCAATCCTCTTTAGCAATTGGACTTTCATAGTAAAAAGCCTGCCAGAGTCTGGTTTTCTAATTAAAGCAACTTTAAGAAGAAAAGGTCCAAACCTTCACACTGGTATTTTTTTCCTCCTAGGCTGTAGATTTGCAATAACAGCCAGTCTCAGCTTGTCTGAACATGCTTCTGATGTAATGAGCCAGAGGAATTAACTAATTTACCAGAGCTGGTCTCACGCCTTTGGCTCGAAAATTCCTGTGTTTAGGTAATTCAGATGTGAACTTCTCTCCATCACAAAAAGAGACTAAGGGACTAGAAAAGAAAATGAAAAGATTTTAACATCTCTCCCTACTCCTTGTATAAATTTGCCTTTGGGGTTTTTTCATCCTGTCCCAGGGCACATGGATTTTGCTTTGAGGTTGAAGTTGAGACAGTCCTGAGTATTTTGATGTTTTCTCCTGTCACAAACATAGTTCTTGCACTTCTCTGGAAAATCCTCCCTTTTGTCCACTCTTCAGATAGTATCTGAGGCCATTAGTAAAATTCTTTTAACTCACACAATTACAGCTTGAGCTTAAGCTCCACAGTGCAGGAGTCACAGACATTCGCACTTGCTGTGTTTCAAGGATTACATGAAAAGGCTGGAAATGAAGGAGGTTAAAATTCCTATTAAAACCATGATCTACACAGTCTGATATTTAAGATTGATCTATGTTAATACTGGGGAGCATCATGAAAGCCATCTCCACTATGGTGTGTGAGCCTTCATACACCTCTTTATTTCACAGCAGCTGTCCCCATGATGTGTGACTCCTTCAGGGGACTTCCAGGAATCAACCTCTTTCTAAGATGTCTAACTACAGGATGCATGAGAAAGGGAAAGATGCCCTAAACCAAATGAAATAGGGACTTTGGGATAGTTTAATGTCCGGCTTGGTGACAGCTTGATTTGCTGGAGTGCATTGGATGTGTGCTTCAGGAGAGCTGGGGGTGTGGCAGAGGATCTGATGATACAGAGAGTACCTTTCCTCTCTCCTTCATTTCATGAGCTCAGAGATGTCCCTCCTGTGTTACACTGGATGACAGATGTCTCAATCAGTGGCTCACTTTGTCTGGAATCGCCACAGCCACACGGGAAGATATGAGTTCTCATGAGTATGGGCAGATATGGGACAAGAAAAAGTGTGAAAAAACCTGGTCCTCTATGCGTCTTGTGCACTACATTGGAGGAGGATGTGATAGCCCATATTTTATAATGTGCATGGTGCTCTTCAGCAGAACATTTTTGATACTATGCATCATCATTCATCAGGGTTGCTTGGTCCAGAGGAGAGAAACTTCTTGTGCAAGAGGTTTGGTTAAATGTTTTGTGCACTTGGTGAGAAGTTGCTAATGCTAAGGTTGACTCCAAGTGCTGATGTGGCCCTATGCTGAGATTTCCAGGCTCCGTAAAAGGGCAAAACTTCATCCATGCCTATTTATCTGGGCTCATTTTTTAGCCTTCACTCGTTAACAATTTGCATGGTGGCTGTTTTGAGGGTCTGTTTCTCTTCGTGAGCTGATTGTAACATAGGGTATTTGAAGATGCAGTTGTTGTTAGTTTTTCTGTTATACTTTGTATAAAATATGTAAGAATAAAAGGAAATAAAGAGTCTGACTCACTATGTGGCATATGAAAATGCAAGCGCAAACTGACTTTGATTCAGAGCACCAGCCTGAAAGGCAATAGTGTGCTTTTCAGAAAGTGCTAGCTTTAGTGGCATTCAAGAATAGGAATGTCATGTGTTGTTGCACCTTTAGAAAACCTTTAATTCCTCTGTGAGATGTGAATTGAAAGCTTGATATTCTGCATACGTTCCATAAGTAACAAGCTTTCCTACAACCAGTCTTTTTGTCGGTCTCCCCTCTACAGCTAAAAATTTTATATAGAATTATTCGTCTTTGAGAGACTTGAGCATCCCACACAGAATTTCCTGTTTATGTAGATTAAATCATTTTTTAAGCTGTCGATGTGTTCATGTTGCCTGAGAAGTGGAGGAATCTGAACTATTTCCCCCATTTCTGAGGAAATGCTGTTAAGAAACACTCCAGGGATGGTGTTCTCTAAGAGTCTCACCGCTTACTTCATTTTATTCTACTTTTAAGCTGGAAGCATTGAGGGAATTCAGTCTGAAATGTCAAATTATTCTGGGCTCTTTTTCTACTAAGAATATAGACATGCAAACACACACACATAGGGCAGGAAAGAAAAAAAAGAAAGAAAGAAAAAGAAAGAAAAAGAAAGAAAGAAAGAAAGAAAGAAAGAAAGAAAGAAAGAAAGAAAGAAAGAAAGAAAGAAAGAAAGAGAAAGAAAGAAGAAAGCAAGAAAGAAAGAAGCAAGAAAGCAAGAAAGCAAGCAAGAAAGCAAGCAAGCAAGCAAGAAAGAAAGAAAGCAAGAAAGAAAGAAAGAAGAAAACTCCATTAATACCACATTCTTGCAGAGATGTTCCTGTCACTTTAACACTGCAATTTTTTGTTTGCCCACAGTTTGCCTCAGTGATCTGTCTGGAGCAGACCTTTGCCATGACCATCTTTTCTCACTTTTTTTTCTATAAATGAGTATCTATTCAACACAAATCCTTTCCATACAGAGGAAGAGGGATTTTAAATGTGGTTGTGCAATCTTCCTCCCTGCTTGCTGCAATTATGGGATTCAGTGCCTCAGGACATTGCAAATTTCTGACGCAGAGGAGTGATTCCCCACACAGGAGAGTTGCAGTCCACATAAACCACAGAAGCATCTCCCGCACTAGAGAAATGTCTTCCCTCAAGCTGTAATTTGCAAAATACCAAAAAGTCAGATAAATTTAAGATTTGTTTAATATGTACCAGTGTATAAGCTGTAAAGGTTCACAGGTCTATAACCAGAATCTCCAAAACATGTAATCAGTTTTTTGGCTAGATTTCTCTGCTTTTGTACCATCTCTGATACAATAATCATAATATTTGGGGATATTTTATTATGAAAAAATTTCCAGGCATTCTAAAGCAAAAGCCACAAGTGATCTATGCTTGCCCACGCTGATTCTAACTGTAATAGCCTTAAACTTTTTTATTAAATGGCACCTTTTTCTGGATACACTGTTGTACTGTGAGGACTTGGCACAAACAAGGATTAATAGTGATTTTTCTTGGAGAGAATGAGTGCCTCAGGCAATAGATAAGAGGGTATGAGGACCATATAAGTACTTAATAGAAAGGAATAAGCTTCATTTCAACTGTGGCAGTCAATAAGAAATATAATTCCTCTTCTTATTATCATTTTTATGGAGTTCTAAATTGTGAATGATACTTTCTGGATAAGTGACATGACATGTTCCTGTAATATTAAACTTGATTTAACTTCATAAAGACTATAAACTAAAGAAATTTGTATGACTACAGTGGTGAAGAGGTTATGTTGTATATTCACTAACATATGGATCATGTTGACTCCCCATTTGCCGTTACATATAATTTATCAAATAAAATATGGGGAAATATGAGTGTGAACGGATGCCCAGGAAAGTCTTCATTGTTGGAAGGTGGTAAAAAGAAAGTCTCTGACCTGGGCTCTAGGCTGTAGCTCATGGCAGTTGGCATGAATGTGCATTGTGATGCATTATAGGTAGATCATGAGCTCATGGGGTAGGGCTTCATTTCACGTCTGGACTTGGAGTGCCAAATCTGGGAAATCCACAGATACTGACCATTAGCTAACAGGATATATCCTTATATGCAAGGGATACAAAGGATGACTGTATCAGCAGGAAAAATCTGCAGTAATTGGGGAGGTTCATGGGGCAGAAAGCTTCATGGGGCAGAAAGTTTTGCAGGGCAGAAACTGAAGGATGAGAGCAGGAAGCAGTTTTCCCTAGCAGTAGTACAGAGAGAGCTAAAGGCTTTTTGCTTTACTTTTTTTTTTTAGTTTCATGTTGGAGAACCAAATGAGTGCTTTGGAAGAGACTCAAACATATCCATGAACCTCTCTAAGTCTAGGAAACCTAGCAGGCTGCTGCTGACTTACACTAAACTATGAAGGCAAGTGTTTTTTTTAGCTGTGAGAGCCTAGCTTTCTACAGGTATTTTTCAAACAATAAAATGAGTTTTCTTCCAACATTAAAAATGCTCGCAGCAGTCAGGATGAAGAGTGTAGGGAAAGGTCCTTTTGATATATGGCAGGGCTAAAACCCTAAACATCTATCTATTTAACAACACTTCATAGCTGCCAGATTTACGCACACATTGTATTTAGCCCAGTAGTAAAATTTATAACGCTCCTTTTGGACTACATAATTCTTTTCTTCTGCTAGGAGAAAACTATATCCAGGGGAAAAGGCAAATTTCCTTTAAAGACCAGTCCGTTGTTCTGTAAAATGTTTAATGTATATTTAAGGACATCATTAATTGTGATAATAATATTCGTCTGTTACTAAACCTGCATAGAGACTTTGTCTGCAGTGGATATTTTGTGTAAGGATATTGGGGCTATATTTGGAAAAAGTATTTGCATGACTCACGTGAGATAGGCATCTAGTGAGGTTACAAAAACAAGGAATGTTTTGAAAGAAGCAGCAGTAAAACCAGGGTGCTCTGGTGCTTTTGAATGAGTGCTACCAGCTTCTCGAAGTTGTTAGGTGGCTATGTGTCTTCTAGAGCATTCTGTGGCCTTTTCTCTAGTACTTCAAAGTCAAGTGTTGTATGTTGCATCTCATGACGGACGTCTCATAGACAGCCTGTGTGACTGGGCTGTTTTGGAGGACAAAAAAGCGTGGGGAGGAATGTGGGCAAGAGATTTCTGGAACCAAGGGAAAAGGAATAAAAAATTTAAGAGTACAGAGCCTGCTTCCTGGGAGGAAAGGGAAAGGACGAAAAATGGCGAAATTTAGCTGTTTTGGGATTTTCTGTATTTGAGTGCACGGGCTCCACCAAGTTCCTCTAAGTGCTTTGCGTACACTGAAATATGTAGCACTTGTGCAGAGGTAGGTAGATCTACCTTAGCTCTTCCTTGGATCCTTCTGAAGTAGAGTAGGACAAGTTAAATTTTGTTAATGTAATATTAAAAATTGGCCACATTGGAAATGTTATATACTACGCTGAAATTTGCTGTAAGAATGGGATGGTTGTGCTGGGGTACATGAGGCAGGCTCTGAAATGCAGAAACCCTCTAGTCTCAACTCTATATTTAGAAATACTGACAAATGAAGGGCTACCGGTCTTGGTGGTCTTTGTTTCTTGTCAGCTTTTCAAGAGGGATGCGAGGACATGTTGGCCAAGCTGTCAAGAAGTAGCTCTCTGATGTCTGGAGGTTCACTAGATCAGTGTGTTTCTTCTTGGTGTCTCATTTCCAGTGAGCCTTGGCATCTGATGAAAACCAAGCTTCTAAATGGCACAGACAGGTGTGTTTTAGTAGAAAGGTTCAAGGAAATATTGCACTCAGAAGCACGGTGAAGGTTAACCTGTTCCCTTTCACTGTAAAGGAGAACAAATTGGCTTCAGACAGTCTCCAGCCTAAGTCAATATCCTAAATGGTGTCTCAGAACTTTGTACAGAAAATGATACAAAAATGGGTACAGAAAATTTCCCTCTGTAGGAACAAAATTTCTAAGGGCCAGGTTTATAGAGGTTGTTAGGCAGTGATACAAAGGCAAATGAATATGTAGAGAGATTTTAAGGAGCTTCTAGTTGTGTGATTTTCATTTTCTAAGGAGTTAGAGAGCATTATGATCACTTACAGAAATAGCTACAGATGCCTTAATAGACCTTTGTAATTCTAGAGCTAGGGACATTTTGTTCCATTCTGCTTTGTCCACTTGAAGTTATTCTACTGTTACACTGAACAAAATGATCCTTCTGGTGCTGACTGTATGCTGCTCCATCAGCAGATGCAGGAGTGCCATTGTCTTTCTTAGAGATATGCTTCCCACAAATTACAGCTGAGGCCTAAATGTGCATCCAGGCACCACTCAACACACAAATTTCTGTACAGTCATGTCTAACCTTGCTGGACTCATCATTTTCATAACTGATTTAATAAAAAGACAAACGAAATAATCATACCAACAAACAAATCAAAACAAGCAAACAAAAAGCACAACAAAATACCCTCAGGCTTTTAAGATCCTCTAAGGCTAAAATTGCTTGGGCAGTTTTCACCAGCAAGAATGAATCTCAAATAGAAACTAAATAATGGTTTTACTTTGATCTTGTGTTTTGTCTGAGGCATTCTGAAACAACCCCACAAAGTGACTGAGGCTGAAATGGAATTCCTCCAAACAGTCATCTTAGCCTCCTAATTCCAGCACTAAGCTACTAAATGTGAAATGGTACAGAATTGAATAATTGCAGCCAGCCATTATAAGCAATAATTATCTGTAGTCTGTCACAATACTTCTGTTGTAATTTTATACCTCTTTGTAGACACTCTGTCTACTTTACCTGCCACATACCAGCAGTTTTCTGTGGTAGTAAACTGCTCTGAAGCCTTTTTTTCCTCCTGTATTGACGTGATTAGTTAGGTAAACTTGCATCATGGTTAGCCTGCCCAGATAGCTGAGTGAACAGAAATGTTAACACTGGCATCACGTTTGCTGTGATTAGTCCAATGCTTCCTTGAGTATCAGTATTTGCCTGGGGCTTGCAGTTTTCTCTGGAAAGCCGCAAAGATGTCTGCCCTGTGCTAAGTGTGTGTATCAAGTCTTGTCAATTATTATTCAGTGTGACAGTGGGATGACTGATAAAATAAATGAGGAGAATAAATAGCAGAATTAGTTTTTAATTTCTTTTTCCCTTGATTGCTTTTACTGTGTGTTTGAAGAGGCATGAAATTAGGGTAGCTCTCCCATACAAAAAATTGCCAGGAATTTGTGTGGATTCACTTGCAGAAGGGCAATCTCACAAGACCTATTACAAAGAGAGAAAGAAGGAAGACAGGCAATTCAGAAGCAAAAGAAAAAACCTGCTTTTTTTCTTGAGTATTTTGTTTATAAGCATTCACGTCAAACACTCTTCTGCCAACATAATGTTATATATGTAAGACTTTCATACTGATAAGTTCTGTTCATTAAATTCTGTGTTTTTCCTGAGTAAATCCTACAATATTCACAGTCCTATAGGCATTGCAGGAATTGTGGGTGTATTTATCACTTCGTATAATCAGACACTGAGAGGTTTGCATTTATCTGCATTGGTAATTTCTTCTCTCCAAAGTTTGACATCTTTGTTGATGACATGGACAGTGGGATTGAATGTATCCTTGGCAAGCTTGGCAATGACACCAAGCTGTGTAGTGTGGTGGACACACTGGAGGGAAGGGATGCCTTCCAAAGTGACCTGTGAATACTCACACTTAGCATAGGACAGACTCTTTATGGGTTTCCAGAGAAAATCGATGAGAAGCTCAATATGTCCCAGCAATGTGCACTCACAGCCCAGAAAGCCAACCATGTCCTGCATCCAAAGCAGCGTGGGCAGCAGGGTGAGGGAGGGGATTCTGTCCCTCTGCTCTGCTCTGGTGAGACCCTACCTGCAGTGCTATGTCCAGCTCTGGAGGCCTCAGCACAAGAAAGTGTGGACCTGTTGGAGGAGGTCCAGAGGAGACCATGAAGATGACCAGGAGGCTGGAAGATGTCTCCTACTGAAGACAGGCTGGGAGAGCTGGTGTTGGTCAGCATGGAGAAGAGAAGTCTCTAGCGAGAACTTCTATCAGCCTTCCAGTACCTAAAGGGGGCTACAAGAAATCCAGAGAGGGACTTTTTACGAGGGCATGTAGTGATAGGACAAGGGGTAATGGCTTTAAACTGAAAGAGGGCAGGTTTAGTTTAGGTATTAGGAAGAAGTTCTTTACTGAGAGGGTGGTGGAGCACTGGAACAAGTTGTCCAGAAATTGTGGATGCCCCATCCCTGGAAACGCTCAAGGTCTTGTTGGATAGGCCTTTGAGCAACCTGGTCTAGCAGAAGGTATCCCTGACCACGGCAGGAGGTTGGAAGTAGGTCTCTTCCCACCCAAATGGTCCTATGATTCTGTGATACTGACTCACACAGGGCCAGATCATTAAATTGTCAATACTTGTCTTATATGATGCTCATTTAGAAAGTTCTGCTCATCAGACTAGTCTGTGAACTGATACAAAGGTGACCACATGGCTTTGTCTAGCCCACAGGGCAGAGTGCTTGTGAATACATGTACCTGCTCATCCAATATTTGGCTCCCTTGAGTGTGCTGAACTGACATTTGACTCTAGGAAGCCAGTGTCACTCTTTGCAGCTCTTGCCCACATAAATCAGTGCTCATTTTATTTATTTTCTTATGTGAAAGATTGATAAGCTTCTGAGTAATGTATATTGTATTTTATTACTGTTATATCTGAAATTCAACACCTCCTTGCTGGGTTTTACATCTGTGATTTTATGCCAGTTTCTTCTCCGCAGGATTCAGGTATACCATTTTTGTTTAATCTTATACTGAAAAGGTATCAACAATTTTATTAGGTATATCCTAGTTTATTTGAGAGAAAAGAAGTATTGATAAATTTACAGATGTTTCTTGCCAAAATGCTCCATCGTTATTTGGTGAGCTTGTTTAGATAATGGATTTTTACATTAACTGGCTCTTAGGAGCTATTTCAATAATTTACATAATACAACTTTTTGCTTTCTTGCCTTTTTTTTTTTTTAAGGAATGGGAACAATTTCTAAAAGCGGAACTAAGAGCACAATTCAATGTACATATTAAATGGCCAGTAGATGGCTGAAATTTGGTCAAATTTGGTCAAAACTGCCCAGGCCTTAAAAATCCATCTAATTATCTTATTCTGAAAGTTGTAGGCCACACAAATGCTAATTTCTTGAACTACTTAGTAGTCAGCATGTGCTTAGTTTACGAGGCAATATGGATCCAATAGACCATACCTGTCTCCTTGTCTATGTGGCAGCCAATCAAGTAATTCAGCTACAGAATGAACTTTCTCCGTCAGTCTTTCCTTGTGCTTGTATATAATACTCATGTTTAGTGTGAGACGTGTTCAAACTAAGAAGAGTTCCTAAAAGATGTGAATAAAAATAAAAAAAAAAATTTAAAAAAAGAACTGGTGTCTGGGTTAGAAGCCTATTTGTGAACTTTATAGCCTACCTAAATGTTCTTGATTTAATAAAATATAATAATCTTAAATTCAGCTTGAGTGCATTGCTTAGCAATAGCATGTCCCTTGAATTGTATATTTCCTGTGCAGATGTTTGCAATGAAATAAAAAAAGACTTTCAAACACTTATGCAGATATTAATTGATACCTGGAAATGAACTTTATCACAGTGAAATTGTTGATCGTTTTACAGTGAATTCTGTGTGAGCAGTATCATGCACTGTCGTTTTTATTGAACTGTATCCATCAACATTTGTGCATAGAAATCCATGGTGTTCTCAGCTGCCATCTTCTGTCCCAGATCTTTGAACTTTTAACCCTAAAAACTTTGTTGACAGGCTGTAAATTCCTGAAATAAAAGGAGGCTTTGTTGACACACCAGTAGGCATGTGGTTGAGGGGATGAGGGTAACAGCATGACCCTCATTTCATGATGACATGGAAGAGAAGATGTGGTTATGGTGTGTATTCATACCTGGGAGCTCAGCAGGGAGCATGTAGACACCGAATGTCATGAGTAGAGGAGTGTGGAGAAACACAGTATTTTATGGTTTTGAGATTAATGTTACGATTTCTCCAGATTCTGATAAAAGACAGCAGCAGCACAAAAAGGAAAGCGCGTGCCCCATATTTGACCCCAATGCAGGCCTTGCTGCAGAGTTGCGATGGAGGATGTGTGATGACAGCAGTCTTTGCTGATAAGTGTGTCACCTCCCATAGCACAAACTGAGTGGGAGATTTGGGTTGACACAGCAGAGGAGCAGCTCTGTGACAGGAGCACTTGATGTCTTGATTTCCAAATATCATCCACAGTGCATAAGACCTTGCAAAATGTAAATATTTCTGTTTGGTAGCCTTTGATGGTTAGGAGATGTGAGAGGTGAGAATTGCAGGCGGTGCATGTGTGCCCAGCGTGGAACTGCAACTTCTGGAGGCAGTTAGGGGAAGGTGAATCCTGTGTGACACAGGCTGAGCCATGGATTTATTATGCAGGCATTCCTGTGTATGTCTGTATGAATTTTCAAAATATAGTATATTTGGGCAGATTCCAGTAAGTTTGCTCATTTGTTGTAAAAATAGTAAAAGTTATCTTTTAAGGTCTAGGTTATGTGTTTTCTCTTGTTCTTTTCAATCTTACAGTTCATACATATGCACCATGTACATTTTAGAGGCACTTACATCTACAGGTCTCATTTTTCTGACAGTGAAAAATGTTTTTACAGTTAACAAGAAAAAATTGTTGATCTGCATCACTGACAAAGGGAAAGAAGCTTTTTTTTAAATAGTGATTTGCAAACACCAGCTATTCCAGGGCAGTATTTAGATACTCACTTAAGAAAACTTTTTAGCAGTAACGTGGCATTAGCTTCTCCTAAAAAGGTAATTATGTAAAATTGTGATTTCTTAGTCTGAGAGGCCAGTCCTGAATTCCACAGTAGTTGAATGCATGTGTTTACTATTACTTTGTCACATGTTTGTTTAATCACATCAGTTAATATTACATTGCAAGACCACTCCAGGTTCATTTTATTTGGATTCTGCTATAGTTTATTTTTGCACATGTTCCATTATTAATGAGCCTCCTAGTACTTTGTCATGTATATTGCATCATGTACTTATTAATTTATATTTATTTTTCCTGCCTGTTTCCATGTATGTTCAGCATGAACACACAAATTCCAACCTCTGACTGGAGCAATGAAGGAGATTATGTTGCAGATTGTGTTAACCATTATTCTGAATGATGTTATAAGGCATGAACAAAACTTCACCCCTAGTTCTCCCTTTGACTTCCAGCTGCAGTCCTCATGATCAGCAAGCTATTTTCTTTCCTCTAGCTGTAGTGTCCCAGATTGTCTTTATTTGCACTCCTTGTCCCTTGGACCACCACTCTTGATCTTCATTAGATTTGTCAGCCAGATTTTCCAGTAAAGACCCTGGGATCCAGCAGATGCAGCTGCTTGGGGATCAAGGGTCCGTATTGACTTATAGGAAATTCCCTTTTGAGAACAATTATGGCTTTTCTCTCCTAAATAAGACTTTGTGTGTGCTAGTCATCCAGTAGTAAATAAGAGCTGTGACGGGAGATAGGACATGCTTGGGGAGGATGGTGTCCTTCACTGCTGATTCCTTCAGCTCCTCAGAAGTGAGCTTGTGTGAATTCAGATTCATTATCAGTTCTGAACTTCTGCCTCCATGGGAACATCAAAAGGCATGTTGTGGATAGAAATTTTACCTCTTGATGAGCTCCTATCTCAATTAGAGCTGATGTTTCACAGGGAAAGCAGATGCAGACTGTCATCTGGCATGGCAATTTAGTACTGTCCATGCCAGCAGTGGTCCAAGCAGTTGCTTGCATATTGGCTCTCACAGGGTCTCCGGGGCCAGCCTGCTTTCCAGAACAAGTAGAAACTATCTCATCAGGGGCTCATCTGAGCTGTCACAGCCATCAGAAGTATGGCATTGTTATGCAGTATTGGTGCTGTTCAGTGTAGAAAGTGGCATTTTGGCACACACTTGCATAGACACTCCATCTCCAGCTCAAATATCTATTAAATGATTTTAAATTCACAGGGCTGCATGGAATCGGAACCAGTCCCTGGAAAACTGCTTTCAGTATGGTGACAGATGGAAAAAAAAAATAGAAAATATGCAGTAATGTTTCTCAGCTGGCAAAAAGCAGAAAAAATTCCCATTCTCTACAGAAAATCCTAAACCCATCCCACAACTCAGTCCTCAAAGTATTTGCTTTGTCTGCCAGTTCAGGATAGTCATAGTCCCAAAGACCATATCTTCAGGGGTAATGCTGAGGAGACATGGCCACATTTGCCACTGGCTCAAGGCATGACACAGATTAATACCCACCAACACTCTCTCCTCCAACGTGCCTTGGTTTTTATGTGCTAACCTTGGGAGATGAGCAGAACACTGAACCGGGTCTGTCAATAGCTCTTCTGTAGCTGCTGTACAAGGTTACAGTAAATTGGATTATAAGATCTTTCTGAAACCAGAGTTTTCATCTAATTTTAAACTTTCTCCAATATCTAATGCACTCCCTCTTCTTTCCAAAAAAATGAACACTAGATCCTCATATAAAAATGAGGGATAACAGCACATCTGTTAGAAAAAATCTCTAAACTATACTAAAGCTTCTCCTTATTTTAATGGCCAATGTTCTCAAATAATTTTCCCTGACTGGACATTTAATAGGAAAGATTTATTTCATTTTATTCATGTAAGGCTCTGGCCTGTTCCACATCAAAGACTGTGTGCTTCACTGTGTAGCAAGGGAATTGCCTGCAACAAGGAATTATGGGCAGAGATGAAGAATAAGTTTTATTCTTTAGAGGACCAAGTACACATTGTAATGGTTTCTGAGGGAGATGGTACAGCTCGCACCTTGGAAAAACAATTTCATTATCGGGAAGGAAAGGAGCGACAAACCATGTTAGAGAAAGGTAAGAAATGTAGTTAATTGTTTGGATTTGTGCAGAGAGCTGAATTTGCTGTTTTACTAGTGTAGATAAAAGCTAGTAGCTAAATAAAGAATTATAGGAGAAGACTATAACCTTTTTCTCTATGTTAAACATAGGATGGTGCTGTAACACATGAAAGATGCATGAGAAGGAAAGACTTAATCTAAAATGGAGAGTGCTTATAGGGCTATCAGAACAGAGATGAAAATTAAAACTAGATGAGAGTAAGGTTATTCAGGGTTAGATAATCTCAGTGAATTTACCACAAATTCTTGTTGGCATCTGCTTCTTTCTTTCCTGATTCATGCAAAAATTTCTTCAAACTGCATGTTATCTCTTCTCACAGTGAGGGAATAAAAAGTTGGCCTGAAAGGATCCAGGTCATACATCCTCTTGGAGGAATCATCAACATTTATGCTCTTCAGATACAATATTTTCCTTGAGATTTGTATGCATGCATATGTGAGCATGAATACCATATGTTTCTGAAATACAAGTGGATTTTGTGATATTTAAGCATAGTGCAGGATGACTGTTTCCTTGATGCTAGCCCTGAAAGAGAATTAAAAATATGTTATTTTTTTAATGACTCATATATCCATTTTAATGAAAATATTCTGTTTTAATATGATGGGTACCTAGGAATGATATGAAAATATTCTGTTGAGCTGAACTGAACAGAATTAGTGCTTCAGAGTATTTGTCTTCGCAGCTGTGACAAAACCTAAAGTCAGCAGTACTCCAGCTGACTGTTTTAACTGGGAGACCTTGTGAGAGAAACACCCAGCTGACTGAAAAGAGATCCTGGATTTAAAAAGGAATGTTAATTCTTTAAAAACGAGCAGGAAAATGTCCATGTGAGAAAATAGGAGCCATACTTAGGAAAAACCTCTCCTTACCCTTGTGTATCCTTCTCATAGTTTGCGTAATCCAGCTGCTTTCCCTTAGAAGACTATGATTTCCATATTTTCCAACTGTCACGTGTTGATTACAGTATTGATGTAAAGCAAAGTGAGACAAAGGAGCAGGAAGACCTCTTTCTCAGCTGAGCAGCTCAACAACTAGGTTAGAGATCAGGTATCTCTTGTGTCTGGCTAGATGGATCCCCAAATCTTCCATTGCTGCCGGCAGGAAGGACCCTAACAAGACAAAGATATTTACTCAGAAACCCCACACCACCACAACTGGAGTTTTCTCCTTGATGATCAGGTTGGTATTTCCAGAGTGTTTCATGCTGACAGGTCTTAGAATCTACTAGTCTCATTTCTGAAACCAGTGGTTTCACCACCATTTTAAACTTGAAAAGAGCCCAAGAGATTGGATATGCTCTGATCATGACCAATACATTTATCTGACAAATGGACTTTGAACCAAAGATTTGTGGTTTTTTGTGTTCCAGCTGGCCTAAAGTGCCTTAGTGGTCCTTTCATGAAACAGAGCAAACTTTGTGGGGCACCTAAGGATTGATTTTATGAGCCTACAGAAAGTTTTCACTTCTGAGGTGCTTCAGCAGTATACTTGGAACTTTCTCTCATTTCTTCCTGAATGTATCTGAATTTCTACATGCTTTTTGGGATCTGTCCCATGATCTTCGGATATGTAGAAGATTTTAGAAGGAGCATCTATATATATATAAGACTTTTTTAAAAAAAATCAATGTAAGGTATTACAATAATTTCTGTTTTCAATGTTCAACAGTCATCTTAACCATTTTCATGGGACAAAACCCTCAATAATAAAATCACCTCAGGCTTGGTTTCAAAAACTAGCATTGCAGAACAGCTATGGATTTCAGTGCCTCAACCACCTAATCTTCTTATGAGAAATAGCCAAGGAGTAAATGATATTTGCTTACTTAACTTAGATAAGAAGTGATTCCAGAAACCGAATTAATAGAAAGCTGAAGCCAAGACATGGTATTAAGAAGATGTTGTGTTTCCTTATAAGAACAATGGTGGTTTGACACCCAAAACTCTTTGTGGCTAGAAAAGTCCTTTGGTTAATTCCGTATAAAGACACAGGTATATTCCAGCTTTAAATATATATTACTTATAACTTCAATGCAAGACAATTTTTTAAATTTCTTGTCCTCTGCTAATGGATAATGTTGCTGTAAGAGACTTTCTGAGGAGTTTGCAGAGACACAGATATGCCACGGGTTTATTTATTAAGTCCTTAAGATAAGGACTTATCTGGTGACCACAGCAAAAAAAAAAAATCTGAGGTCGTTGAACTAGATCTCTTGTTTCTAAATCCAGTAGAATAATATGTAAAACGCTCTTGTAAGTTTCAGAATTAAACCCATCATAGAAATTAAATATTCCCATTATTAATCTTAAGAAATAAATTTAATTAATACCAAAACATTCCAGTGGAGTGTAAGCAGTTGTCCAATATCTGCTGGATGCTAAATTGTGTTCTGCCAGAAAATAATGCTTCTCTTACCAACCCTTTCTACTTAGTAACTGAACTTTAGCTCCTGTAGGAATAATTAAGATCACTGGTGAGAGTTATTCATGTTTTTAAAGTCCTGTGAATAACATGATGATGTGATTTCCTGACTAGATCTAACCCAGGAGCATTTATTCATTCATGCACTGAAGAATAGCTGATAGTGATTAAATGTAATTTTATAAATTTGCTTTTATTTCCTGCAAGGCTCAACCCACTCTCTGTGTTATAGTAGTTAGTTAACCCTCTTGTAGACCTTTAGATACCCAGGTTATAGGAGAGCCAGTAATTCACAATGAATAGTGGGTACATTGGTAACAGAGGCAGTTTATCTGCCCCTAGTTTTCAGAGTTTTTAAGGAAACATCTTTCTGTGTGCCCAGGCCAAGTGATTCTTTGTTGTAATTCCCTGCAGGGCTGTTCCCCAACCATAAAACACCAGGCAGAGAGGACAGACCCTTAATATTAAGTTGCATTGTCTGTACAAGGCAATGCGTTTGGTCATTGATACACTCCTAGAGATGAGCAACCTTTTCTTTTAGTATTGCTATACATTAAATGAGCTGTTAATTTTCCTATTTATTTAAAATTCATATGTTTTGTAGCAATCATATTTTATGTCTCGCCTCTGCATTAAAAACAGAGCTTGATAGCAGGTCAAAAGTTAATATTAAGAAGCTGTTTCAAACTGTTTGCACTGTTAAATAATCCTTATATTTTTGCTCTAGTTTTCTTCACAAGCCCCTTTCCTCTGGAATCCCTCCAGGCTGAAACACCCCAAACCCATCTGCAATTTGGCACAAGAAGGGCTGGATTGACCTAGTGGAACCAGCTTGACAGTATTTGAGTTTGTATATATATCTGTGCCAGCACATGTCTGTGGATACATTATTTATCTTGATACCTTTGTTCCAGCAATCCTTCAATACAGAACCAGTCTTCTGTTTGTACATGTGTATGTATCTCCCATCATAGATGTGTTACAAACTTATTAATAACTTCTAGAGCCGCTTGAACTCTCCACCTCATGGGTGTAAGACAATGGCTCTGCAACTATGCAGCTATGAGAACAAATATTTTTGACAGAACTTAACAAATAATTACTGTATTTGACATGTTTATTAATTTCTAAAGTTATAAAAATTCATTCATATCTTACTCCTCTAATTAGAAGCAGAAAATAGATACCTGTCATAACAAGTTCAACTACAAATAAACTTCTTGGAAATGTCTCCAGCAAAACATGAGCTATTTTTGCTCCATATTTGGATTATTTCCCTTTAATAGCAGAAAATATTTTTAAAACTCTTGGAAAAATTGGAGCAGATCACCCACAGATCTCCTTCCTTAGAGTTGCCTGGCTCCTCTCTGTGGTGGTATTCACTGATCTTTTGGGTTGCTTCTTTTAACCACATCACAGTGGCTTCACCTGTGTTAAACTTTCAATGATTCCTTGTTGCCCAGAACTACGCTGCACCCAAACCCTAGAAAATTCCAGGCTGCCTGACTGTTAAACAGTGTAGAGAATGAGATGCAGGTCACCTGCTGCAAACAGACGATGAAGCATCCCAAAACGTTTTGCTCTACTCCTGGTAGTCTCCGAGATACTTTGGAAAACAGAGGTGATTAAGTGGGTGTAAATTCCCTACCACAGTCCCTGGGAGTGAGAGATGGAAGAAACCACCACCTCCGAGTGCCTGGGAAATACCTTTGCCATCAGAGCACAGAGAACTTGCTGGTCCCTGGGGAAGAGCACGTGCACCATCCACTTCCTCTCTTCTGTAAGGCAAAAACTCAGACCTGTCTTAATCATCTCAGTTAAGACAAGTCTAAGTTCAGTCAGTCTTATCGTAACCGTCATCTCACTCCCATGTTTCTGCATAAAAATTGTAGAATTGTGGCCAGGGGTGAGCTACAGTGTGACAACCATTTAAACTTAGACACAGTCATGGCACACAGGTATTTGAATCATGCTATGCAATACATTGAGGTAGGCTATACACAATGAACCAAAAATTCATGAAGAAAAGCATGGTCACATACTTAATCACCATTTTCTTGATGTAAGAGAAAATTGTTTAGAAGTGGTGTGTCCTCAGAGGCAATACATTTATTTTTGAGGCTGAACTTAGAAGACTATGCACAGTGTCAGCACTGTTTAAACTTCTTGCTCTGCTTGTTTATCCGTGTGATTCATTGTGCTGAAAAATATCTTTTATCCCCACCTCTACTCCAAACAGCCTCTTCAAAACTGAGCCCAGAAAGTCTAACACAGCTAATGACAGTATAATTGGGCAACCTGTTTCTATGATATTTGGCAGCATTGTCACAGAAGAGAACAATGTATGAGGGGGAATATAACTAGAAGGACAGTATATTTTATGAAAACAGAATGCAATTATTTAGCTCAAAATTAATGAGTTACCAGCCACAGTTGTTCCTTCATCACCAAGCTGTTCTTCTTTACTGACAGCAAGAAGAGAGGCCTTGGGCTTATGTCATATCTTAAAGAAGGTGCCATGTGTCTTTAAAGACTATAAAAGGCAGAACTGTGGTTTTATGTCTCAAGGCTGATGTCCATTTTCTATACATGATTAATGTGTTTTGCAAACAGTACTTTGGCTACAGAAGTGGGAGGATATTTGTCAAAAAAAACCACCAAAAGCTTGAAGAACACAGAAGAATGAATGGATCTGACTAAGATTTGGGAACAGATATTGCATCTTCCTTTGAGTGTCTGGATTAGTCTTTCATGTGTTTGAAGGCTAGTGTAAAACAAATCAGGAATCATAATAAAGGTGTTTACCAATTTGCTCATGTAGAAGTCTGTAAAAGCAAATCGCTTCAGATTGACTTATAAATTTCTGTGCTTTGTCCAAGTCAATTAAAAAATACTCCTTCAAACATGTTCATTAATTTGTATAATTCCTGTTTTGTAATGTTCACTCATCAACTTGTCAAATCAAGCAAAAGTGGATTATGACCTGGTCAAATGGTTTGCAAAGATCATCTTTGAATATAAGGTATAGGAATTTTAAAAAAAGGAATAAATGTGTTGAATACTTGATATAGCTGACATTTGAAATTATTTAATTAATTCCTAGTCACTTGCTTCAACTGACTTAAGTAACAGTGCTTTCTGAACTGAGACTAGAAAATGTCTCTTTTTTAGCCACCCATCTTCAGCTGTCAACATGTACAGGAACAATTGTTACTGTCAGAACTGACATGAAACATCAGCCACAATCCTGAATTAACTTCCTTTTGAATATCTCTCAAACTGCTTTCACAAGCAATGATCCAGTCTTTTTTTTAATTCCACAGACTTAGTTCTTGATTTTTTTTGTTTTGTTTTTTGGAGGGTTTTTTGGGTGTGTTTTTCATTGAATTTGTTCTTTGTTTATGGTATTTTATTTGCCATTCTCTCTAGCGTCTAGTCTGCATGGCACGTGTAAATTCCTTTTTGAGCCTTGCAGAATGGGAAGAGAGGAGCTGTGGCATTTGTCTGGTAAATCTCAGAGACCACTGCTGAGAGGCTGTGAAAAGAAGGAAGGAATGGAAGCAGAATTTGTGCTTCGCTCAAGCAAGCATTAAGGCCAGCCTTCTTTACTGTCTGAATTTGTGGTGAACTCTTCAGTGATGGTCTCGTGCATTACTTTGACTGTGCTCAGATAAGGGCAGGGATGATTCTTAACCCTGACATCCTGCAGATGAGCTGTAATGAACACCCACATCGGGCGGTGCATCCTGCGTGGGACATGGTTCCTAGAAAGGTTTAACTGCACCAAAAGATTCATTGAATGTGACCAAAGACAGCAAATCTTATTTGATTTGCTAATCTTGCTCTTAAAACGAGTTATGCCTAAATGTGTTTCAGCAACGTGGCCAATGAATCTCCACCTCTTGTTGAGGTGAGACCCAGTATGCACCCCCCTCTGCTTCATCTGTAGCTGGGCCTTGGAAACTGGAAATCTAAATACGAGAGCAGGTAGGGAAAAGTGGTGCAGTCCCTGGGATGGAGACAGCATGGCACAATATACTTTCCCACAAGTTAAATGCTGCCAGAATTACCAACTTGATTGTAGGGTTTAAAAAGGCTTGGTTTAGTTTTCCTAATAACTTCAAGCTATCAAGTCAGTCTAATGAGGTGACAACTGTATCCTTAAATCTATGTACTGAAAGGCCAGGGACTCCATTTTTTACAGCAAATCACATCTGAGCACGATTGCAAAGTTGTTTCTTTTAGTAGGACGGAATGACATATCCACAACTTGTGAGTTTAGTGGAAGTTTTTTCATAGATTTCTATGGCTTTTGGATTAAGAATGTAATATTTACTGGACTAAATGACATACCACTATGATATTTTAGAAGGAAGTATTGTCAGTTAAATGGTAGCAAAAATCCAATATAAATTGTTATGTTTCTCAGCCTCTTTCTGATGCACTGATGGTTAAAGCAGGATATATATGCATATATAAACTGCTGATGGACTTTACCCACAGGACAAAATACATTTGCTCCTGAGAGAAATCCAGGTGCATCTCAGACAAGAAACTAAATACCACTATTGCCTAAGATGGCAAAGGAACTGGAGGAACATTTCATTCTGTCCATGTGCAACAATTTGGGGATTTTGTCCTTTCTGTCCTCACCTCTGCTGATGCTCATGCTCACTGAAAGCAAAGGGGTAGAGTTTCATCTGGAGATGCTTAATAGCTCTCAGATGAGGTACTTTAGATGAACATCAGGCCTGATGGAACAACTGCTGTAAACTTCAGTGAGTGACAGGAGAACCAGAGCCATTCAGGATGGTTAATACAAGTTGCTGGCAGACATTCATTACACACATATTACATAAACACATATAAAATCAGATTTTTATATATATGCATGGTTTTTATATACATAGATCACGCTTTAAATTAAACACGTACAAATCATAGGTCAAGCTCGTAAGAGGCAACACTGAAGTCAGTGGAAGAAAACTGGGATACAGAGACTTTTAAAACTTATTTCTGTTTTAACCTACTTGGATGCTTCTCGGAACAGAATTTGCTTCAGTGAGAATAGTCAGGTGACTAAAGACTGCATTCCTAAGGAAAAGGTCTGAGAATAGACTGTTTGAATCAATAAGTGAGCAATCTTTAGATCTTTGAGTATGTAACCAGAGAAAAAAGATGAGGCAACTATGATTTCTCATGCACTGCATTTTTGTTTTTCGTTTGGATGAACAAGCACACATACTTAAAGAACTCTTTGCCAACAGCAATAAAAGACTTTGTGCCAGACTGCTATTGCTTATATTATAATATTACATTGTGACTGGAGCTGTATTTCTTGTATTTGGTACTTTTGTTTGTGCATTGTTAGGTTTGGCTGGCTACAGTAGTAGTGTACTCAGGGCTGGCAGATCCTTTCACTCATTTTAAAGTGAAAATATTCATTTTCACAAAGAAGTGATGGTTTTTTTGGGCCTAATGAATTCAAAATCTCAGCTATGCCTTATACACAATGGTTAGAGGAGAGAAAGAAGGGAGGAGACTCCTGCTAAGATCTTTTTTTGTACCTATAGTTACTGTATAAAATGAATGAAGCTAATTAGAGGCCGACATTCTGATGTCTGTTGTAAGTATAAGCCAGACACTTTTATGGGAATAAAAACAATACCGAATAAGCAAAATTTTTCTTTCTATCTTTTTGGGTTTTTTAAAATTCATTTCTGAGTGGAAAAGGGTTTCAGCTGGCAGAAACCAACACAGATTTATTAATCTCTGTGGAATTTCTCTGGCTAGCAGGGTTTATGACTGAGAAACCTATCCAGAACTTAAATGTCTATTGTCTTCTTTTCATAACAAAGACAAGCACATTTGTCTCTTTTTGTCCCTTCCGAGGAAAAAAACAAAAATGCAAGAACAAAAAATCCTTACCAGTCTTTTCCCTGCTCACTTAGATCAGAAGTATGTTGTCTTAAATCTATTTCACCTCAAATATGCCTAAAAGCCTAGGCACCAAACCTTGGAGAGCCCTTTGTGCTTCTGGAGCACAGAGCTTGGTATTTCTTATAATTTGAGGCACATTTGAGAATTAAAATTGGGCTCATGTTTCAGGGAGTCCTACCTCCCTACAGAGTACCTGCCTTGCAATATAAGGATGTCTGTATTTCCTGAGGTAGCTTATCATCCTTTAGAAAGTTTCTTCACTAATATGTTATACCATCTGTTGGGCAATTTGCCTGGATTCCATTTTGCAAGCAGCGCTCCTGTATTTAGTCATGCTGCAATGTGCACTAATAGAGTAGATAGACACCTGTCTCCTTTTTCCCTGTGTTTGATGAGGTTGGGTGGAAAGAGCCTTGTGTGTTTTACTTTTCTCTATTCCTTTTAATAACTTCAGTCTCTTCTTTGCTTCCTCTGTGTAAAACACAGAGAAGGTTCTGAGACTAAGCATCTAAACATACCCTTAAAAATTTTTTTTTTCTTTCTGAAGTTCTATTTATTAGGGAGAGGAGAGGGAAGGTGATGATAATTGGCATTTTGAATTTGTTGTCTTTCCCTTAAAACCATGTCGGTATACTCAGGAATGTTTCTGGTTCGTGCTGTTTTGTTTATGGCTTTTTTCAAATGTCAGTGTTTCCTTTGCATCTGACCAGTTCTATCTAAAATCACAAGGATCAGTCAAACTGGCCTCACAGAGAATAAGATGATACCATGGGTTTCTTGCTGAAGCATTAAGTCTGAGGGCAGCTACTGGCATTACACGTACCAGCTGGGACGTATCAAAGGTGCTCCCAGATCCATCAAAGCCCTGCACACTTGCAGGGCATGGGACTGTCTGCCACTCTACAGAGTTGCAATGCCACCTGGGTGCTAGCTCCGTGGTGCTTCTAATATCCTCTGGAGGATACCCAGTAACCCTTTAAATTGGTGATAATCTGCTATGAAATACAAGGTACCCCTGGATGGTAACATCCACCATGCCTGCAGTGAAATATGCCAAGGTGAGAATCCTGTGTCCTTGCTGAGGAGCTGGGAAAAGGGCACTACGTAGCAACAGCAGGACAAACCTTGTTGGAAATTCATCCCCTTTTGTCTTTCTGGATAGTTTTTATCACATCACACTCCTTTCATCTGGGAAAAGCAACACAAAAATCATTTAAACACCCTGTGAAAAATGAAACTTGGAGTTAGTACAGTGAAATAAAAGTATATCAGGACTTTAGGGCACTTACAAGGGGCAGCTGGAAAGACAGAAAACATCTAATTAGAAG
This sequence comes from Eulacestoma nigropectus, assembly GCA_013397775.1. NCBI lineage: Eukaryota > Metazoa > Chordata > Aves > Passeriformes > Eulacestoma > Eulacestoma nigropectus. Next base: position 2,069,281 of record VZTE01005755.1, read on the forward strand.
TGGGGCAGATGCAAGACAGAGAAGCACACGCTTATTGTAATCCACTCAGGACAGTTGTTCCAACCACTTCTCCATCAGCTAAAATGCTGCTTTAACTAGCAGTTCAAGCTGTAGGTGCTATGAACATAGCACTGTTCCCAACCTTGAGAATCAAGATAGGTCAAGAGGAAGATGCAATACTTACAGCTGACCTTTTGGAGCACTGTATGGAAAGTGATTGACACTCTTCATTTGGCTTAAATCTTCAAGGGCTAGGAGATAGTGTAACACAAAGTCATTTCTCATTCAGTCCCTATAGGGACATTAGATGTTTCATATTCAGTCAAAAGTCACTGAAGTTATAAAACTCATTACATTCTATTTTAATTATATCAATTTTTTTTTCCTTTTCTTCACTAGGTAGCAATTATGGGTGAATATATATATATTCAAGTTAATCTGCATTTTCTTTCTAGTCTGAAATTTAATATGCAGTTGCATTAAAATTAATCTGTTACCAAGAGAATACTACAATAAAAACTGGTAATAATGAAATAATTCTGTTTGGATTTAATATAATTCCATATTAAATACATTAAGGGTTCTTCCATAACCTCTTCCCTCCTTTGATATTTTTCTTTTCCCTTCTTGGTGCTGTTCACCAGTGCAGCTCACGAGTGTAAAATCTTATCATTGTCTTCAGAGTGCAAAGAACATTGCTGCATACAGGCTTCCCAAAAATGGGTTGTACTTTAAAAAATATCTATGCTGATACTTTTGTCTAACCAATAAACCTCTAAACTGGAAGATGGCTAAGAGGAGAAGGGTAAAGGCAATGTGCCCATGAAGCCCAGAGAATAACACAGGGTGTGACTGACCACAGCTGTCGCAAAGAATGTGTGTTTTATCTCACCACAAAAAGGGAACGGGAAGGTGGCCTTTGTTGTACATAAACAACTATCAACAGCTGAGTAGATCAACTGGGGGTGTAAATATTTATCTCTGTGGTCATTAGAGTGGTTATATCTCTCTAAGTTAGCCAGACCAGCACAGGGAGAGTGAATATAAAAGCTGAGCTAATAGCAAAACAATTTTGAAGAGAGCAATGGCCTTGAGCCGGCTTCAACTTATGTATTCCTCTCTGGCAATTAGGAAGTGTCTGATGGTGAGCATATTAGAGAGTCCAGTAATGGAATCACCTTAGTATGTGGTTGCACTGTATAATGCAATTACTATACATTTTGAAAAGTGTAACACATTTTTATGGTGTTGTGCAACATACATTTATCACTGTTAAATCAGGAATCCCATATTTAAATTAGTAAATTCGATATTACACTTTAGTATTATACAGTTTTTAAGCATAAATATTTTTTCTGCTTTAGTCAGAACAACATAGTCCTGCCTTTCTGTCTGTCCTCAGATGCTGAAGATTCATTAGCAGTCATTGGGACAATGTCTTGTAATAGTATAACTTAAAGAAAAGGTTTTATTCACCTTATTCATTGAGAAGAGGTCAGAAAAAAATTTTAAAAAGATTCTCAGTGTTGAAGTATTCCCTTTCACTATTTGAGAAAATTCTGCTGTATTTCTGTTTAGAAGTCACATTTAGTTTTACTTTTTTCCTTCTATGTTTAACTATGTATCCTTTTATGTTACTGTATTAGATGAATAATAGGCTATATTATGTATTTGTAAACACTTTGTACATATGAGGTAGTCTAAAAGGGTGAAAAACCTTGAAATGCTTTGATCTGCGCAAAGCATTTCCAATGGTGCAAAATATAATGCCAGAGATAACAAAATCTGCAGGGACGATTCTGATAAGCTGTTCACAAAAATGAAATTACCATGCTCTGATATTCTCCTTTTTAAGACACAACTTGAGAGCTCAATCAAAATTGGTCAGAGTAGCTTGAGTAGCTGAATGGGAAGAAATTGAATTTAAAATACTGTTAAGATTATAGTAATATTTTAGGTCTCTATTATACCTGCTAACGGGATATACTAAGGAATTATTAAACACCATCAAGATTTTTAAGTTAAGGATGTATCTGAAAAATAGAACATTGTGTGATACTTTCTTACTAAACCTTTTGCCAAGGTTCATTTCTTTGCACACTTCACAGCAGTTGAGAACATTTGGGTCCATTTGTTCCCCTGCCTTCTCTTTTGTCTGGAAGCACCTGTGACAGGGTGTCTGCTACAATCTGCTTTTGCACACAGAGTCAGGCATGGCTGGCTCTGGTTTGTGACTCTGGGCAGATCTACACCAGCACAGGCTTGGCAAGAAGTATCTTGCGTTGACAAATCTGGTGTAGTAGTGGTCCAGGTCTCTCAGGTGTGGGGGCAGGATAGCCTTGGGCTTGGTCTGCGGTGTAGATGTAGTTGGTGTGAATTGTGTTGTGCAAGCACTGGAAGGAGCCTCTGGCTTAGGAGGAAGCAAATGTTTGTTACCACAAAAGGCACATGGTCCCACCTCTGGTATTATAGAAAGAAGAGGAATGGAATCACCGTACTGAATATTTGCACCTTTCCTCTCCTCAATCAGAGGAATGCAATTACTTTGCTGAGCTTGGTGGACCTCATCTTTGGAGCTCATCGGAACGTAGTTGAAGGTGCCATCCTCGGTCCATTTCATGCACAGGCAGGATAACAAAGTGCCTGGCTCAGGGTCTGACCCTGGTCTTACCTGACATGGTAAATCATTGACAGAGACAAGGAACCCCAAACACTGGCTTCTAGTTTCTTTCCGTGACAATGGAGACATTTTAATGGGCAAGCTCTTTAACACAAAAATGGTAGAGGTAACTTTGGCTCTGATCTCACCTGGTGTAACCCAGAGTTGTGTTTCTAAGTCCATAGATACTCTAATGTACTGCTGGAAATGCTGTCAGCTTTAATTATTTCTAAATGTGAGCTGCTATATTAAATGGCTAACTCAATTTGTCATGAGGCTTAAAAAAATAGGTATTACGCCTTTAGATATAGTACCTATTCATTGTATTTTTAATTTTTCACTTTAAAAAACCCACAGATTTTTCAAATCAGGAATAATTGGTTTTTCCTTTAGAAGAATAGTCTGAATTACTCCATAATTGCAGTGATGGGAAAAAAAAAAAAAAAAAAAACTAGTGAAGACTGTGGAAACTGTAATTAAAGTACAACCTTAAAAGGATTGGAAGTTAATACCTCTGAATCAAAAGAGACTCTTTCAACCTGTAGCCTCCAAAGTCTTGTCTTTACCTTACAGCCATTTCACCTGAGAAGCAGTGTTAATAAGTACCCTATGTTTTTATTCTAATGTACCTATGTCTAAATTCTTTTGAGTGTATGGCAGAGGTGCAGCTGCAAATGAACCCTGCAGCTTCCTCACCAGAGGCTGTGACTGCCTCTGTGTGCTGTGGTTAGTAGGTCATTCATTGCAAAGCCTCCTTCTGTCCAGATGCCACAGCCACAAACTGACCGAAATGCCTCCCCTGCAGCAGTGAGGTGCCACATCTGACTTGTGAAATGCCACCTTTATCGCTCAGGCCCTGCTGTAGCCTGGAGCTGGAATAATGGTGCCTTTTCACAGGGAACAGAAACCCAGAGCTTTGAGAAAAAGAGTTACTTGCCCCCTTTTTCCTCCTGCCCACCTTAGAGAGCAAGTGCCAGGAGTGACTTTGGGGAAGGGGTTTTGTAAAGGGAGAAACACACAGAGGAACAGGATTGTAAAGCCCACAGAGTGAATGTGTTTGGTTGCTTGTTAATTTATCATCACCCTTCTCTAGCCTATTTCTGTGAATGTCCTATTTCAATGGTAATGCTGCTGGATAATGTCAAAGCCTATTTCACATCCTGTGAGCTACTGAGCACATTTCAGATGCTGGATAATCAATGCCTTTGATGGGAAAATATGGAAGGGCTTTACTGAAACAGAGCCTTTCGTCCAGGATCTTTTCTGTTGTCCTGCTGGTGATGTGATGAGTGTCCCTTTCTCTCTTCCTGGAACACAGTCCCAGAGGCTGCTCCTTATACACTTTGAAAATACAATGGAGACCTTTTGCTACACACTCCAGTAGTATTGATCTCTCCATCTGTTTTCCGAGTAATCAGGTCCATCCTACATTTATCTAGCATACTCTGGATATAAAGCTGCTAGCTCTGATCATAGCCTTAGCTATAGTGCATAGGGAAAAGCCTGTCTGAGCATTTGAAGGGTGGACTGGAATCATACATAGAGTTGGAAATACATTATTTTGGCCACTGGAGGGCTCACAGTTTGTTCATCAGCTTTGTAGAGAAACAAGAAGAATAAGGAGAGAAAGTGAGTGAAGCGCTCAGTTCCAGGGACCTGTTACCTCTGCACATGGAAGGCAAAGTCTCTCTGAAAATATTTTACAAACTCAGGCTTTACTTCTTGTATTATAGTCCTGCATCCACAACATGAAGAAGTCAGGAGGGAAACAGGAGTCATCTTGAGGTAATGTGCAGTTTTAAAAAAACTCTGTAGAATATTACCTGCTGCTAAGTGGATCATTCTGTGACCTGTTCTCTCATGCCTGTATTGCTTCTGGCTCAGGAGCTTGAGCTATTTCCTGCATTACACTGTGTAGACATGCTCTGTGCAGGTAAAGGGTTTCTCAAGTGTCGAATCACTTGGACAATAAAGTCATTGGTAACTTGGTATTAGTATTCTCTGCAGTCACCTGGGAAGTTATCTGGGGAAAGATATTTTGGTATCTTGGTGCAATTCTTGCAAGGAAGATATATAACAGGTCATTATTTGGCTGGGGGACACACATGAGTGCCCACATTTTGGCTGTAGTCCATCGCTCACCAACACAAGAGAGAGTTTTCTGGTGGCCTGTTGTACCATCTTGGTTTTTCTCTGGTGTTTCACATTGCATTCCTGGAGCAATCAAAGTTTGAGTTTGGCTCAGACACAGTTTTATGGTATCCAAGCAGAAATCCCACAGAAGTATCTGACAGCTTGTATAGTGGAGGACATCCAACTGTATGCTTAAAATTACCATGAGCAGCTACAAACTCACCACAAAAATAGCAGAAAGGAGAAAGCCTACTGTCATCAGGTTATTACATTTCTCTACCCGTCAGAACTCCTTCTCTTTTTGGAGATGTTCAGCTGCCAAAGACAGTGATACAGTGTCCTAGTAAGACTACTTTTAGGCTAATTGCTGCCATAAATTGTAGCTTATGATTCCAGTCCTCTTGAAGTCAACCCACATTTTTCCCCTGACATCAAGAAAAACAAACTTTGATTGCAATGGTTACCATATCAACTTCCTCTTAATTTGAGTTGCATTCCCAAAATAATTTTTCTTCTTTTATGATAATGTATATATAGATGTTAATCTGTTTGTGTAAGAAGCTACTAAGATATCTCCATATTCATCTCTGTCTATCAGTCAATGACAAGCATAAATGCGTTAATACTGAGAGAGCTACAGTGGAATTCAATTAACTTATTAATGAGACATCAGGGTGTTTTAGAGCCTGTTAGTGCTGTGCTTTGGGATATGATCCATACTCTTAAATCTTCTAGATAAATCTTCTGGAGTGTGTAGGCATTGAGCAGAACGTATCTCCTTGTCAGTAACTTTGTGACCATGGACAGAGAAATGCCTCTCAATTAATTACAAAAGGCCATTGCCATAGTTCTTGCTTTGTCAAGATTTCCAGTGCAGTCAAAGCTCACATCCCTTCAGGTGCATGAGGTGACACAGTACTCACGTTGTCTACCCTCAATCATTTAATGGAAGTTCTCTGAATTGTCCTTTGAAGACACCTTCCTCTCCAGTGTTTAATCAGAGAACTGAGTTAGTGTTCTCATAGAGTCTAATAGACTTAAATTGTGTGAGCTCTGTCGCAGCTACAATCTGTGGAGTCACTGCTCCTACCTGGACCTAAGTCAGGTAAACTGGATTTGTCCCCTTGTCTAGTATGGAGAGCACGGAGCAAGACACACCTTGCACCCAGACAGTTGAACTCTCTCCTCACCCCAAAAGGATGTTGGCCTCTGCCATGGAGCCTGTTGGAAAGAATTTCATGCCTTGGTGATATCCAGATCCATAGCTGGGCATTGCTTGGAGGAATGGGAGGTGGATAAAACTGTTTCAGGAGCATGCTAATGTGGGAAAATGGGTTGCCATGGGACAGGGCTTTATGTTTCCTCTAGGCTTGTTTCATTTATTGCTGTAGATGTAGCTCCTGAAAAGACAGTCCTTGGAGCCATTTCCCAACACAGCATCTACCAGTTCTGTTTACCTTCTTAACAGAAATGTTGTGAACAGTTTTAAGTGTGGAGAAGGGTACGGTTTGGAGACTACGAGCAAGGACCAAGAATCCAAATTCTAAAGAAGAGAAAGTTCCCCTTTGTAAAGAATACAAAGAGCCCTACACCCTCCATCTAAACCAGCAGGGAAAGGTATGCACATCTGAATTAAATTAAATGGAAAAAAGCTTTTTCTATAGGTGTACCCTGTTATGCACCTTAAAATATGCACTGTGATGTATTCCCACAGATAGAATGCTATCATAATTCTAATTAAATTTGAATTCCTTGTGGAACAATAAGTTTGATGTCAGAAAGAAGCTGTTTCTCTTAAAAAAAAAAATAATGTAACTCTTTTGAGGGCATTGTGGAATGCAAGTTTCCTCACAAGATTTACTCATGAGAGGAGTAGTTCTCAGGAATTAAATCAGCATTGCTTTGCATTATACAGGGAACCTGCCTAGGGTATTGTTGTGCATGGACATAAATCACTTAATAGTTTCCACAAACATAATTCATATTTGACCGCTGGCCTTTGAGGTTAGAGAAGAAAAGTACAAGGGCAAATGTGAGAAGCAAACTGAAAGAAAATGTAGTGAAAATAATAGAAGATCTGCCTGGGCAGATCAGGTACTATTTTAGCCATTCTCAAATGGTTCCCTTTTTTATGAAATGGATATTTCTTGAAGAGGATTTAAATTAGTACAGAGCAACATTTTTAAGCATTTGAGAAGAGAAACACCCAACTAGTGCTTCTTACCAAACCAGGGAATTTATGTTTGTGTATCCAGAGTTTCCAAGCAGTTGCTCTAGAATTACAGACCTTAATATGTGTCTAAACTACTTAGAATTACCTGTGAAAATGGAGAAGCAGCTCCTTAATTTTATAGAAGTAGCAGTTTGGAACCTTGGAATAGTTCTAATGGCTTAAGCTCATAACATAACTTCTGATGAACTGCTCCCAAAAGATAAACAAATCCTACTCAATCACAAGTTAGCTGTTTAGGTTATTTATGTTTTCTAATGAGAACTATAGGGTTTTTTACTAAGTTCATTAACTACACAGCAGGGGAATGGTAGCTTGCTTTCTATAATTTGAAATTAATGAACGACAGTGTTATATATGGCAAGCAGAAAATGGACATCCTGATGATGCAAATAGGGTGAGTGGTTTGAGGTTTTTTTTTTTATTCTCTAATGTAATGGTTACCAGCCTCTACAGACACTTTAAAAAGTCATAGAATTATTTAAGTTGGAAAAGATCTCTAAGAGCGTCAAGCCTAACCTTTAATGAGCACTGCTAATTCCACCACTAAACCATGTCCATGAGCACCACATCTACGTGTCTTTCAAACACCTTGAGGGATGGTGACTCTGCCACTTCCCTGGACAGCCCATTCCAATGTTTGACAATTCTTTTGATAAAGAAACCTTTCTTAATACCTAGTCTAAACTTCCACTGACACAACTTGAGGCCATTTCCTCTTGTCCTATTGCTTGCTACTTGGGAGAAGAGACTGTCAGCCTCTCCTCACTACAACCTCCTTTCAGGGAGTTTTAGAGAGCAAGGTCTCCCCTGAGCCTCCTTTTCTCCAAGCTAACTCTCCAGAGCTGAATCAGTCTTTACAGTACTTCAGGCATCAGTTTTAATTTATAAACATTTTCTTCACTGCAGGTGTAGTTTGAGGACTCCTGCTGGAGTCCCAAACCTACAGACAAAAGACCATTACACTAGAAATGCACCAACCCTTCCTTGTTCTTACCCAAACTGAAATAAAGGCAGATTTAATTCAATTTTAACAGCAAATTCAGTATTGAATAGGATAGTATTTGTTTGGAAAGGATGCTGAATCTATCTCACAACTGTTATTAAGAGAAATCCGTAACTAATGTGGAGGGTGAGGGAAAGCAGGTACTCAGGAGAATTGTTTCATTAGCTGATCTTTTATGCTGTTTGCAAAACAGGCTGGATAATATACAGAAGACAGATGCTTTGTTTTAGCTGGTTGAATCAGTATTGCTGAAATAATCAATCTGCCTCAGGGAGTTGTGTGTGTATTTGGGGAATATTCTTTTGCTTTCGCTTGAAATACCACACAGTACGTTTTGAACTCCTGTTCCGCCAGGCAGGAGCTTTGAATCCATACCCCACACCCCAGGAAAAGGATCTCACTAAAGATGCCCTGAGCAGCCTAATGCCTCACTGCTCTGCTGCTCATCTCTTTCCTCCCAGCTTCTCCACAGTAGTCTTCACATGTCATTTAGTCCCTAAAAATATTTCTGCAACATACGAGGAATGTTGCAGTGTTAAGCTGGAACTGTCACCTGATGAGGTTTGTCTCACCTCTGTCATGCCTTGGTGGCAAAAGGCAAAGCTGAGTTTTAGGAATGCTGAGACAGGAATGGTTTTAGTGATTCTCTGCTCTGTGACTGTAAGACAAAGACTATAGCTCAATGTGTACCAACAAAGTAGTGGAAATACCCTGCTCCCACCACTCCTCTTGATGGTACAGGTGAATTTTGCAAACACAGTATGGTTAGAACAGTAGCTGTTACTTCCTTGATTCAGGCTGTGGGAGCTGGGTGCAGACCTTCCAGACAGGTACCTCTACGACTTGCCATTCTTATTATCCCACTTACTGTTTCTTGTAATTTACTTCTGCTGCCCTCCAGGCCTCTTCCCAAATATGTAGCTCAAAAACCTAAACACTTTTCTCCACTGGTCCTGGTTTTGATACACCTACACTTTAATGCAGTATTTCTAGCACTGTTATTGTGGTCTGGAACACACCAGTGTAGCCTGGTGTTGCTGAGGTGTTTCCCCATGCCATGCCAGCTCCACTCTCTGAAGGTCCCTAGGACTCCTCTCCAATGGTGGTGTGGTTTGCTGTCCCTCCTCACGTAAGTGTCCCTTACACACCAGTGACACCAGTCATCACTGCCTGTGATTTTGTCACATCTGAAAATTTCTGGTTTTATGCGGTGGTTTTTTACATGCTGCTGAATTTGCTTAACCTCAGGCCATGACCTAGACTTTGGCCTGTTAACTGCTGGCCCGACAATCTCTACACACTTTCAGAACGTTTTGGTTTTTGAGACATTTTCCCTCTCTTTGATCTTGCCTGGACTCTGAGCTGTCCATTCTGCAGCCCAAGGAACATTTCTTGGAGATACACCATCCTTTTGCTAATGGTGACAGCTCAGATGTATAGACAAGGGCTGTGCTTGCAATGGATCCTTACAGATGTTGCAGGAAGCAAGCAAAATGTGAGATAAAAGCTGGTGCCTTCACTGCTCTCTGGCACTGCTAAAAAGATCAGCTGGAGATGGTCAGCTATCTAGACCTGTTTTATGTACAGATATAAAATATCCTTAACTCCAGTATGGAGATCATGACACTGACACAGTGACTGCGTTTGAGCCAAATCCAACATTTTTTGTAGGCTAGGGAGCTGTGAATTCAGAGTATGTCTTGATAAGGCCTGTAGGACATTTGGATCTTCCATTCAGGGGCATTTATGCACCATATGTGCAGTGTCTTCTGTAAAGGAGCTCTCCTGGATGCATCTGGCAGCTTCTTGGTGCCACATTCCTCATGCAAACAAAACCGTCTCAAAATATTAACAAAGTTTTGGAAACCAGGTCCAGGTGGCCAGATGGGGAATTTCTTGTAGGAACAAAATAGTCCTCATTCTGATACAGTGGTCATATTATTTTGAGTTAAAAAGCAAATTTTTAGTGCATTCAGATAGGACTTTTGTCGTGTTTTGCAGATTGTAATGGGTCCTCTCTTCTCCAGCACAGAAGCAAAGGTATAACTCAACATCAGGTGATTGCATCCTGGTGCTGGATGTTAACTGGGGAGATGATGAGTAGGGCTGATTCTTAAACAAGTTTAGAAACGTTGATGTTTCTGCAATACTACTCAAGCCCTGAAAAAATAAAATTCTGGATTATAAATCATCTATGTTGAAATTAAATGTATAAGTCACTCAACAACCTCATGATTCAGTTATAGCTGGCTTTGACAGACTTTTCTCTGGTATTTATCTCATTTGATTGCAAATTTCTTGACTTCTGGGGAAAAATGCAGTCATTTTGAACTCAAAATGGCATTGAATCTGTAGGCAAAATTTCTTTAGCTGTCAGTGGGAACAGGATTAGGTTTGCAGTGGTTACTACAGAAAATTTTCTAATGAAAGATTATTACAGTCCCTTCTTAACTATTCCTCATTTGTGATAATTCAGATATAGCTGTTCATCTTCTTGTGACGCTCTTAAATATCTTCAAATCCATCTCTGTCAATCAATGACAAAGTGAGCTGCATGAATACTAGGAAAATTACAATGGATTCAATTAACTTATTAATAAGGCATTGAAATATTTTATAGCCCAGTAGCATTGTGCTTTGGGACATGATGCATTCACTGATAAATCTTTTGGAGTGCTGAGCAGAAAATGGATTCCTTCTCAGTGATTCTGAAGTCACACTTAATCGGACAAAATCAGATATATAATTCTCAGCTGCTGCCTTGTGGAATACTGATGGTGGAAGCTGCAGGGAAGCAGAGATGAGGTATTTTGAAGTACTAGGCACTTTCAACTGAAATTGTATGTGATTAGGAGAGAATTTGAGTCTAAACCCTTCGAGACACTGACTCTATTTTGATTTGTGTCTATAACTATCAGTTGCAGTAGAGATGCTCTTAAGGATGGATATTCGTGAGGCAGAGTTACCTAGACTTGAGTGAATCTGACATTACATAAATGCTTATAACTGGTGGATCTCATAATACACTGGTAATTCAGACTGTTAAACACCTCACAGATGAGAAAGATAATGTTCATAACATGTAGATTCTGAGGAAAGTGGAACTTTGTTAATCTGTGCATGTTTATATTCGTAGTGATGTAACCAGTAGTTTTCTGTACCATGCATTAATCTTAAATGCACAGGAAATGTATTCATATTATAGAATACTGACAACTGACATCTTATTTTCTTTCTTATTGTTCAAGATCCTATGTTTGCCTTCAAATCTTATTACCAAGGTAGAGATGGAAGAACTATTGCTGGTGGTCAAATATTGTGACTGAGTTAGCTGTTGTTTGAGAGACAGGGCAGAGAATTTTGGCCTGAGAAGGTTTTGTCAGCTACGCACAACAGAAAAAGTGAAATTCAGGAAAAACATTATATTGAAGGACTGGGGTGGGCAAGAGGCTACTTATACCCATACACACACACACACACACACACACACATACACACACATATAGGTACAGTATATACACATTTTATTAGTGGTATCCCTGCCTGGTTAATTGGAGATTGGCACTTATTTCCTTAGTTTGATCATTTTAATCTGAGAGTTCTTAGGGTATTGTTTGCTTTTCTGTGCAAGAATACATTGAGCTCTTTCTCCCCATCTGTTGGAAAGTATCAGTGGCTACCTGTACACTTGAAATAAAAGGAGTCAAAGTCTGGTTTTTGCCAGCAGGGTAGGTAGCACATGTCCATACAGTTAAACTTGTTCGTAGAGCAGGCTGTCCCTGATACTAATGATTTTTAGGAATAGTTCTTTATTTGTGCTGTCCTTGAATCGTGCCCACATACTATCTGGTAGTAACATGGAACCAAACCATACATACCATGGTAGCTAACATGGGCGGTTTTGTGCCTTTATTCTAGCTGAGTCCCTGACTCTCTTCAGAACAGGGTAATCAATAATTCCATACAGGCTGATGTATCTTTTCTATTCTGTTTAGTTGTTGTTTTCTTGAAGAATGAAAATAAGGATTTTAACATGTGCTATAGAAAAGCTCATAGTTTGTCAGTATTTGGGGAACTTAATTAATAGGGAAATTCACATATTTCTTTTCTGTAGTTCAAGAAGATAATTTATTTCCAAAAGAAATCTGCGTTGACTCTTTAAAGAAAAAAAAATTATATGAGAAGATTTCTGAGAATTTTTGATGCAACAGTAATGATCCTATATATAAGGCTTTGGAAGCACTTGTGCAGATACAACCTAGAGAATTGGTTCTTGATTTGGCAAACTTCATAATGGCCTGTACAAACACTTAGCTTATTCTTGTGTTCTGAAGAAAAACAGCCGTGTGAGCTGGGTCCAAGATCAGGAAATTTCAGCAAAAAGAGCAAATCATGAAATGGCATAGGGAAAATTGTTTGTTAAAGGGAAAGGACTGTAAGCTTTGTAGCCTTCAAAGCCCAGAGACTTTGCAGGTGTATGAAAGAACCTGCCATCAGCTCCACATCTGCATGGGAACCTTCCTGGGTCTGTTGCCACAGAACAGCACCTTTCTGCCAAGAGACATGGTTGCTGAGTCCAATAACCCACTGAAGCCCAGGATGCTGCAGCCTTGTGCCCCCAGAACCAAGCAGTGGTGAGGCTGAGCCTTCGTCCCCAGCAGACAGGGACATGCAGAGCATGTGTGCACAACACACACGAGCACAAAGAGCACAACATGGTCAGAAAGCACAGTGGTCTCACAAAAACAAACACAGATGTCTCATTCTGTTTCCTCCTGTGGCTGACAGACAGGAGATATATATGTGTGTATAAATGCATGTATTTATAAACAAATGCATCAAATATATATATGCACATATATTTGTATTTATACATATATATATGTAATTTGTACAGTGTGGATCCCTCCAGCAGCTGCACTCAGACACGTGCATTTTCCTGGATTTCAGGAAGGCTTTTGATACTGTTCCTCACAAACTCCTTCTGCTTTGTGGTGTTCTGGAGAAGAATTGGCTGAAGGGCTGAGCATGAAGGTTTGTAGTGAATGGGGCTAAATGTGGCTGGTGGGGAATTGAGCTGGGATACAATTCTACAGTTCAGTCCTGTTCAATATACTTACCAATGATCTGGATGCTGGAGTTGAATGCACCATTAGCAAGTTTGCTGATAATGCCAAACTGGGAGGTGGCATGGACTCTCTCAGAGCAGAGAAGGCCTTGTAGAGGGATCTGGTTTGATTGGTGCACTGGGCTGTGATTAATGGGATGAAATTTAACAAGTCATAATGCTGGATTCTGCACCTAGGATGGAGTAATGCTGGGCACAAATATAAATGGGAAGAGCAGTCCTGCAGACAGGGGTCTGGGGTGCTGGTTGGCAGCAGCTCAGTGTGAGCCAGCAGTGAGCCCTGGAAGCCAAGAGAGTAAACCCCATCCTGGGGTCTGTCAGACACAACATTACCAGCTGGCCAGAGGAGCTGAGTGTACTGCTGTGTTCAGCACTGGTGTGACTTACTTCGAGTACTGTGTGCATTCTGGGCCCCACAGCTTGAGAATAATGTGAAGGTCTGTGAATGCCTCTGGAGGAGGGCAACAAATCTGGGGAAAGGGCTGGAAGGAATGTCCTGTGTGGAGTGCTGAGAACGCTGAGTTGTCTAGCTTGAAGAGAAAAAGGCTGAAGGTGACCTCATTGCTCTCTACAGCTTCCTGAGGAGGGGAAGTGGAGAGAGAGGTGCTGGTCTCTTTTTCCTGATATCCAATGATAGAATGCAGGTGAATGGTTCAAAGCTGCACCACCAGAGCCGGTTCAGACTACACATTGTTAAGGATATTTTCACCCAAAGGGTGGCCAAACACTGGAACAGGCTTCCTAGAGAGGTGGTTGATGCTCCAAACCCGTCAGTGTTTAAGAGGCATGTGGACAAGGCCCTCAGGAACATGGTTTACCTTTTGGTCAGACCTGCAGTGGTCGGGCAGCTGGACTAGATGATCATGATAGGTCCCTTCTGACTGAAATATTCTGTGTACGGTATGCTGTGCTATGCCATGTTAATTTGTCTGCCCAGTAACACCTCCCCCCACCCCCCTACCCCCCCCAAACAGGTCTCTCAGTCCACACCTAGACCCTAGAGTCTTTCTAGCAGTTGTCCTGGACCCTCTCGTTCCTCTAATACCCACCTTGGATTGGTTACGATCTCTACCACCTTGCACCCATCGTGCCCAGACATAAAGTTCTGATTTCTTGTTGTAACTACAAAACAGTTCTCTGAAGATAGAATGGAAATTGGAAATCTATTTCAGAGCCTGAAATACTTTAATGCTTGCCTTTTTTTCTTTTTTCTTCTGCTAGATGTTAAATGTTTTCTTTGTTATTCTGAAACTTGTTTTGGAGAAGGAATGAAAGGGCAGGGAATGCACATGAGATTCCTGGTCCTCTAAATTCAACGGCAAGGCTTGCAAAAAGAAAGTTTTCAGCCGTGGAGCTTTTCCAAGTTTTCCATATGCATTTTCTTTTGTAAAAAAGTGAACCAGTGCCAGAACTTCAGGCAGTGCAAACTGGATTAAAGGCATTTAATCAACGTATCTGTTTCATTTTTCTGTAACAGAAGACTTGGCCCTATGTTTCAAAGGCAAGAGTGATAATTTTAAAACCATGAAGTTTTATATATATCCATCCTCCTGTTATTAAGGAAGGTTAAAGTGTTACACAGGAGTGAAAAAAATTGGCTTTGAAATGATTTTGCATGTAGGTACTTCTATTCCTTTTTCTTGTCTTTCTTTTAGCAGAAAGAACATGCTTTCTGTGCCTGTTTTGAAAAAGTTTGATCTGAAGAAGACCAGAACTTGCTGTTTCACTCTGACAACTATGACGTACTCCCTGGATGCTTGATCCAAACACCAAAAAGTGCCTTCATTACCTACCCCCATTCCTGTCTTTCCCATCTTCTATTACTTAAAACATAGGAGCAGTGCTTGATCACCTCTGAACTGAAGCTGTGTGCTTATTACAAGTTTCATAGCCACAGCTGGGTAACTGCTTTCCAGAAGGAAATTAAATCTGCATGGAAGAAAGAGAAAAATTAAAGTAGTTTAAATAAGGTATGTTTTCTCTATCTGGTAGTCTTAGGAAAACAGAAATTGTTGGACTGGATCATGCTCCAGGCCTGTTCAGCTCAGCATCCTGTCTCTAACAGCAAGCAGGACAGGCTTCCTCAGAGGAAGACATATGAACCCCAGCGTTCACAGACATGGCATAATCTGTTCCTCTGTGATGTCTCATTTTTACTCTTTGGAGACTTATGTTGGGGTAATTACTGCAGTTCTGGATCTTGTGTTACTGTGTAAACTTCCATTTCTTTGAATGCTTTTTTTCCTCCCTTTTTTTTTTCTTTTGTCTGAGACAAAATAGATGTAATTATATTTTCATGTAACCACAACTGAAAGGGAAATATAATTAAATCCTTAACTGACTGCTGTGGGCTTTTCAGATAGATGAACAGCAAGTTTTGTGGGGAGCATTTTGTAGCCCCTGAGACACATGTGAATCAAGTGCAGGTGTTATGGCAGGTTTCTGTCACAGGTCTGGTGCCGGGACCGTACTGGCATGGGGACTTCAGGGTGGGGCTGCCCTTTGAAGGAGGTGAGACAGCAGGTATATGTGAGCCTGCCCCTGAAACAGCCTCTACACTGAGGCCTGCACCATCCTGCCACACCCACCTCAGATGTGAGAAACCTGTGATGTGTGTCATGTCCCACTTTTAGAAAGGCTGGCACACCCATATGGAGTCACTGGTTGCAGATCAGTGTCTTGTCTTTCTAAAAATCAAAGAAACATACATGCTTGCTGATTTTTGACATATTAGAGAATTTCAGCTTTTCAGAGTAAAACCATTTTCTTTAGCAGGCAGTCATAACTAACCTCCTTATTTCAAGAATGCAGAAATCACAGTTCTCTAGCTAATATTGGCTAATTAGCCAAAGCGATCTGTTGTTTTGATAAGTCCTGCCAGAATAGATTGAATAAAACTCCAAGCCATAGAGGCAGCCTGGACACAAGAAGCACATGGGATTTTATTTCCCTTACTACAGGCTGTGAGGTTTTTCTTAAGATTGATGAACCGAGACGCATATATGTATCTTAAGCTACCTAAAGCCTTCAAAAACCACTGCTCAGCTGCTGATTAACTCAAGAGGGTTAAATGACTAAATTTCCACTGTTGCACATATACAAAGCAGCTTATGTGCTGATCCTGTTCCATATTTTATGAGCTTCTTGGATCTCTCACTCAAACAGCAGTCCCAAACCTGGAGTTAATTCCCCTTGTCAGCCTCCCATAGTTCTTCTCAGAGCACTTCTCAAGTGGAGACTGTTCCCAGCATGCCAACTCTTTGGCACAGCACTCCAGGCTTGCTGAAAGCTTGCTTCCTATTCAAATTTTCCACAAAGCTCTCAATGAATAGCCTTCTAAAACCAAGAAACTTAATTTATTCTACTTAATGGGAAGGTAAGCTCCTTTTTAAATTTCAGTCAAATCCATACTCTGTTCTCCAGACTACTTTCAGGTGAGGTAGGATAGGATTTGGATTTGGAGCAAGTACTCTGCCTTGAAGAACAACCAGGGCTCTGACTCCTGAAAAGAAGTCTGGGGGAGAAAGACAGAAACGTGTTCTTGGTCGTACAAGGAGCAAAACAAAGATAATTTATCGATCGTCTTGAGGAAAATCCATGTAATAAAGCTTATTACTTTAAACTGAATGCAGTTGATCTCACCTGCAGAGTTGCATTTTTTTTTGACAACAGATTTGTAGGGAGAAAAAACCCAAATATTTTTCTTTTTAATTTTTTTCAGCTTTCCATAGCTGATTTTTTTTTCCCACAGTGTCAGTAAAATAAAAAAGTGTCTCCATCAAGTACTTCTAGGTCTACTGTACATTTAATAACTACCATGGAATCCTATCTGTACTGAGAAATGAAAGGTGAAGTGAAGTGCTGACTCTATTGGAAACATCACCTTGTTTGTAAACCTGTATGATGGCTGCTGCACAGAGGGTGGGAATTGCCCCATGATGTGTATCCTGTCCACTTCCAAAAGAGAATTTCACTATAAAGCTGTCTTTTTTCTCAGGGAGTCTTATAAGCTTACAAAAGAAGGACATATATTAAAAAGCTCTGCACGGTTCATTTTAGTTCTATTCCACTGTCCAAAGCCTCAGAGCTTCTGGCCATGATAATTTATAATACATGCTTTCTTCTATATCACTGATTTACATGCATATAACCTGTAGGCTATCTGTAAAGAAAGCTGGTGTTTCAGCAGCAATGTGGATTGTATTCAGTGGTGAGAAGCAAAAGGTGTATTTGGGAAACTATTAGGGAATAACACAAAAGGAGTATTTGGGAAAATATTAGGGAATAACACTCTCTCTTCTTCTGTTTTCCCATAGACTAATCCCTGTTCCTCCCCTCTTTTTTTTGTTTGCCTTTTTGTTTTTTTTTTTGCTGGTCTGCCAAGGGAAAAGTTTAGCTGAGATTCTATGTTCAGGTTCTTGTAAGGGGTAACACTTATTGTAAGCAAACATAGTACATGCGAACATGTGGTTGTTATAAGGTCTGCTGTAGTGAAGTCCAGCTCTTTCAATTAATACTGTCTACTTCCAGTTAATACTTTTTGCATTGAGACAGGACAGCTAACCCTCTCCCTCTCCCTTCCCACTATACATATATTTTGCCCTGTTACATTGCCCTCACAGCAGCAAACCTACTAACGTTACCCTCATAGCCCCATGTAATTTGTGACTTTGGAGAAACCTCATGAAACTGTCAGCTGGAGGCTCAAGCCTGGAAAACCTCTCCAGAAGCAGCTGAACCAGTAGACAGCAGACATAATGGTGTCAGTGTGGAGCTGTCAGTACAGTGGTGCCAATGGGCTTTTTTGTACCTACCTCAGGCTCTGTATCTCGAGCTGAATTTCCACTTGCTAATAATGTCAAAGCTGTGGGTTCCATCCCTGCATGGACCATTCACTTCAGTTGGAATTGATGATGCATGTGGGTCTCTTCCAACTCAGAACATTCTGTGACTGTGTGTGACCATGCCATCTACCTTAGAGCACTGTCCAGTATGTCTGTTGCCTCTTCTGCCAGCTTTCATTCTTCTTTCTCCCTACTCCCTCCTTTTATAACCCTTTCTTTCCTTAATTGGTCATTTCTTTGTCTCTTCTGAATTCTCAGGTCACCTTGTTCTCTTGACAGGACAGAGACTGTGCAATGCCCAGCAAACATCAGACCTCCATGTGTCTTTTGTCCCCAGGCACCACTGTGGTAGGTCTACCAATAAAAATATGACAGGTAGAACCAGGAATTCACTTTCAAAACACTGCTGCAATTAGGCTGAGGAGCCTCACATACTTGCTAATACAACAAACTGCAGATGACCAGAAGTCAAAACCTTTGGTGTTCTGAGTCATTCTGTAAGCATGCAACCATGCAAAACCGTTTTGACTGAATATTAATGATGGCACAATTCAGAGGAACCCTGTCTATCAATAACTAACCTGTTTCCAAGGGAGAACCTGGGCTGATGTTCCCACAAAGGGGCCAAAAGCTGTGAAATTACCTACGCCCACCACTCCTTGATGTTGTGTTTACCAGCTTGTCACCTTTCTCATGCAGGGAGAGCCTGGGTGATTCTTAGTTGTGCACTGCTCACCAATGAGGAGCTGTTTGTTCAGTGAGGACAGCAGTGGATTAGATTTCAGAAGTCTATAAGATCCCCTGCCGTCCTCAGTGCTGAGCTAATCATTTCCCAAGGCATCCAGATGTATGTGGGAGTCACCAGATGTGAGTGAAATGTGATACAGAGCAAGAATGAACCCCCTCGTGACCTTGGACAGAATATCATCAATGCTGGAAATGTTGTGCCAATGAATCAGGTCAGCAAGAAAAGGATTAATGGGATGGCATTTAGTAGCAATGGTGTCAGGTTAGCAGGATAATTTTTTTTGCAACATTTGATAACTAGAACACTTTATCATCTTTCCTCTAAAAATCACTGTTTTGTGGCAGGATCAATATTTTGCTTTTGAAATGTATGAGCAGAATAACAGATCTATGACTTTAGAATATGATATGTCATCATCATCATCAAAGTCCTGAAAAACAGAATTATTTTGAAATTTGCACCTGAGCTTGCCAGTTAAGAAATCACAGAAATCATTTGCCATAAACAATGGAATTATAACTAGAATCCTAAGGGTCATTTGGTGAGTGAGGGTTTTTGGAGATTATAAACACAGATACCTCAAAAAATTTAGTTTTCAGTAAGTGGGGAAAGAAAACGAAAACCAGAGTTCTTCACAAATTTTGATCACTAGACCCCAAATCTCTCAATAGAGACATTTTGAAAATGTTTCAGATCTCCCAAAGGACCAACTCAGGTAAAAGTGAAACATTTAACCTAAATTTAAAAAAAAAAACGTACATGAATAATAAAATTTTCTATTAATAAAAATGCCTTTGAAAGACAGTATTTCCTAACACTTATGTGAAAGTTCGTCTGGGTGGCACAGCACCATTTAAATTCACTTAGCGTTATATGCTAAAGTCAGGTTCTTAGCTGCATCCTTCTCAATTGAGGTTTTAATAGCTGTCACTGTGAGCATAATGCTGGAATACTCTGCCATGGCACTGGCTCCAGTGCGCAGAGGTGTCAGGTTAACTGTGGATTTTATGCCTGGGCCTAGTTAACAAAGCCAGCCTTCTGTTTCTTTTCAAGATAAACCACTAGCAGTTAATCTATCCAAGGTTTCTATTCATAGAAGACCATGTAAAATTTGTTAGGTTTTGATTGCAATTTAATCTGCTTCTATTAAGAAGTTCTTAATTTGCAGCCTTATATTGCAGGGAAGGGTCTCTGCAGATTTAGCCTGGTTTTGTTGTGTTTCTTTATAACATTTACTGTTGACCACTGCCAGAGGGAGGTTAATGGGCTGATTGGATCCTAGCTTTGATGCAGTTCTGCTTCTTTTATGTTCCCAGAGTTCCTGTACTTGTTTTATTAACACTGTCTTGTAAATACATAGTTTGTAATCCCATAGTTCTTGGTTTTTTCAGAATCTGTGTTTCACAACAGGGAGAGTGAGATTTTGTTGCCTAAATATAGGAAGTTAACATCATTTTAAGCACAGGAGGGCATCCTTTCAGGCTTCCAGCTGCTATTCCTGGAGGCTGCAGATCTTCCAGACATGTCCCACTTCATGTGTTTTTAGGACACTCTTGGGTGTCCCACATTGCACTCAGGAACCTGTAAAAAGGCAGCTGAATCCTGCCCAGACATTTTTACACTGTTTTACATGTTCCACAGTCTCTAGCACAATGAATCTCATATCCTGACAAGTGGCCCTGGGTGCTATAAGCAATACAACATACTCTGTGAAACAATCGTAAATGTAAACTCAGGAAAGACCACAGATAGGTCAAATCGGTGCTATAAAATATTTTCAGAGTGGAAACATTTCTTTTTCTTGTCAGGATTTGGCAAGGGCAAATACTTCATAGGAACAAATATATTATAATTTAATTTAATTTTGAAAACAGGATAAAAATTAGCTCAATAAAGGACATTTTGATTGTCTGACTCCATATGGCTTTGTTTCCATTTTAAAATGTCACTTTAGCTGTAGGTACACAAGATGGCATGTGTCCATCTGTCTATATTATATCTAAGTATAATGTATGCCCATAATGCAAGAGGTAAAGTTGGAATGGAAACTTTCATTTCTGTTCTCAAGGAAGATTTACATCCCCCTGGAGTAGATTTGCTTGCATTTAATTTTGTGGGAAATTTTACAAAAAGCTTCCCTTTTGTAACACAAAGAATTTTGTTGGAGGGCTGTTACTTGAGAAGAAGGTAAGCTCCAGCTTCTCACCAGCTCCATGGTTGTAGAATGAGTGAATTTTTTTTTACCTAACAAAGCAAATGGTAGTGAGCAGCTATTTTTTTTTAACACATACAATTTTAACATTAGATAGAACACTCAAAAAGCTTGGGTGTTTCCTTCTTTGGGTCCAGGAAATCACAAGCACAAACACAGACTGGGCAGTGAAAGGATTGAGAGCAGCCCTGAGGAGAAGGGCTGGGTTTGCCTGGCCTTATGGGTTCTTGCGGATAAAAAGCTGAATATAAGCCATCAATGTGTTCTTGCAACCCAGAAAGCCAACCCTATCCTGGGCTGCATCAAAAGCAGAGTGAGCAACAGGTCAAGGGAGGCGATTCTACGCCTCCACTCCTCTCTTGTGAGACCCTACATGGAGTGCTATGTCCAGCTCTGGGGCCCTCAGCAAAGGAAAGATGTTGATCTGTTGAAGCAGTCCAGAGGAGGCCATGGAGATGATCACAGGGCTGGAGCACCTCTCCCATGAGGACAGGCTAAGAAAGTTGGGGCTGTTCAGCCTGGAGAAGAGAAGGCTCTGTGGAGATTTTATTGCAGCCTTCTGGTACTAAAGAGGCTACAAGAGAACTGAAGAGGGACTTTTGACAGGGGCATGTAGTGACAGGACATGGGGAAATGGTGTTAAAATGAAAAAGGGTAGATACAGATTAGATATTAGGAAGAAATTCTTTACTGTGGGGGTGGTGAGGCACTGGAACAGTTTACCCAGCGAAGCTGTGGCTGCTCCATCCCTGGAACTGTTTATGGCCAGGATGGACAGGACTTTGAGCATCCTGGTCTAGTGGAGTATGTCTGGGCCCATAGCAGGAGTTGGAACTAGAAGATTTTTAAGGTCCCTTCAAACCCAAACCTTCTATGATTTTATGAGCCCTATATGCTGTATAGTACTATTGTAAGGGTACATTGAATTTCACTTTAAAAGAATGGGACTATTCAGTTCATCAAAGTAAAAACAATCTTGATGGAAACCCTGTCCCATAACTTCAGCTCCCCTGCTTAACACAGATGAGGAAAAAACATGTCAAAAATTTTACATGATGTCACCTTGTCTACACTGAGTTGTAATGATACCTGCTTTGGGAATTAAATAATTTTCACTCTCATCTGATTTTGCAATGAATGCTTTTGACCCATGCAAAATAGATAAGAACTACTGTCCAGATCCTAATTATGAACAGTAAGAGCATTTGCATTTACTTTTAAAACCTCTAAAGGTAGTGACCGTAAACACATACAGAGCAGAGAGGTTTAACTTTAATGCAGAACTCATTAAACTATTTTCCCCATTTTTTGAGTGCAATTGAGCCGTGAATACAGTTGGCAATATATATATATCTGAAGTGATTCTCCAAATGTTTCACACAGACTGCTTTCAGTTGATTCAATCTCAAACAGCTTTTTCTTTTTTTTTTTTGTGCTGCTGATTCTGAATGTGTTTTTTCAACAAATGTTGTTGGTTTTCAAAGGATTATGTTGGTGTTTCTCTTCCTTATATGGCTCTATGACAACATATAAGCAGGACAAAGGCTTAATTGGGTTGGCTGTGGTGTAAATATTCAAAGCGCTGTAGAGACTGTCATCAAGCTTTCCTTGTCTGCAGAAAAGGAGCAGAAGGATAACCTTGTGATCAAACTAGTAGGCTGTGACTCAGGATATCAGAGTTCAATTCCTTCGTCTAAATGTATTGTAATACAAAAAATCTAAGCCTCATTCTTTAGTTTCCATTTATGGTTGTCTCTACCCATCATCCAGTTGCTTGGTTCAATCCCTTTGTGCCACATGAAGGAGGACAGCGGAGGTTAACAGTGAAAGGTTAACACATTAGGGAACATGCTTTGAAATCAAATGACCTGAATTATTGTTGTGTTGATTAGTATGCAAGAGATACTGTGTGTGAGACAGCATCATCCTGGAACAGCCTCATCTAAGTGAAAGGACACAGAAGTATTCACCCCATGGGCATTCTGAAATATTTTTAGCTTCATTGGTATGGAACCAATATCCTCGGGAGCTGGAATTGAATGTTCTTAACGCGAGGCAGAAGAAGCAAGCGCAGCACAATAACGAAATGTGACATGCCATTAGCAGAGTCCCAGTGATTCTTACTTTTCCTCGTTCCCCAAATAAATGTGCATTAGTAACAGAAATTTTCTTTTTAAGACCAAATGATTGAAAAGTAGAGACTATCAGGCCTAGACATCACTGATTTCAGGTGACATAATGGAGTAACCTGACAGAGCTGAGAAAAATAGTGTGTATGCAGCAATCATAGAATTTCCAGGTGTCACTGTTTTTTCCTATGGCTTAGTGAAAAAGTGAGAGAACAAGGGCTGCCAGGAGATAGACATGCTTGATAGCAGGGGAAGGGGAAGTCTTAGTTGAGGGAATAGGCAGAGTACCTGATTACTGGCAGGCAAGAGAGAAGAGCAAGAAACCTGAGTGGGATGCTCATAGTGCCCATCATACTTTTTAGCTAGACAAGGACTAAAGCAATATGTAAAAGAGTGAATTTCATCTTCGCCGGATAGAACAGCAGTAAGCTGCCAAAGGCAAAAAAAAAAAAAAAAAAGAAAAAAGAGAAAAAATATTTAAGGAATATAGAAGGAAAACCTGGAAGGATGGAGAACTAAATAGCTGATTCACCCCAAAGTCTTTAGAATCCTCTGACCTTAATTCTCGCTACTTTGTCTTGGCTTCTATTTGTTTAGAGCAGGAATACCAAGTATTTTTTTTTCTGTGTCCCCCCAGACTGATTTGTTTTATCCAAAGTACTGCTCAAATCAAAAGCACTAACTCCTTTTCTCCATCACCTCCTTAGACATTTATGACTACAACAATGTCCCTTCAGCTTTCTAGAGAAATGAAACCTTGCACATCAGAGAATGACAGCTTATTTCTTTCCTGCTGTTTTAACAGCTCAGTAAGCCTCAACAAAGTTGCTCTTTGCTGTACCTGGCTTCCTTGCTCTGCCTTAGCATGCTGAAGAGCACCCTTGTTTCCAAAGAACTTTGGAAATGTTTCATAAATGGAGCTTTTTCTTTACTGGCATTGGTAGGAGACAAGAATTAAATGTATTTCTGTTCTTACAGATGTCTCTGACCAGTATGGCATACGCTCTCATATCACTGTCATGAAGGCTGGTAACCCCATCTCCAATGTGTACTAGAGTTGCAACTGGTTCTGTAATACACAATACACACGAAACAAATAAGAATGACAGCTTAAGAATTGAACAAGAACCTAGGTAAAATTTATTGAAACTTCTTGTTGCAATTTTTTTTTAAATAGTTTTACTCCAACATTCTGAAGTTGTGGTGTGTGGGTGGTTTTATTGTAATTTATTTAGGGTTTTTTTTGCTTTGTAGGACTTTTTTTTCAGGAGTGGTGGGTGTTTTTGTTTTCTTTTTGACCAGTTGTTCTCTTGATTCTTCTCTCAGCTGATTATTTCCCAGAAGTTTTGGATGTGAAAGTGACCATAAACCACTGCTATACTTTGATACATATCAGCTGAAATCCATAAAGTTTTAAGTTTTCGAACAAAACAATTTAGTAATTTACAATCATGGCAAAGCAACTTGCAATTTCCTCAGCATTTGTGTGCCATGTGGTATTTTAGATGGATAAACCTATTGTGAATATTTTTAAAGATTTTGTAAAACTGTAGGAACAAGAGAAATACATGTGTGCATGTTGCTATGCCAAATGTATTGCAATTTCACTAAGCTTATCAAAAGTGGCACAAAGCAATAATCAAATCAAGGTCACAACCAAGAATGAACCAATGAGTTCAATGATTAAACTTTCAAACTAACAGTGCAGGTAATCAAATCAATTTATGAGTTTGACACTATCTTAATTACTTCAAGTTAGTTTTTCTTGAAAAGAATTAAGGAGGAGCTAGATTCCTTTCATCTATGATCTATAGATAAAAATATTTATGGGGTAAGGAAAAAGTTCCCAAAAGATGGAAAAGTACTTAATCTAAGTGCACCTCCTCTCCCTTAACTTTGCTCATCTGAACATTAGATGAACAGCAAGTTTAAAGTAGTAATGTAGTCCTTTTGGTAGTGACAAAGAGAGGCACAAAACAGAGATCTATTCTGCTTTTCTAATATTAAATATTCAATTTAGGAGAAGGTGGACTGCCCATTGGAAATATCTCAGTTTGTGCAAAGAGTATGTGCATGATCAGCTTGGTCTGGACAACTATTTCAGGTACGAAAAATCCTGCTTTCAACATCTAATTTTATTTAATTTTTATGGTTTGGTAAAATTGATCTGGGCCTGAGCATCTGTTCTAGGCTTAGCCCTTTGACAACACAATTCAGAAAATACAAGTGATGAAGTCCCTTTGTTCATCTTAGCAGAGAGGGACCAGATGAATGCCATTTGAATGTCTCCTCCTTAATTCTCAATGCTACACATTACCGTGGTTCTTATTCCACCCCCTAACTTCAGAACAAAAGAATCTTTCCAAAGACTTCACACAGAGGTGATGGATAAATCATACACATTAACTGCTTTTGAATAACACCATTTTAACCTGAAAAATCTTTTAATACTGTGCTGTTTACCTTAAGAAAATTATTTAAGGCATTGTTTATGCATATGCTGACACATGCATATAATTGAAAAAAAATAATAAGGAAGAAAAAATGAAGGCATTTGTCATCACACACAAAGAGATTGAATTCTACTTCATTTCTTCATACCTTGCACTCCAATGAATGTTGTTCTTTGTTATCTTTATGTTCAGGACTGTAGATTTATGTTCAGGACTGGTAACATTCAGGATATCTGATCAGATGGCAGGTGACTCACGCTGGCTTTACTAGTGACTCAAGCTGTCTATTTTTACCTTTTCTGTTCAGAGAAAGGTGGCCAGATTTGACTGTGATTTACAAGAAAAGAGAAAGACCCTTCCTCTTGGTGCAAAGATTTTTCATTATCAGGATGCTATCCTGTCTGCTATATCCTGTGTGTACATCTGTGGCTTTTTAGCCAGTTAGGTAGATGTGAATCCTCATGGCTCATTCCCATAGAAGGAAATCTTTAGAGCATGATAAAAAATTCCATGACTTAGTAGGCCTAATGTTTGCAAAACCAGCAATATTGATTAGGGATATAAATACTCAAGAGTGGATTTATAAGGGGAAGTCATCATGTTGGCTGCCTACCTTACCATGATGGATGTTATAGAAGCAGTTGACAGAAACTCATTGTTTACACAAATATTTAAAATCTGCACATACTGAAAAGAATTTTCACATATTTAATACTTATGGAGTTGGGTGCTTATTATTGAATCATATGGGGAAAGGCAGAATGTGATGTTGTTTAGCATCAGCCTGGTAAACATTAGGTATTTAAGATACTTTTTTGGGTTCCTTCCACAATCTGTAGAGAGTGATAAACCGCTCTAGAGGGCAATTTGTCCTGCCTAATTTAGACATCTCTCTTATGTGGTATAAATTTTCATCTGAAGGAACCTATATTTGTGTACTGTGGAGTGGGTCTAGGTAATTAGCTTAGCCTTGGTAGTTATTTTTAAATGGCAAATATATCCAAGAGTTTCTGGCTAAGGCTTGTTCTAATCTTTTTGAAAATGCCTTCCTCACACTGAATTTTCCTAGGCATAATTCAAACCTCATCTCACCCTGCTTAGAGATGAACCTAGGTCTGTTTAGGCATCTGTATTGCAGACATGTAGTCTTTCAGTAGCCTAGATGCTGATTTCTAGTGCCATCTGAGATGCCCCAGGGTATTCCATGTGGCTTTGAGTAGTGCTCCTGTGGCTTGTGTCATTCTGTCAGCATTTTGTGGATGATTTGGACACTTCATAGTGTTGCAAATTGCACCATATGTTTGGGCAACTGAACAGAGCCTGTAGGGTGGAAGTTGGCTCCAGATTAGGATATTTAAACTCAGATGCCTGCATGTAGGTGTTTACCTGTGAGTTAAGTGCCTAACCTCCTGCTTTAGTCAATGAAAATTTAATCACTACACTGGAGCCTGAAAAGCAACTCTGCTGACCCTCTGGCTTTAGCCAGACTTAGGATAAATTGAGTTGCTCTAGACTGTACTTCCTATATTGACAAAGGATTCGAAGACCATGGCTGGAAGCCAGACAGAAGGCTTAAGGGCATCTCAGATAGCACTAGAGGCTTGTGTGAGGACAAATTGAGTTAGTCTGTGCTGCTATAGCAGGAGCTTGGACACTGCTAGACATGGAGACACCGACATGTAGGCATATTACGTTAGCAGTAGTTTTATCTCAAACTGAATCACACCTTGAGGTTGGAGCAGATAAATCCTGTGCTTGATATCTGGGCACCTGGTTACAGGTATTAGATATTTCACCTTTTTCATGATGAACAGAGAATTGTGTATGCAGAAACATAATTTCTACAGTTTCAGACAGGATGGGCTGGTAAATCACTGGCAGAGCTGGAGTTTATGTGACTCAAGGAATACGACACAGGCTTCTGAAACAGTAGACAAAAATCTAATAGACATCAACACAAGCAAAAATGACAGTGTGAAGCTGAAGGCAATTACTGACTTGAAAAAAGATATGAATTTAGTGACTGCACTTGATGAGGCAGACCCAGCAAAGTCTGTGAGCGGCAGACAGATTGATGCAGATGAATGGTGTGATGACTCTGTGTTGGGAGGAAATACTGAACAAAGAGATTAGGAGGCGGAGAAAGAAGCTGAGTAGAAATACATCAGAAAAAGTTATTTTAAAAAGGAGAAAGGTGCCAATTTTGACACAGTGTGGGCTGAGGAAGCTTTGCGGACCAACTCTGGGAAAAAAGCAATCATTCCTCATTTATAACCTTTAGCTCATGCACTGTAAAAAGCATTTCCTCTACCCAAATACATAGATCTCCATGTTTACTGCCAATGGTTTTGTTACTTAAGAAAATTTTGGCAAGGGAGGTTGACAAATGCAATTAGCAAATACAGTATAGACTGCTTTATATCAAATATTTTGAGAAAATTGCCCTTGAGGTTAGTGGGGAGAGTCTTGGCTCCTACTAGTAGAGCTGGCTGGGGAAGAATGAAGGAGGTGAAAACAATGCCAGTCCACAATAACGACCCATCGGGAGTGCCGTATGCTCCATACCATGTGCTGTCAGGGAACCTTTAATTCCAAGGAAATATGGATATTCATTTATGTCTTGCATGTGTCAGACACATTGGAGCTGACATTAAAAAATCTAGCTAGGCAAGTGCTGTAGTGTTACATCTTACATTTAAATCATTGTGCTGGCAATAATTTTTTATTTGAGCCTATTGGGGTGTGAAAAATGTCTGGCCAGAAAACTCTTCCATGTCAAGGCTCTATTAATAAAAGGAGATGGTATGGTGACTAAAACTGACAAATTCTGTGCTTTGGTGTTTCATTGTGAGTTTTTTCTCTGAGGCTGGGGGAGAGTTAGGATTTTTGGGGGGACTACTTCATGGTTCTTGCCAGAGAACCTAAAAGAGAACAAATCTTTTTAACAGGCAAAGTAGGGAATTAATTCACTCTTTTGTCTTATATGATTGGGTCATTACATCAGTGCTGGCGGAAAGCGTAGAAAATACCTTGTTCATGCTTTGCTTGAGAGTTTCCTATGCTGGGAAACCATTCACCTGCACACCTTTCTAATCTCCTTCCTGTGAGTAGAATTGGACCAGCATGGTAAAGGGGATTATCATCCAATCCATAGATTTACTAGCATGTTCTCCATGGCCATTTAGAACTCAGATTTTACAGTACTAGCTCCAGTTCTAGGTTGAAACCTCCAACACCTTATGCCAGATTTTGTACAGGTACACCTAGTCTGTTATAACCCAGCTTGACAATTAGAGAGAAAAAGGCAGGTTTGTTATACAAACAGTTAAGAAACTGTGGTATGGAGAAATAATTCTCTTGGACCCTGGCCTAAATCTGTGTCAAAGAAAAGAAAAAAAATTGTGTGTCATAGTTGAGTCTAATCACTAAGATATGTTTCTCATCATTAGGTAATACAGATGCATTGGCAAATCAGCTTATCTGAGGTATCATCAGTCGGTCACGATGACCTTACATCTGATGTTGTCTTCACAAGGTGCTGCTACTCAGCTGTTAACACCTCTCCTGCTGAGAGCAGATTAGGGGTCCTTTGTAGGACACTAGCAAGGTAAGAGCCAAGGGGCAGTAGTATAACTCAAGTCACATTCCTTACAGAGACAGAATGCAACCTCATTTGCCTAACTGGACTTTTTCAGTCTGCTTTTGGCTGTTGGTTCTCTCTTTTGTAACCAGTCAGATGTACACATAGGGACTCATATTTTTCTCTGACCACTGCAACACAGGCAACTAAAAGCCACTTTGAACTGCTGCCACGGCACTTCTTTGTGTTTGGGTTTTGCAGAGCCTCAAGGCCATTCCTTACAGAAGAAATACAAGCTGAGATTCCTCATGAGCACATGGAGGATGCCTTCCCACAAATATCAGCTGTACTCTGCAGTGCTTTGTCCATCTGACAGGAAGAGGCATGAAAATATTGTTTTTAATAGGCGTAATTGCGTCACCAAACCCTCCATACACTTAGCTTTTGGCAGTAAGAAAAAACTCTGCTTAAATAGCTCATGTCATTATGAGGAGACTTATCCACACTGGGAAAAGAGCAACATCTACTTTCTTGTGCAACCAACTCAGCAACACCTTTTCCACCTAGAAATCTTCTGGGTTTGCATCAACCCAAAGGTTCATATGTACAAACTGAAGCTGAAGAACAAGGAACAAGGACTAGAGGATTAAAAAAATAAATCTAAATGCCCTCCAGACTGTCCTATGCATAATAGCTATATATTTACATGGTTTCATTCACATATTTAATTCTGTTCCCCCTACAGGCCTGCTAACTAGAAGTCTAGCACACTTCATTAGTATTTACCTTCTACTGAGTGCTTCATTAGCCTTGGCATTGTATTAATGACAGCTGAGGGGAAATAACCCATAAAGTGAAGTTTTGAAATGAAGAGTGCTTAGGATGTGATCAATCAAATAAACATATAGTTTCTTTTAAAAGACCGCAGGAAAAGTTGACCCGAATGTTAAACCCAATCAACATAATATATGGAAATGAATGGAGGTGTCTCTGATTACTGCTGCCCTTGCAGTTTTGCTGATAGAGTGATGCTCATGCTCATACCACCTTTTGGTTTTGCTGATGGAGGTGTTGCACTGTTATCCCATTTATTGGCAGGAGTAACTACCGACCTTTGTGTTTTCCATCAGCAGGTGCTCATTCTTGCTGTCCACAATGCACAACCCCGTTCCAGCCATGCAGAAGCACGTGCGTTGTCATTTCTACCGATGGACTGGCAAAGGCAGCAGGGCGTTGCACAGACAGACTGTCCTGTATAATGCCATGCACACTGACACATGGAGATCCTCCATACATGATCCATAGGTGAAGGGATCTATGTGCCGGCACTCTTTGCATGTCCATGATTCCTACTCCTGATGTGGTCCAGGAGGGGTCTGCACATGTGTGTGTGTGTCCATTTTAGGACATGGGCTCTGTAATGACAGAAGCCAGTACATGCTCACATTTAACTGATGGCGTAACTTACTTCAGAGCAAAATCTGAGGTTTTTGTCCTTGCTGGTGCAAAGAATGGAGGGCAGCAGGTCCGAGAGTACTAAGCTGGGAAGACTGTAAAATGTCTTCTGCAATCCACTGTGAGACTGGGAGTCTTTTCAGCTCTCTGCATCAGTCTTCCCTTTCCTCCTCCTATTCTTCTCCAGAGGACCTCTGGGAAACGGATACCTCGTTGTATAAGTTTGTTTAATTTTGTTTTGTTTTTTTAATAATAATGGTCTGATTTTGAGTAGGTTTACAGCCTTGTAATTCTAGTAATGACTAATAATGATAAGAATTACAGTGTGCAGAACAGTGGCTGCTGAAAAGACCTACAGTTACTGATTGGTGACCACATCTGTTCAAACATGGAATTTTCCTTGGTGTTTGAATATTTCCTGCAACTTACTAGTACATACTTATACTCTTTTTTCCTCCCCTTGGACAGCTTAGCTAAATTTCAGTCTGCAGGGACTTACTTCATAGATAGGCTCACAGTTAGCTTTTCATTTTTTTTTTTAATGCTACTTTGCTCATGATGCATGGCTCAGCTGGTTGCTGTGAAGGAAGTGTCTCGGAGTTGCACAGGCTGTTTTACAAGAGCATGCCTCTTGTCACTGTTATTGACATGAAATGGTGTGTATTTCAGCACGTAATTGGTGGCTTAATACAATTTCAGTGTTCAGTACCCTGCAATTCTGAGATGCACATTGGCTGTGCAGATGAAATGGGAGCATTGGGGATTGCATGTCATTCTTATATCAATAATAGCTGGAAGCTACAGCACTCAGATCTTAAAACAAAATGATGACATATGAAGCAACTTTGTTTTCTCATCATACTATTCCTTGAACTGTCATGAAATCATGTGTTGTATGTGTATGGGAGATGTTGCAAAAGCAATGAGGTTCCTGATCCATGCACTTCCCTATTGATCTTCCTGACACAGGAAGCAGGAAGAAAACAGGATGCCGTACCTGTCTGAAGTTCCTCTGGAGGAGGAATATAAAAAAAGCTCACATCTTTCTCATTTAAAAACTTCTGTTTTCTTTGTAAGGATTTAACATTGGATTTCTGCTTGTAAAAGGTTCTAGGTGAATTCAGAGTGATTACTCTTCTTGAATGGGGTATTCAGTGTACAAGTTCAATTTGACCCTTGACATAAGTTTGCAAGTCATACAGAAATCACATTAAAGCATATCCTCTGCAAGCCTTCCCTCTGCATAACACGATCAATATTCTTTAATTAAAGGATGATACTATTGATTCTAATTAAGCAAAATTGCCTACCTCATTCATTTACAGTTCATATGTGTTCCTAGAGACAAGATGATTTAGTGCTCTTAATACTGCTTTCCATATACAAGAGAAACACACTCATTTAAAAAAAAAACTACCTCAACTGCAGCACCTGGTGCTGCACATGTCATTTTTCTCTTGATGAATGGACAATTTGATGTATGTAGACATAATTTTAAAACAATAAATTATGTACATAGGCAATACAAATGTGCAAACATAGGGTTTTGGAAAATTGAATTTAAAAATGTTAGAATCATTAGATTACTGAAAAAACCTCTGCAGCTATTAATGACACACTTTAACACATCTTGGAGATAATATTTTTCACCCCAAATAATCTGTCAGGAAATAATTTCTGTGAGAAGTGTACATGTATTGTACTCTGAGGTGTGCTAAAGGGAAAGCTTTATGAGCATATTTATCATCGCATTTAAAAAGAGGAATCATGGTTATATTGACACAATATGAAATTTAATGTAAACCATGGATGATTATTATACTCTTTTTTCACAATGGTAACCAGTGTGTAACCAAAGATTAATGACCTTTGGTTCTCTGAAAAGCTACATTTTAATTTTCATGGAGTGATAATTTAAAGAGAAAAATTTAAATTCACTGTATATGTGAATATCTGAGTCTTAACCCCCAAGATTGGTATGGCCTTAGGTTGCTTTGCTTAATTACACTTTTTTGTGCTTTCTTTTTTTTTCCTAGGAAGTGACATTAGACAGTAATTAGAATATTATGATATAGGTTGAAAAATATCTTACCTTGGGGCTCCATGTATGGTTTTGCAGAGAAGATATACTGTGTATCAAAGACCTGTGAGAGTAATGGATTTGGAAGACATTAAGAATAGACCACTTATGAGAAAATTTAAAATTATATAAAAAACCCAAAAGCAATGAAAAGCCTGCTGCCATTTAATGAAAGCAGCGAGGTTTGTAAGTGTTAGCTGATGTACTTGATTTATTTCTGAGATAGAGCTGACTTGATTTATTTGCCTAGTAACACATCAGATGGGCTTAAAAGAATGGCTGTGATATAATCTACATGGAAAATTTCAGCAAAGCAAACATGGAAATTCTCAACAGTGTTTTACCAATAGATAATATTTTCCTGACACAGCTGGAGGTAACCCTCTGAACCTGTTGTTTGTGGACAGAGAAGGACTGGTGGATGATTTGATGACTTGAATTGTCTTGGGTGCAGTGATCATGAAATGATGGAGTTATCGATCCTCAAGTAAGGAGGGGGATGAGCAGAACTGCAGCCTTGGACTTCCAGCAGGTAAATTTTGGCCTATTTAGGAGACTGGTTGAGAGTGTTCTTTGGGAGGTAGTCCTGAGAGGCAAAGAAGCCCAGGAAGGCTAAGAAGACTGGTCAGCAGGGGCTGAACGTGAGTCAGCAGCGTGCCCAGGTGGCCAAGAAGGCCAATGGCACCTGGCCTGTATCAGCAATGGTGTGGCCAGCAGGACCAGGGCAGTGATTGTCCCCCTGTACTCAGCACTGGTGAGGCCACACCTCAAATCCTGTGTTCAGTTTTGGGACCCTCTCTGCAAGAAAGACATTGAGGGGCTGGAGCGTGTCCAGAGAAGGGAAACAGAGCTGGGGAAGGGTCTGGAGCACAAGTCTGGTGAGGAGTGGCTGAGGGAGCTGAGGGTGTTTCACGTGGAGAAAAGGAGGCTCAGGGTGGACCTTATCCCTCTCTACAGCTGCCTGAAAGGAGGGTGCAGCCAAGCAGGGGTCAGTCTCTTTCTCACAGGTAACAAGTGATACAACAAGAGGAAATGGTCTCAGGTTATGCTGGAGAGAGGTGTCAGATTGGATACTAGGAAAAATTTCTTCACACAAAAAGGTTGTTAAGCACTGGAACAGTGGGTTGAGTTACCATCCCTGAAAGTGTTCAAAAGAGGTGTAGATGTGGCATTTAGTGATATATTTTACTGGTAACGTGGCAGTTGCTGGGTTAGCGGTTGGACTCAATGTTCTTAGATGTATTTTCCAGCCTAAATAATTCTACAGTTTGGAGCAACACAGTTACTAAGGGTGGGCAAAGTTATGGCAAAGATTTTGGCATAGACTTTTTAGGCAGACACATGAGATACCGAAATCTTGCCAAAAGTAATGTTTCCATACCAATGGAAATAGGAAATTGTTTTATACAAGCCTGCTTGACTTACTGATTATTTGAAATAAGCCTTGGTCTTATAACAAATTTTGCTGAGGGAAAAACTAATAGCTGTGTGGTAGTCAATGAACTACAGATGAATATATTTCCTGGAGCTAACCATTCAGTAAGGGGATGTGGGTGATTTTATGCCCTCTTATTTTAAAAGAAAACCAGAGCAAATGAAAAGCTATATAATACAGTTAGCATATTCAAGCTGCTTCTTCGTTGCAAAAAGCCAAAATGAGATATTGTAGAGTCTCTCTTCAAGCCATAAACCTGCAGGGGTGGATTTTGAAAATAAGACACTGGAGACATGCCAGTATTTGTCAAAAGTGATCAACCTATTTATATGGCTACTCCTCTTCTTTGGGATGTTGAATGAATAAATGGAAGAAGTAAACAGTTATGAATGATAAAGGATCCTTGGGCCCTAAAGTTGAAACAAAAACACTCTTAGAGGTTATGATTAGCTCTGTTTGAGAGTTCTGGCAGGCTAGTGAGGGACTGTTTGATTGAGCAGGACTGATAGTAGCGCTGGGTTTAACAGATGAACTAAGTCAGGCTGGCTCAGCAGCACAGTGTGACTCACACCCACGCGACCTAATTCTTTCTCCTAGAGACATGACTTTTTCCATACATTCAAGTGAGTGAAAACTGTCATTTAGTCAGTCTGTGCCATCCCTCCCTGATACAAGAGATGGTCTGAGAGCATGGACTTTGGTCATGACTGTGCCAAAGGTCTTGCCAGCAGTTAGCTGGGAAAGAGAATCCTACACCGGTGCTTGAAACTGTATGCTCATCCTGTTTATTTCTTTTTAACATAGGAATAATCAAGGTTATCATCTTTTCTTTGCAGTTTTGTCACTTACTCAAATCAGGCAGTAAAGGGTTGATTCTGTTCCCTTCACTTCCTTGGGTAGATTCAAAGAACAACAGATAAAGTGAAGCCACTGAAGAGATGAAAAACAGGGAGCTATTACCAGGAGATCAAGATAAGGGATAAGGTACCTTGTTATGTTGCATCATGTATGTGCAAGTTTCTGCTTATATATAGTCAAATTGTGTCCCCAGATATAGATAATTGAGATAAGCCCTCACAAAGGTACAGACCAGCATAGAAACTAAACTGTTTGGTGCCTGAACAGTGATACTATCCCTACAGAAAGTGAGAGCATTGGTTTGGAGGAGACAGGGCTATGCAGTAAAATCAAACCCATTTGGCTGATGGATACATTTTGCAGCCTAAAATGTACCTTATCTCCAATTCCACCTATTATTTTTTGTCTGTCCTTGTGTCTCCTGGTGCTGCAGCCAGCTATCTGATTTGTGATGAAGACAGCCATGTGGCACTGAATTTCAGTTGTGCATTGTGTGATCTTGCCGGGAATTAGTAAAAAAAAAAAAAAAAAAATATCAATTGGATCATCTCGGTAACCAGCCAAAAAAAAAAGGATGTAAGTGACTCATAGTTACTGTATGATGGGTCAGTTTAGCAGGTGCTCTGGATAACTGACATGAGAGAACATAATGGTTATTGTGGAAGAGGCAGTGATAGTATTGACAGGAACATGGATACATTTCGGAATAAAAAAGGAAGAAGCAGATTGAGACATCCATGGTGATGCCAGAACCAGTGATTTTTTTAACACTTTCTCAATGAGGGTCACTGAATTTTTGTCACTGGAAGGCTAGTCTGTGGAGTGAATAGATACCTGATATGTTGCTTTTGATAACCTGGACCAAATGCTTATATGTAACCAGACTGTGAAAATTAAAGGATAGTTTGGGTAGATGAAACAAAATGTTCAGTCATAAAAATAATACACCAAGCAATTGGGCTAGGAAAAAGCCTGTTATATTTCTTATTCATTCAAAAACTTAGAACTCATAATTCATTAGTAGATTCATTGTATTAAATCACTCTGCAGTTTGTATGTGGGTTTACAGGCTTGACTTGACATGGCAGGCATGAGGAAGAAGAAAAAAAAACTGCCAAGGGCAATTTTATCCTCTGTTTTCTGGAAAGTACAGATAAGGTGCGTGCCTAAAGCCTAATCAGAGAGTCTGAAAGAGATCAGGTTTCAGACTTCCTTGCTTGCAGAACTGTCTGCTTATGCGGGTGAAAGTGGGCTGTGTCAATCCATTCCACCATGGCCTCATTCTGCTTTGTAACACACTGGGCAGAACCAGGTTGTCTTGCATACAACACCTGACACACAGCCTGATCTAGTCAATGGCATCCCTGCTCGTGGCAGAGAGGTTGGAACTAGATGATCTTTAAGGTCCCTTCCAACCCAGACCATTCTGCGATTCTATGATTCTATGAATACTCAGAAAGTGCATCCACCCCCACTGTACCCTGAAGCAGAGCGCACCGAGGACATTCCATGGAGGGCTCGGAATCCTTAACGCTAGGTTTTATTTTGGAACAAACTGTGAAGACGACCCATGAAAAGTCTCTTGCTTTACGTCTCCTCCACATCTTGACAGGGCTATTTTCTCCCGAACTTTTCAGTGGTTTCCCATTTTCTGTGGGCACTGCAGTCTCCCTTATGTCTGGGTGTCTCCTCTTCTGTGTCTTTCATGCCTTACCCAGAGGTTTCTTCTGGCTCAGCATCCTCAGATACTCTTTGGGAAAGTGCCTTTGTCTTTTCTTCCCAAAGGGTGGCAAATGCCCCAGAGTGAAGTATCGAGGAAAATGTGCACCTAGTCTACACCAAGCAACAAAGTGTTGCAAGTCAGAAAAACGCATCCACCTTCTGTGATGATCCATTGATACATGTTTGTGCAACTCATACACAATATGAGAGAAAAGATATTCTATCTCATTCCAAATGGATTCAGTGTAACTGCCTAAAGGAAAATGTACAGAAATATGTGCTAATATTTATGAGCTATCTCATTTTCTATACAATCTCCATACATACTGATGCTCTGAATAGCAAAACTGCCTGAGGAGTCTGTAGATTTCACCTACACTGTGTATATCTCAATGTCCCTTGTCTTTTTAGGGATAAGATGTAGCTGTGCATCACATCTCTGTGAACCCTGGTTTTCCTCAGTAATCAGGTTTTGTAAGGGCACTGGAACAGTAGACAATTTTGGGGAGAAACTTTTAACTACTCATAATAGAAATCAACTTTTAAACAATATGATGTTGTGCTACTTTGTTTTGGTTTTTTGGTAGTTTTTTTTAAGCAAGAATCTTTGTGTTATTATTTGAATGCACTGGACCAAATTTATCTGCTGTATAACTCCTTAATTTCAACAGAATTGCACCAGGTAGCAAACTGTCCTATTTTTTCCAGACAAGTGTTGAATTCCAGCCTGTTATGGTTTTTTTGCCTTTCAACTAAGGGTGATTTTCTCCACAGTAGGCAGGAGATTTTCTACTTGGCTTCAAGAAACCACTTTGATTTCCATGCAACAGCTGATGACTTGGGATAAACTTCCAGTCATGTTCTATGTTGGCAATTGCAAGGCCTATAAAAAAAAACCAAACAACTTTTTGTTTACATGAGATTCAGGACAGGAACTGAGTGAGATTTTACGCTTACATTTCACATGGCTCAGTTAAGTTGCTTTACCCTCCGGGCTAAGATACCAGTGTCTCTCAGTGCTTTCTTCTTCCCATGCCCCCATGTAACTTGTACCATCATTCACTGACCTCTATCCTCTTTTCCCATCTCTGTATTTTGGGAGATGCAAAAGCAAAAGGAAAAGTGGTTTCCTTTACCTCAGCTTTATTGGACGGGATGACTGGCCCATTTTTTCCCTTGTATTTCAGGGTGGAGTAGGACTTGTCAGAATATGTCTCTTTTATGCTTTTCAGCCACTAGATGTCTCTAATGCTGTAAAAAATTCAGGAAAAAAAAGGCATTTGAACCCTGGTAAACAAGGCAAACAAAGTTGGAAGTTGATCCTTGTAGAAACTGTCTCTTTGTGCCATAGTTCATTCCTCTTTCTCCTCTAAATTATTCTTACTTTAAAAAAAAAGCCACTTATCTTTATCTCATGACAGTCACATACTTCTTTCCCCTTATTACCAAAGGCAAAATATTAATATACTAATTTGTCAAGTGTCCTCCTTCTCTACTAAATTTCCCCCTGGGAAATAGGTAGTCAGCTCTCACACCTGTGCTCTTGCCTCATTACTGAAATGGGGCTTGGATTTTGCAAGGAATCTGAGATTATTTTCCTATCCAAGTCCAGGGGCATCTCATAGATATTAGCACAGTGATACGCTTGGATATAGAAGCTCCTAAGTGAATTTAAAAGATCTGTCCTTAGATTTTGTCTAGATTTTATGCCTGGCTACTTCTCCTTGAAACAGAGCCAAATTTTGTAGGCCTGCATAATAGAGGATTGACTCTACAGAACTGAGACAAGGCAGACATTGACTTGGGTTAGTTGCCAACACAGAGGTATCTGGTGTAATTGGATATGTTGGTTGACAGATATGACGCAGGACCTATGTCAGACCTCTGTGCTGGAGTGGCAGCTGGCATCCAGACAGCATACTCTAAAACATCTCAAAAGATACTACTTTGTGTGAGCAACCAAGTCCAATCCAAGACACCTAAACTGAGCATTGGTGTCAGGATTAACTTCACCCAAATTTAGCCATCTGAAGTCTAGTCCAAGCTAATTAATCTAGGGTGGGCTCAGCTGCCCACATACCAAGTGTTTTCTGTGATTAGAGATGATTTTAGATATTCTGCCTGGTCACTCTCTACTCTGTCTGAAGAACTTGCAGGTCCCATGCTGTAACAGCCAGTTCCTTATGGACATCTTATGTACTCAAGGATTTCTGAAATGAGAGGAAATACATATATGGGCAACCAAACATCTTTCACTGGCTTCCTTTGTAGACAAGAGAGACAAAAAAAAAAAAAGGTAAAGCAAGCTCTAGAGACCAATCCATCTCATTTTAAGGAAGGTTTCTCTGATGGTAAAAAGAATTATTCCATAAAGCTGCCTCTGATTCTCAAATAACGTAGACCAAGTATACATAAATATTTTGTAACAGGTACCTAAGATTTAGAATCTAGATGGAATGAATCTGCAACAACCTCGTATTTCTGAAACCAAAAAGCCACCATTAAATATTTCTTGATACACTACTATTGTATATATTTTGGCTGTGATGCTTGGTATTTCCAGGCTAAATCCCATCTTGTTTGCTTTTACCCACAGAGCAACGATCATTCCCTCTTTTTTCCCCAATATATAAACACAAAGCTACTTAAAAAGTGCCTTGGACCATAGCCAACAGTGAGAGCTCTGTGCCTTCAAAGGGCAAGCTGGAATGTCAGCATCTTAGGTGCCTCCCACTACATGGAATAAATCAAAGCCAAGAGGACAGAACTTGAAGATTCAGGGTGAGCAGTTTGGAAATGGCTTACCAAGTTAAGTCTCCTGGCCCAGCAAATTTCTGAGAAAATCTGGGACAGGGAGAAGTGAAAGTTAGTCTGATGTGCAGTTGCCACATGGTCACAGAATTGTGGCTGGCTACTGGTATGCTTTTAGCTGCACAAGAACAGCCTATAGCACAGCCCATTTGAACAGAGCCAACCCAAGTTAAGACAGCAAGATCCTTGGTCTCCTTTATCTTCAGGGCAAACTTGTCCAAAAATGAAAAACTGGGGAGCTGCAAACATCTGTATGTAGAACTTGATTGCAGGATAGGAAGCAGTAGTAATAACTAGCTCTTTTATAAATCAAGTGATATCAAAGTAAGCTGTTTAGCAGAAGGAGTGAGAACGGTTGTCCTACTGTCCTTTCTACAGAGTTCAAAGCCATAGGAGAGGCTGAAGATGAGGCAGCCTACGGCTGCTGGCTGCTAATGCTGGCTTGGCTACCCTGCCTCCTATCATAACTGTTGTTTGATGATGCTAATTCCAACCACTATTTAATAATATGTCTTTATTTAGATGATGGTTTTAGTCAACTGACAAAGATGAACAATGGTCATTCAGAGAACCCAAGAAACTTTTTCACTCTGGTTTTTGTTCTGGTTTACCTATAAGTACACATAATTGTAATTTTCTTTCTTTTTTTCTCTTTTTTTTTCCTGATTAATATCAAGGACAAGTTCAGGTTTTTTAGGCTTATTTTTAATTTAGAGAGAGTGCAATGAGCTAGAAAGGCAGCATGTCTCAGAAGAAGCAGATGCAACAGATCCAACCCTATGAACACAATTTTCTAAACATCTGCTATGACTGTAGAGTACTAATACCAAAAGTTGAATACATTAATGGCTCAGTACACTCAAGAACATGGCTCAGAATCTATAAAAAAATTGCACCAAACACACTTACAGAAAATGACTCATTTATTACAATAGAACTAGGCCAGGTGTTTTTCCACTAAAAATCAGTGGGAAAAGCTGAAGTGGGGCATAGAACTGACCTCATGTTTTGGTTGTGTGTGCTATAACTGCAGAGAATTCCTTTTGATTACACTTCTGTAAAGGTACTGCAGAATGGGGTTGGAAGCTATAAACTACAGGATATAAAACTACATGACCTGGGACTACCTGGGTTTCAACATCCAGATACTCACATAGAGGGGGGAGGATTGCATCCAGTACCTTTTTCCATGGGCTGCACTGGGTAACTAACTAGACGAAGATTGTGGAAAGCCATGCTATTTCTCTATGACTCATCAGTTTAGATTTTGCCACCCAAAGGCACATGTGTGCTTCCTCCAAATGAGGTACGAATTCTTGGTTGAACTGCCTAGAAAGAGGACATCTGAAATGGCAGGGAAATGTCCCTTCTGTGTATTTTCCCCTACATCCTATGTGGGTCTCGTCAAATCCCATGCCTTTGGCACGCGTTCAGATCAAGACCTGAATTCCTCAGTCTAAACTGTCAGACACCGAGGATGACAGTCCTGCTCGGTTGTTAGTTGTGTGCCAGACACATTCCAGCCTCTGTATGTGTTTCTGGATAGCTGTGAAGGCTTCTCTAATCACCATTTGTCCACAATATGCTATAACAAAGAAAGAACGCCACCACAGGGAGATAAAGGATGCAGGAAACACTGTGCTTGGGGTTGCATTAAATGGGTTTGGGTTGCAATGTATATGAAGCAAATGAAGGAAGAGGCTAGTGCAAAACGGATTATTGTCCTCTAGATTTTAATAAAACTCAGTAACCTTCCTGGAATTTTTGACCACATAATGTAATACTCCCCTCATACACTCCCTATACAATAGTAGAAACATTACTAGTCTCCATTAATCTCAGTACAGGTTTTGAAGTAATTTGCTGGTCTCACTGGACAAACATATAGGGGTTCATTTGACATGTAGACATATATATTGAAGCTAGTTTTCTTGGCTTCCTTCATACTCAGTGGAGAGTAACTACAAATTATAGGGTGTGCTTAATTTTGCCCTAAAACCAGTCACGTGTCTGACTTCTCAGTTACTTTAACAGGAGATAGTTTGAGGTGACTGGTTCCCATGTTCATGGCAGTGTTATAAAAGCCTCAGGATAGGTGAAAAGACTACATTTTTTCTGTCAATCACTATGAGGCCTTTAGTAACATTTTATTTCTTAAAAAATTCTCCAACTCATATTTAGTACAATTAGTGAAAGGAGTTGAAATGTTGCCTGGAAGACTAAGTACCTGTGATTTATGGGTGATCCTTAATAGGATAAATGGCCATATTTCATTTTCTAAAAGAGAAAGATAAATAACTCAATAATACTTGCTGATTATGTTTAATCTAGAGAAGAGCAGACTGAGAGGGGATCTCATCAATGCATATAAATATCTCAAAGTCAGGTGACAAGAGGATGGTGCCAGCCTCTTTTTGGTGGTGCCCAGCAACAGAACAAGGAGCAATGACCGTAAACTAAAACACAAGAAGTTCTACCCTAGCATGAAGAAGAACTTCTTTACACTGAGGAGGGCAGAGTACTGGAACAAGGTGCCCAGGGAGGCTCTCTGGAGAGGTTCCAAATCCACCTGGACTTGTTCCTGCATCACTTGCTGCAGGTGACCCTGTCTTGACAGAGTGGTTGGATTGGAAGATCTACAGAGGTTCCTTTGAACCCTAGCAATTCTGTGATTATGTGATATAAGGCTTAGAAATTCTTTATTGTGTATTTCCCCTCTTTTTTCTTTTCTTATTTTTTCCCCCATGCAAAGGTTTCCTTGATGCACCTTCCCTTTTCCATTTTGTCTGAGTGCTACTCTGTACTCCTTTTCCAGCTTAATTTCATATTTAGAAGTGAATTTGACATAGCACAGAGCACTACACACTTAACCATAGTACAGTGTATTTTAAAAAATTATTCTAGTGTATCCCCCAAAAACTGTTAAACCACTGATAAAATCCTGATATTTACACATAAAATTCACAAAATGACAAGTGATTTTCAGGATTTCTAATGAGGAAGAGGTTTTGGGGATTTTCTCCTCAAACAGAAGAGTGCTAGAGTAAAGGCAACATTGGGTCATCTAATAAAAAATGCTTTTTTGCATCTAAAATGTCTTAATTTTTCATAAAAATATTTTCTAACCAGTGCTTATTTCTACTTCTTAAGAACACTATGATTTTCCTAGGGTCTTGCCTTTCTCTCCAAAATATTTGCCAAGTGTCAGTGCTGTATGGCAAACGATTTTCTCTGAGGGCCAGGCACAAGCAGCTGGGGGACAGAAAGTACAGAGTGATGATGCAAACGAATGTGATCAGAATTTATTCGGTTGTTTTCTGAATAATGTTCCTTGCTTAAAGGGCCTGAATTGCCAGAAGATAAAAAGACTCAATGCAAAACTGGTGACAATACCTTTGGGAAAACCAAGCATAGGTCTCAGGAGATACTTACATTGCTTTGGAATGGCTGTGGATTGGGCCTAAGACAATTTTTTTTGGTTAGGGAAGATTTAAAAGAATGTGCTCCATGATTACTTTTTTTTTCTTGTCAGTGCTGTGTTTTTCTCAGGATAAGCCATTC
The DNA here is from genome assembly GCA_013397775.1 of Eulacestoma nigropectus. NCBI lineage: Eukaryota > Metazoa > Chordata > Aves > Passeriformes > Eulacestoma > Eulacestoma nigropectus. The sequence goes on from VZTE01005755.1 coordinate 2,112,325, forward strand.
TTGTGGTACTAATTTGCTAGACTTAGGAGTATGCTTTCTCCATCGCCTAAAATATATGTCCATAACCAGATGGAAAGGTGAAGAAATGCTAGCGGTTTTCCTTGTCCTAGGGCAACAAGGTGTCTGGAGGTATCCCTGAAATCAGGACAGGAATGAATCCCTGCTAAGTCAAACGAAAAAAAATAATAACAAAGCTCAAGACCATCTGGGAACTGTCTTCAGGGGAAATTTCCTTTCCATAGCACTAAATTTCTCTGTCTTGTTTATATTAGCCTGCAAATCCTAATTTCAGCTTGGCTCCGGAAAAATCAGCCTACATTTCTTCATTGTTTCTTTCAACTGCCTTATATATATCATACTAGAGTAATACCCAGAAAGAGCCTTTGGTCTTCTTTTTTGGGTTTGATTAGCCTTGTAGTTAAATCGTAACAAAGGTTGCTACAAAAGGCAGCTTTGGAAGAATGAACATAAATGCATGGGGCTTTTCCATTCTCAGGAGACTGTAAGTGATCTCACTACTTTCTCAGGCTCAAATAAGCCTGCTGGCATTCAAGATGAAAACTCTGAAGATTTTTAAAATTACTGCTAACAGTGTCTCAAATGACCTGTTCAATATCCTCAAAAATTAAGCACAAGTTGGGACCGAAGGGAGCTGTAATAGGCAACTTAGTGCCTTCATTTTGTTGTACTTCAGAGCAGGGATTTCCAGGTGCATTGCTTTATAACTGAGTGACTGCTGAGAGCACAATCGGTAACAAATTTCAGCTTTTTTTTCCCCTCCGTGTAACACAGTAACTAATCGTTTCACAAAATGGAAAGTCTTGCTGAGGACTGTAAGCCACTGGGAGTATTAAAGTAACCTTGTGGCTCTGATTAACAGGCTTCCAGATGCTAGATTAATGAGTGGCTCTGAAAAGTTTGCATCAGCATAAGCTTCACTCTTGCTGAAAGGAGTAAGCATTTCGCTAGCACACTGCAGTAAAGATGAGTCAACCCATAGCATGTGGAAGACCATTTTGCAAAAAAACCCCCATATAACAGCTAGATACTGAAATGTGTGCTTTTTCCCCCAGCAACAAAGCCTCTGAAGGATGAGATAAATCCGCTTTGGCTGCTTATTTTGGTCTCAGAAGTGCAGCGTGTTGTCCTATCTGTATGGCTGTTTCATTTATGGCTGTATGGTTGAGAAGAATGGTCTCACAGAAATAAACAAACAAAGAAAACCCTCCAAAAGCCCTAATGATCAAAGATAATAGATTCTGTTTAGTAGTGATGAGAAAATTACTTTGCTCCATCTCCTTCCTTTCATGCTGGAAAAGACCTCAGTAAAGCAAAATGCTGACTTTGAAAGGAAGCAATATACCCTAAACATAGACACTTCAGAAAGATGCTGGATAAGATGTTTCTAGAAAGGAATGAAAAGAGGCAAAGGCAGAGAAGACTGTGTAGGGTTGCATCAAAATTAATCTTATCCTTTTCCACCTGATCGTGCCATAGGAGAGCTCTCATCTGAACGCATGGCAATCTTACACACTTATTTTTGTGCAGAGGCCAAGTTAATGTTCATACTTAGAGTTCAGTGGCTAATCAGTTCAGGCCAGTCAATGGCAGCGAAACAATGGAGCACAAGCTTGGTGATAGGCATCACCCTCAGTGCCACTGCTACACATTGCCAAGCAAAGAAAACTGTGTGGGAAGTACCCTGGTGTTCTGGTCATGTATCTCGGAGCAGCTTGTGTGGTGCTGTGAAAGGGCATTTCATGGGGGCCTACTTTTTCTTGTGGATTTTCCTGCCATCTCTGGTCAGTTATTTTGCTGGGTCCTTAAATGAACTTTAGCATTGCTGCTTGTGCTCAGGTGCATTTATCTGTCCAAAGAGGCAGCTTTGGCTGTCAGCTCACACTATATATTTTGCTGCACCTGCTGTAAACCTATTTTGTCTTCAACAGTCGAACTATTCCTTTGTGGAAATGAAAGATTTACCGAAAAATGGCAAAAAATATTATAGCCTTACCATAGCGATTTATTTCCTTTTCAGAAAGTAAATTTACTGGCAAGCAGATTAACAGACTGCTGTCTCTAGGCTAATTTTGATTGGATTCATAAATGTTGGCTGACATTATTTATACATTCTACACTGAGTAAGATTAAGTCCTGTTACTGCTTGTATGCTGTGCTGTGAAGTTCTTTAGCTAACCAAGAAAATGCTGTTGTGGTACCAGCAGTGCTTATTTTTGTAAAGCTTCAGGACAAGCGTTCCATGCTGTTCTTTCCATATAGGATGAGAGGAAAGAATATTGCAGAGAGCAGGTGATAAGATTGGCTTTTGAAGGGTACTTTGTCAATTTTGATGTCAAAGTGACTTCAAATTAAAATAGATAGGTAACAATTCTGCTCATTCCCAAGGGGAAGAACACACAAGCAGCAAGACATCTACTGTGTGAACAACAGAAGAGCCTCATGACAGATATAAAGTTGTGGTTCATGTTAACAGCAGCTCTTAGCAGCTCCTGTCTCCCAAGGCTGCCTTTAGTCCTCTGAGGTTCCCAACTGGAACTGTCTCCAGTGCCCCTGGGAACTCACTGTCTTATAGCTCACTGCAGCTGTGTCTTACAAAGTGTTTGTCCAATCTGCCTTTCCCCAAAGAGCTATGCTCTTCACAAGTAAAAGAATGAAATAATACCCTGTTTTGACCTGGACTTTAGAATGCAGCAAGCCTTCTCTCACCCTGTGTTTTGAAACTAAAGCTCCCTAGGCTTTGTGCTGTGAACTTGTTTCCCTTCCTGCAGGCCTATGCCAGCTTTGAGGCAGCGGAGTTACACCAGGGTGGAAGGAGGAATGAGAAAATGAGTGTTTCCAATAGCTTGCAGGCAGTGTTCGCAGCTGACGCTGATGCTCTGCCATCTGTGTGCTTGGTGTTTACAGTACTGACTGTGGTGAAAATGTGATCGAAGAGCAGCTCAGTAACATTTTCTGTTGGTCGATTTTGTTCCAGAGTAACTGCCTCCAGGGCCAATTTGGGATTTCACCTGAATGAGTGAAGTCATCTCAGATTCTAATTTTATCTTCTCTCCTTAAACCAGTAGCTGTAAATGGCGCTTTTCAGTCTCAAGAGTACCTTAGCCCTGAAGCTGACAACAGTCCTCTAGCAAATAATGATATAAAGCAAAGTTCAGGGGCAGAAATCTCACATTAAATAAAAAGTTATTTAGTACAGTAACTGAAGATTGAAAAACCTTGTTAGCTTGCATATATGTCAGACAATTTACCATCTGTGGATTAATCTCTCTGGTCTCCAAAAGTACTAATATGTGTAGTTGTAGGAGAGTTTGTCTAACACATTTGCTCCCCGTCAAGCATTATTTGCTCTTTTCATGTCACTTCTGGATAGATTTATTCAAATACAAATGATGCAGACATCTCTCAACAGTTCCAGCGCTAGAACATTTTTTACAATGGAATCATTGCTTGATGGACTTTGGGATTTCAGTCTGTTTCACACACCAATCAGTCATTCCATTCCCAAAACCTACCTGCAATCACTGATTTTGAACACAAGAAAACAAGAAAACCAGGCTATTACAAAGCAAACGAACTGCTCTTTGATATGACAAAAATAGATGATGCTACTGACTACTGCTGAAAAGTTTCCTGTAACTCTTTGCATATTTTGGAATCACTCAGTCCTAGAAAATATTTGTTATTTGCTGTTCCCTACCAGACTTTGCAATGCTCCTCTCAGGTTTTGCTGAGCTGGGTTGGAGTCACCTGGAGAATAGTAGGAAATAGCACTGGGACCTAAACAGTCAGTGGTCTCTGTGTTGGAACAGGGAGCAGTTGCTTCTTTTCCTTTGTTCTTGAAGCACAAAACTGAGATCCTGTCAAATGTGACAAGATAGAGCAGTCCTTAAAGTGAGAAGACTTGTTTTGGACATGGTTGAATTGTAGTTATGCATCCTATGAGAAGCAAGTTAAACATGTCAGAGGATACAGAAGGGCCTCTGTGCCTGTTGAGGAGAAATTCTTGAGTGATTTTTTGTTGTGTTCACAATGAACACAAATTCCAGATACACAGTTGAGCAATGGGAATCAACTTTTCTCAGGTGTCTGTGGATAGACCTCGATAGCTGTGTGAAATCCTAGTAAAACTAGACAGTACCTATCAATTGAATGCATTTTTTCATGAAAAAAGGATGAAGCTTTGTCAATGCTAAAATATTTTTCTCAGTTGTCTGTTTTAGCAGCTTCAGATGTAAAAAGCAGGAAAAGCCATTCAGAGAATGCTAAACCACTTTGATTCAAGATGAAGTGTTCTGCATCAGACACACTTTCATTCCAAAAAAAGCTTGAATCTGAAATTAAACCTTTCACTTTAGGATTGAATAAGCTCCTGAGTTTTAAAGAAGGGAAATTTGGACAGATAAGAATATACACATACATGTAAATGTAAATATAAATATAAAAGTATGTAAACATAAGCAATTATAACTTTGGCAACAGTCAATACAGCAGAACAACAAAAGTCTATATAGAAAGAAAATCTTCCCTTCTGTGACAGTATGTGGGTTATCTGATTCCCTTGCCTTTTCTGGCTTCTTGGTGCTTATGTTTACAAAAACTGTGCCCACACGTATGACTTTATGTTGCTGCTTGTTCTTACATCATAATCCAGTTCACTGCTGTCTTAATGGTGCCGTTAAAACTATTTGTGAGATTGCTCCACATATCTGATTTATTTACTGCCTGTCTCTTCATAAGGCTTACAAGCGATGAAGGACAGTGGAAGGGAAACACCAAAGCAAGCATATTGTATTATTTAACTCTATGATCCAATAGGAAATACCCAAAAGAAAGTGCATGAAATTAGATTTCTAGGTTAAGACGTTTTCTGTAAGCAAAACATAAAATTATTTTCATGTTGGTAGTGTAATTGAGTTTCACACCCTGAGAATATTCCTTGGCTTAGGAAAATAAATAATGGATTTGGTAATAGGTAGCTGAAGTCATGTTTTCTGTAACTGCTGAGTGGCTGGTAGGTTGCTACTACACAGAGTCACATAATAACCTTGCAGTGAGGTAGCTGTGCATGAAGTGGACCTGGTAGCAGGTTAGGATAGGATTTTCCTTACTCCTCTCCTGAAGCTGAACAACCATGTTGTCAGCAATAGGCCCAGCGCAGGAGACGGAGCTGAAGAAGGATCCTGAAATGCACTATGAGTGCCATTGCCTGTCCCTTTCTCCAGGACCTCATGTTCATTTTACATTAGACAGAGTAGCATCAGCTGAGGGAGCAGCCTTGGATCATAAACACTGCAGTCCTCTCTTTGATTCTGTTCTACCAGCTAAATAGAGAAATTGTGTAAGGGGCAAGAACGAAAATACTGATTGGTGATGGCTGAGCAATAGGCTGGTGACAGGCCTGGGAATACAGCCCAGATTTTCCAATTTCCAGATCAGTGGCTCACTGACCTATGCTGTTTTTAATTCCCAATAACCATATTCCACTGTGTTAAACTGCCATCAGTCATGATCTGAGATCTCACTAAACATTGTTTATATCCATAGATGTGGCTTTAACATCAGTGGGTACAAAGGTGTATCTGAACATTCATCTTGACCTTACCTCTTTTTGGTAGATATCCACAATGAAAGACTCAGGGTTGACGGTTAAATTATCAAGATATTTTATTCTGAGATCCTTGATATATTATTCAAAGACAGACGTGTGCCTGGGGTTTATATATCAGAACATCTGATTTTCTTTCTCAAATTATACAGCAACATTTCTGGTTTTCAGAGCCAGAAGCTGAAGAACAACCCCATTCAACCTCATAATCACTTTGAAAGCTTAAATATTGGATGAACACATTTTGGAAAGAGCTACAGCCTATATTAATTTTATACAATTTCATACAAGGGGGAATTTCAGGCATAATGGCTGAGAGACATTTCTAGGAGGGTTTCTTTGAGCCACAGAAACTGGAAAAAATCTTGCAAAACCCACTCCTCCCTGTTAACCAGTTCAAGGAGGGAGAAAAGAGGAATTAAAGTCCAAAGGTTTTCTTTTGTCTTCATGATATTCCTCTCAATTCCCAAACACTCTCTTTCCTGTCTGAGACAAGACACAATAGGATTTTAATGACTGAGATGAACAGACAATATGTTGGAGAAGGTTGGTCTTTTATTACCCTGTAGGCACAAAGGATTTCCAAAATTTCAAAGTTCATGCTGGAGTTAATGCTCGCAAAAGCACTACTAATTGATGCAGATGTCACTGGGGCCTGTGATGGGCACGTGTCCAACAGCAGCACTGCTTCTGAAGGAGCTGGGTAGGAAATAATTATCTTACAATTGTGATCAGTTAAAGTCTTTAGACTCCAGAGATCAGTGGATCTGGGAGACAGTTTCCCAAGAAAACCAGCATTTCTTCCTCTAGCAATATCAAAAGGAAACGCCTTTTGCTGAGTCTACAGTTTTCTGTCTTCTCTTGGATCACAGATTTTACTGCAGGACATACGCAGTGAAGAGGCCTAACCTTGAAGTGTAGCAGCCTGTAACAGCAGAGCAGCAATGTTAAGCAAGCAGAGTCTCATTGGAGGTGTTTAATCATTCATCTTAAACAGAGTATCTGGCATCTAACCATTTGGCGTGGTGTTTCAGTGATGATGCATGAAGAGTGTTTTTAACACTAATTCTGTTTGAAGCAGCTCCTGCGATCCCCAAAAGCCACCCATTCAAATACTTAAAAGGATTTTTTTTTTTTTTTGGGAGCTCTACTGGGAAAAAAAAAAACAACAACGAACCAATAAGACTATGCTGCCATCTCTCTAGATCATGTTCATCTCGCTTTAGCTTTCTAATATGTAGGTGTCTGGTCTGAGCTACCTGTAGATCTTATTGCCATACTCAAAGGAGAGAGAGATATCTCCACATAGTTATTCATCCCACAAATGACATGAAACTGTGTCATGGGAGGTTTAGGCTGGATATATTAGGAAAACGTTCTTCACCCAGAGGGTGGTTGGGCACTGGAACAGGCTGCTCAGGTAAGTGGTCATGACACTAAGCCTGCCAGAGTTCCAGAAATGCTTGTATAATGCTCTCAGGCACATGGTGTGATTCCTGGGGTGTCACTTTCCCTTAAGAGTAGTCTGATATCACCTCCTAACTTGGTTTATCAGCAAAGAATTCTTTATGGCAAAAGTAAAAAAATTATATCTTACTCTAAATATTGTCTTTTCAAAGCATGCCATGCAATTTTGATTCTTGTTTTCCTGAGGGCATAAGGCAGAATTTTTGTTTCCACTGTCTGCCTCCAAAAACTCTTGGGTCTTCTGTTTTCAGTTCATTGCTCCTTTACAAAAGCAGCTTTAGAATTAATTTATCCATACACAGGTCAGGGATTTGAGATTCCACCATGTTGGGTGCAGTATAGCAATGCAAATAGAGCAGGAAAAAAGTAATTCCTTTAATGTGGTGAGAAGGCCTAACACTGAACTGCAGAATTTATTTTGAATTTTTTCATAGCTGTCAGTGGGACCAGGATTTCCATTCATAGAGGTCCCTATTACAGACAAAGTGTCAGATCTCAGACAAAAATAAATACATAAAGGCAGGAGATAATAAACAAATGATAGGCAGATAGATTGATAGATCAACAAATAAATAAAGAGTAGGATCATGAAAAGACTTAATAGCAGGTACTACTTTGGCTTGTGGTCTGATTATAGAGTTCATGCCATTTGCACTTGTAGACTGATTAGACTTGTGGACGCCTTTGTTCCCGCAAAAAAATATGGGACAAGTCTCCAATGTCAAAAAATGCAACTCTAACATTAGTTTCTGGCTAATACGCTGGATGGGGGTGCTGCCATTCCAAGGACCTGGGTGGGCGGGAGTAATGGGCTTACTGGCTGGGAGGACGCTCTACAGAGAAGAACCTTGGGATGCTGGTAAGACAGCAAGCTGACCATGAACCTGTAAGGTACCTGTGAAGAAGGTACTCCTGGTGAAGAAGACAACAACCTTCTAAATCTGGAGAACAGAAAGCTCAGGGGAATCTTACAGATGTGTAAAAATACCTGATGGAAGCAAAATGAATAGGAATCCAGACTGTTCTCCACACTGACTGCTAATGAGACAAGAGTCCGTGAGCACAAATTTAAACATAAGACACTCTATCTGAACAACACGAAAAGATGTTTTTACTATGAGGGTAGTTAAACTCTGGAACAAGCTGCATGGAACAGTTGTAGAGTCTCTGTCTGTGGTGGTATTAAAAATCTGATTGTCCACAACCCTGGGACATGTACACTTCAAAGCTGAATCCTGTTTTTCAGGGGATATTTCTTGTCACAAACCTAAGTTTCTTTCTGGAGTGAAGAAAAAAAGATTTGAAGTACAATGAAATGGTGGTTTTCAATTTCTTATTTGAGGGAGGTGTGGAGTAATTGCAATGGAGATATAAAAAAAATAGCTGAAGACAATTGGCAGACAACACAAATTTGCTATTTGCAAAATTATTAAGGTTTCTCAAAGTAGAGGAAAAAAAAGATTGAAAACCACTCTTCTATAGTAGAGGCCATGTTCTTTCCATCATGAGTTAAATACTATATACTATACTAAATATATTTGCTTTAAGACGTGGTACAGGCGTGTTGTGAGGCATAAGCGAACTCCACACTTCAGTTTGAAGTTCACATTCTCAGTTTGAAAACAGACCTTTACAGATAAGCTAGCTGAAATATGACATTAGCCCTTGTACATGGCAGCTCAGAGCTCGAGTAGGAGTGTAAATCCAGAGGATGTTACTTTAGGAAGCAGCACTGGGAAAAAGATGGATTTATTCTGGTGTGGGAACACCATCGACATTCAGACTGACTTGGAACTATGACGTATGACTATGCCAGTAGCAGCTCTTGTCCTCTTTCAAGGGTGTTAAAAATTGACGCAAAAAATAAATAATATATTAGAGACAAGTGGAGTATCCCAGGTGTTCTTGGCAAATGCTGCCATGAAAATGAAATAAAATAAAAGCCCTTTTAGGAGGACCTGAACAAGCAATCTTTCATGTTTCATAGTGAAGCCACTTGCTCACCATCACCACCTCACTACAGATAAGGCAAGAGACATATTGAGGACTCTTGAGCTTTATGAATGATCACAGTGAATCAGCACAGAGTGATTTAGCACAGGTGTTCTGTAATTGGGCTGCACAGGAAAAATTCTGAGTTCATTCAGTGGTTCTCAATGTCACCTTTCCAGTGGGGAGTTCAAGTGAGAAGTCTGGCATGAGAATAAATGGCTAAATGTGGTGAATACACACAAAGTATCTCCTCTCCTTATCATGGACCCTTCTTATGGGCCTATTTTTTAGAGGTACTTATTTAATTTCTATAAAACATCATTTAATATGTGGAATACTTTAAAAAAGTCACATCTAGTTCTGAAAATGTTACTGCTGAAGCCCTTCTGCTCCCTGTGTTCATTCTGAAAGGACACTGCCCCTTTTCCTGTGCCTTGTGGCAATTCTCAGCACTTTGTCAGGCATAATTAAAATCTTATATGATTTTTATTACTGAATTTCTAAGGCAAGTTTGAGGGAGAATTAAAAAAAGAAACACAGGAAAATAGAAGGGAGAAAAATACACCAAGATGCATGAAAAACTGATGAATAGATCCATCAGAGAAACAAATACACTGTCTTGGAGTGTTTGCTCTATGGGATATTTTTGACTGTCAGAGATGAGCAGACATTTGTTTTTTCACAAATTCAGAGTGAAACCAAAAGCAATGTCATGAATTAAATCTGGAAACAAAATGGAACACTCATGCTCTGCAGCACCTGTAAGAAATCTGGTGCACTTTCCATTGGAGTTTCTTTAGTCCCTTTCAGTCTTGACATTGAAGTGTGACTGTACTTACATACTTTCAGTAATTAGAACATACTGGTTTTGTGCCAAGAGAGACAGGGGTCTGTGAAAAAACATTTTCCCTTAAGAATATTTCTCAGGTCCTTTTAAGCCTCAGCTCTTTTTATGTCATGTTGCCAAAGCTATAGAGTACTAAAGCTCCCTGTTAATACATTAGTCCCTCTGTTTCATATGTCTGGAATAAAATTTTCCTTTGTTGAATTTTCTCCTCAAAGCAAACAAAGTTGCAATTAGAGTAAACTCACAGCAGTGAGGTGCATGTTGTTCCTTCAAAATAAAAAATTGAAAGAGCTAAGATGAGGGGCTCTTTGTTGCTGACAAAAACCTGGTCCAAAAGCCCTGCTGCACTGAAAAAGCAGTTTCCAGCCCACACCCAAGCTTGGCAAGCCCTGGCTCCTAGTCACAATGCTGGCTCCAGCCCTCCAAAGGACAGGCCTGCCTGCTCCAGTGTGCCTGCTGGAATACCAGTGCACGGATATGTTTGGGTACACAGGATCCCAAAGCTCTGGAGGGTGCACTCCAACCACATTTAATTCATGTGGGCAGGTTTGCTGATGGAATGACATTAAAGCCAGGGTATGGCATATAAATTTTCAAAGGCACACAGAATCCCAGAACAAGACACTGACTTATTGTCCAGTTCCTGTTGTTGAAAATGACATTTTCACCCTGAAACTGACAAGTGACAAGGCACTTTTCACAGCACCCCTCCAACGGCTTTTTGACATCCACTGAGTATGCAGTATATTTGGGATTAAACCTGGTATTTCTATGCAACCTCCTAATTGCCAGGCTCATTAGAAAAAAGAACCTGCTGAGATTCAAAATAGATATTATACCTTTTGTATTTCTAGACTGGCTGATAGCAAAGTGTATTGGAAAGAGGCCAGAAAAGAGTTAGCTCCAAAGAGGTGCATCCAGCAGGTTGAGAGAGGTGATTCTCCCCCTCTGCACTGCCTTCATGGGACCCCACCTGCAGTAATGCATCCATCTCTGGGGTCCTCAGCACAAAAATGACATGGACCTGTTGGAGTCCAGAGGAGGGACATGAAGATGATTAGAAGGACCTCTCATAGGAGGAAAGGTAGAGTTGGGGTTGTTCAGCCTGGAGAAGAGAAAGCTTTGGGGAGAGCTCATTTTGTCCTTCCAGTGCTTAAAGGTGGGGTATAAAAAGAAGAGAGACTGACTTTTTACATAGACAGTGATAGGACAAGGGGGGATGGTCTTTAACTAAAAGAAGGGAGGTTTAGATTAGATTTTAGGAAGAAATTCTTTACTGGGAGGGTGGTGAGGCACAGGCATAGTGCATCGTCCAGAGAAGCTGTGGGTGCCCCATCCTCGGAAATATTCAAGGCTAGGCTGGATGGGGCTTTGAGTAACCTGATCTAGCGGGTAGCGTCCCTGCCCATGGCAGAAAGAATGGAATTAAATTATCTTTAAGATCCCTTCCAAGCTATTCTGTGATTCTATTATTATTTGGGAAAGACATCCTGGACAAAACTGTGCAATACACTGTACTAAGAATTTATGTTTGGACCTGGATTATTTGGGAATATTCATGTGCAAAGGCTTGAGTTTATGCACAGGTCCTATTTAATTTATTAGTATGGATATAGACTATGACAACATTTTATCCCACCGCATGAGGTTTTTTTGTGAAGTTTTGTGTCTTTCTTTGTGTGAAAGAAAAGCAACACTGTTTAAATATGAGTTTATTTGCACTTAACATAGTGATGAAATAAATGACTTTGTTTAGATTCCACGGAATGATTACAGAACATTGGCATTTGTTTATGCAGTAACAGACAGATTTTTAAAATTCTTCTTCTCAAAGAAAAGCTTTTTTTTTTTTTTATTTTTTTCCTTCAGAGTAGATGGGAAGGACAGAGAAGCAAAATGTAGAGAAATGGGAAGCCTCTTTTCAGAACTGCCAGAAATGCATAACCATAACTTGTGAAATCCATATATTTAAACAAATGAACATATGCTTTTCGTTCCTGCAATAGAGACAGAAGATGAAAAGTCTTTCTGCAATTTACTTAGTGTGGGAAGTAGAGAGAGTTGCACTAAGTAAGGTGGTATATCAACATCTCAAACTTCTTAGACATAGGAAATATTTGACCTCATCTCTTTACTTCACCCAGCATACACACAAAAAAATAGATTTTGAAAAGGTCCTTTTGTCTGCTCAATTTTATTTATCCCAGAGAAAAAAAAAATTAGTGTCGTTTTGAAAAGTTCTATGAGATAAAGATTCTGGAAAAGGGATTTGGGATTTTCATAGGTCATAAGAGAAATAGAAGAGTATTTTAACTCACCTGTCAAGTTCAGGCTCAATATACTTTATTTTCTGTCCTTCACCAGCTGGCTGGTACAGATATCTCAGACTCTCCAGACTCTGCACTCCTTCACTAGATATTTCCATTCTGTATGCTAGGATTAAGGTTTCAAAATAAATCACATTTGTTTGCAGGTGTTTGGTACTGGTGCTTTGAGATGACTTTCTATTGAGATACACAAAAAATTGTATCTAGATTAGCATTTCCTGCATATTCCAGCAAAGATTGAGGCGTTATTCCTTCAACAGTACAAAGAGGTTGCAAAGAAATTCTAAAAATCTTTCAGAAAGAATTTCCACTTATCACATCTCTATGAAAAATATCGGAAGGAGAGTTTAAGAACAGAGATGTAGAAAAAGAAGAAATTCTTTGACATATGAGGAAGTCAGTATGCTTAACATCTCACTATCAGGGAGTCAGTATGCCTAACTAGTAATGGCTGGAGGTAGCTTACAGTATGACTAAATTCTCTCCATATGTAGAGTTTGGCCCTGAACTGACTCCAGGTCTCAAAAAGTAATTTACTTCACTTTAGTTAATCCTATAAGCAACTATATTTAGAAAGATTCTCCCTACTTATTCTGAAATTTTAACTTCACCTGCCCACTGAGATGAACAGTGGGCTACAAAGACGATTAGAGGATTGGCGAATCTCTCTTATGGAAAGGCAGAAGGAGTGGGGCTGTTTAGCCTGGAGTAAAAATTGAGAGGGGATCTTGCATACATGACAGAAATATATACATTGGTATGTAATTATCTAAAGGGAATGCCAAGAGAGTAGAGCCAGGCTTTTCTCACTGGTGCCAAGCAATAGACAAGAAGCAATGGGCAGAAACTGGAACACAGGAAGTCCTACCTGAACATGAGGAAGAACTTTACTGTGTGGGTGACTGTGCACTGGAACAGGCTGCCCAGAGAGGTTGTGGAATCTCCTGTCCTGGAGACATTCAAAAGTCATCTGGACACAAATCTGAATAACCTGCTCTAGAGGACCCTGCTAGAGCAGAGAAGTAGGACTAGATTGCCTCCAATGGTACCTTCCAACCTTACCCATTCTGTGATCCTGGGAAAAATTCCTGCTCTTGGGAGTAAGCTGGAAGTTTATAATCCCTTCTATAAGCCTCCAAAAGTCATCTTCCTTTCTGTTTTTCTGAGTTCACCAAGGTCATGTAGGTATGCCAAATTCTACAGGATGAATAGCAACATTTTAGTCTGGGATATCCCTTGGCATTAGAACACATTATGATTTATTGAGCAACATGAGCTCAGTCCCATCAGGTTGAATGGTGCTGAAAGTACTGGACCTCCTGCTTCTTAGATGCAATGAGCTTCAGAAGTGTCTAATTTCCCTATTTACTCAAATAAATAGCTTTGATATTTATTATGTTATGGGATGACTTGCCCATGGTGGTGCCAATTTCTTGCTGTTCATTAAAGAAGTATATTTCCACTTGTAATCTATATTTGAGGCAGTTAACATGAAGTGAGATGAATAATATCCCAGGAAACCATGACTGAATAATCCTTCTTACCCATGATACATTCACACATTGGGGTTGAATGAAGATTTGAAAACCCGGTACTAATTCTAAAACCTCTTTACTTTTAAGTGTCCTAATATTTTTAGTATGTATATTGTATATACATACAGTTTCTTAATTTCCCTTAGAAAACACCCCATTAAAATGGGGTGTTGCCTGAGGAGAAAAATGACCGCTTGAATAGTTCTTACTCAGCTCTCACAGGAGGCCCATGCCCAGTGTGTGGAAAACCTAATGGCAGGAAGAAGCTGGAAGCAGTGGGAACCTGGTCACGAGAGTTACAGTGTCTGGAGAATCCATCTGCCAAACTGAACCAAAATCCAGTCTAGAATTCTTTTGGAGGCAGAAACCTAGGGCAGTTTGCTTGCTAGTTTCTTGATTTTCATTTTTGGTAGAATAAACCATATGTATGTCTCTGATATTGGGGCTTTCCTTCCTTTCCCTGCAAAATTTCAGGTTCTTGATGCATTAAGTCAAAGTTCCAGAAGTGTGTGAAGTGGTCACAGGATGCACTTTAAAATTTTTTTTATTAAGGGGAAAATATACTTTGCACTTGGATATAGCTTGCCTATTTTAGTTAAAAATTCAAAATTATTTATCCTATGGCAGAATCTCAGCATGAAGATTTAAACCTGTAGTGTTAAAACTTGGCAGTTAGAATACAAAGTCTCATGATGCAAAGTGTGAAAGAAGTTTAATTCTAAATGTAGTTGCCCGTGCCGCTTGATATTCAGCTTGGCTCTCAAATCACAAAGCACAGAGAGATGGCAGCTTTTCATTTGGAGTGATACGGTCTGCAGAGTGAGTCTTGCTATCTAAAACTCCGTAGAAGGTCCTGCAATTACGTTTTTCACTTTTCCACATGGCATGGAAAATTACCCATTTTTAACATTTGAAGTTAGTTACAGTGAAAAAAACCCCTCAGATATTTTTCTGGACAAAATGACAGCCACATGCTCCCATGTTTTGGGTTTTTTTCTCTTTCTTAACTCCTGTAGCTTTATATATTCTTGTTTATATGTAAGAAAACACAATAAATTAAAAGTTGAAATTAAACATAATTAAGACTGCACAGGCTGAACTAAGTAAAAATCTGATCTCCTTTATTTTTATCATGGCTCTTAAAAAATACCATGAAGGCTTTTACTACTGTAACTAGGATCAGAATGAAAAATAGCCAGACTTGAGTTCAAGCAGTATCTTACCTTGTTGTTAAGGAAGAGTCTGCTTCTCCTGCCAAAAAAAAGACATCACACCTAAGAAGATATATGAGTTCATCTATTTTACAGGCTACTCTTCTAGGAAATTCAGCTGAGATGGCTTTGTGGAATAAATTGTTGTGCATGCAGAATTCACAGACAAATGCTGATTCTTCACAGATGTGTTCAAAAACATCTGTTCTCGCAGAAGCACCTACCACTCAAAGTTTGCTTTTAAGAAGAGACGAGGATGCTTAAACTTTTAAATCTAGGCATAGGAAAAACAAGTTCTGGTTTATCTGAAGGCAAGCAGAAAAGGTAGAAAATGAGAATGTGCTACTGACTCTTCTGTAGTTAAAGCTTTTCCATGTATGGAAGTGATCACTCTAGCATTGGTGAATAGCCAGGGACGGACTTATCACTGTAGGAAAGGCATTGCTGAGAAATAAGGCTAGAAATAAAAACAAAGATACCTGCCTCTTGGCACAATGGTCAGAATTATCCAGTTAGGAAAGTTATACAAACATGGCGGACAACTTAATCCATGTCAAGGAACATTCAGGAATAAATGAGGGCAACCTTGCCCTAACTTAAAAAGAAGAGGCTATACTGGAAAACTTTCTTGGTGTTTTAGCAACTCCAGTCCTGTCTGTAATTGTTGCGAAAGCTTGTCAATTTGCCAAGCCTTAATCAGTCATTTCCCTATATGAACTGCAATTGTACGATTTGTTTAAAAAAACCCCCGAAAACCTAAACTAACATAAATGTAAGTCATGAGCTATGTAACCCATGCTCAGAATTATTTTGTCGGAAGCATATTTCTGGTGTAAAATTGGATCCTCTTTAAGATCTATAAATATTCAGGGGGAGTCCAGTGTGTCAGGTACAAACAACTTAGGCATCAAGTTCCCTTGGCAATGAGAAAGCACACTGAGTTTTCCCAGCCATTTTTAAACCAGAAAAGGTGGCAGGGAAGAGCACTGGGACATTTTGAGGGGCTGCAGAGAAGATGATGTTTTATGTACTCTCTTCTGTCTGCTTTGTCCCGAGATGCCAGGGATTAGCTCTGGGTGGTGAAATGAGAGGTGCACACCGCAAAGCTGGGCAAGATAACTAAAAAGAGCAAAGAAACACTCAGAACTAAATACAGCAACTGCTGCAGTGTCTACTGGGAATTTGGGTTCAAACTGAAGTTCAAAATGCTGAGCATATTTCACATTTCTGGTCTTTGCTTTATCACCTGTTTTTCTCTCTGTAAGACAAACAGGTTTGATGTCTCAACTTCTCAGCTTTCAAGGCTGGGCTGGTTTAACTGTAACTCAGGGATTGCTTTCTTTTCCCCTGAAATCAGTTTTTTCAGGCCTTCCTGATAACAAGCAATAGCTGCTAATTCTTCTTCACCTTGAAACAGAGTTGGGTGGGTATTGACCCAAAATATGGAAAATCTAGTGGGTGTTGTTATCTGCTTGATGGTCTGTGATGTAGACACACTGAAGATCTGGGGCTTTTCTTTACATTTTAATTATAGGCTTCATGATTTATTCATTTATCAGTAACCTTGCATCATAGCAACACTTATGGAACTTTACTGTTATTATCAAGATCCTTTAACTTTTTTCATCTCTGTAATAAAAATATCAATCAATTTACCATCACAATGATCTTCTGGAGTAGTTTGTCATTTCAACTTTAGAACTCTATGGAATGCAACAAATAGTTCCACAAATATACATAGGTTTCTAACTCTTACATACACACCTGACTCCTCCTGAAGGGAGGAAAGCAAGAAGAGTTAGATGTTCAAATGTCATTTAAGATCTTTGGTTAAATAACTTGTCTGCACAAGAAAGCTTTGGCAGGACTGACCACTGAGTCCAGCTGTCATACACACAGAGCCTCACCTATTACAGCATTATTTTGTTTTATAGAATAACACAATTTATCCAAGTTAGAAGAGACTTTAGGATATGTCTTAGTCAAACATCTGCTCAATGCAGAGCAGGTTGCTCAGAGCCTTGTCCAGTCAGGTTCTGAAAACCTCCAAGGATAGACTTTTTTCAGCCAAGCTCTTCTAAACAGTAGGTTCCCCCAAAGCCTTCTCAGCTCCAGGCAGACCTAGAGCCTCTCTGCACAGGACATGCACTTCAGTCCTCACCATCTCAGTGCCCTCCCCTGAACTACCTCCAGTTTGCAAACATCTTTTTTGGACTGAAGAGCTGAAAACTGGATGGAGTTTTCTGGATGTATCATAGCAGTTGCTAAATAAAAGAAAAATCATCATTGCCTTCAGTCCAGTGGCCACCCTCATAGTAATACCGTCCAGTGTGTCAAGACCTTTCACATCTATCAAGGCATGCTCCTGATTCATGCTTAGCATGGTGTCCATCAGGGTGCCAGTGCCATTTTCAGCACAGCTACCTATGTGTTTAAGAGTGGTAACACTGAACATGCAGTGAAACTGTGCAAAGGACATAGTAGGTCTTTTTAAGGTGTTGGGTGAGCAAGTCCCATCATCCAGAATGGTTTATTAGCTTGGACTTACTGTTAGAAAAAATCAGCTGTTCTGAGCATCAGCCTGTTTATGCCTTGCTCGGGTGTCTCTCTATTTCCATTTTCAAAGGGCAGCCAGTAATCACTAGCTGAATACATAGACAGCAATGGGAGGCAGAAAAAACACCCTAAAATTTGCTTCATGGTGGAGAAAAGTTTGCTTCATGGCCCAGACTAGAGAAGACAATGACTGGACTAAGCTAGTGCTCATTCCCACTACTTGTTTCTGGTGTTTTCTGGGCATTTTGGACTCTTGCTTGTGACTACAGGTGATCCTCTGGAAGGGTGAATCAAAGCTGGACTTTCAGATGCTCTCCTTCCCTCTCCCTCCATGGCCTCTCCACAGCTGGCTTTCTTTGTCAGCTGCCCATTTTGTGGGGAGGCGTGGAGGTGAACGGAGATCACTACTGAGTGTATAGTCTTGTTTATCCTATAAATCAGTGGAGCTTGCCTGATTTACTGTCAAATGCAGCTGGTAGCCAATGGCTCCAGTATACTGAGGTAAACCTAATATCTTAATTCAGTGGGTGAGGAAGCACCTTGACCTTTCCTTTCTAACAAACTGGCTTCCTTATATATTAGGAAGTTTCCTTCAGTGCTACTAGTTTTTATCCTACTTTTCCTCCTTTCCTGTTACTAATTCACAGTTTGGGACTCTAAATCTGAACATTTCTGGGATTTTCTAAATTAATTTCAGCATAAGTGGGCTAGGACTCAGGAAATGTGAGACCGCTTTCTTATGAGCTGAATTTGTGCAAATCACATTCTCATATCTCAGTTTCTCAACATCTAAAATGGTGCTGATAATTCTGACGCTCTTTAGAAGCATTTTGAAAGTTAGCAATGATATATCCTGTTATAGATCTGGACATTACACCTTGCTTTCAGTTCTTCAATTTATTTCAGTTTTGACTTGTTTGTGGGCGATGAGAAAGCATCAGGGAACTCATAAAGTCAATGTGTAAACTGGCAATGAATTTGAGATTCTCCTGGCAGCCTTTCCCCTGCCTGCCTGGGAATTTCTGCCAGAGAATATAAAGGTTTGGATGAGGCGCAGTTGTGACCATCCTGCAGGAAAGCAAAATGAGTGTACTGGGAATCAGCCAAAGGCTACTATCCACAGTTAATGCATTTAAGAAATCTCCCCTTCCACTGAGGATTAGAAGCAGTGTTCTTTCTGTCTATGAGAAAACAGAGGAAGAGTCATTCATTGGTGAAATCAGTTTCCTCCCCTAGGTCGGTAGAAGTGGACTAGAGACTGTGCTTTCCCCTGGGTGAACGGATTTTACTTCTGGCTGATGACCTTGTTCTCTCAAAAATCGTTATCAAAGCAGCCATAGCAGTTGTTTGCCTCAACTGCAAGACAGTCTGGACTACAAGACCCCGAGCTGTACCTGTCAATACTGGTAATAGATTCACTCTAAGGATGAATGAAACCTCATCCATTATTGATATTTCACTTCAGAATAACTACTGAGATCAAAACAATGGTAAAGTGATCTCATCTGCATTCTAATCCACATCTCCTTTTGATTCCAAGATGACTGTTCCTACATTGTGATTTAGGGAGTATGCTTATTGTGTCTTGCTCAACTAAGCAACTAAGGATTGGAATTATCCTTAATTTTCAGATACCCAGGCTTCTGGGAAAGACGGTGTGTTTCCCAGAAAGCGTTGCGGAGAACTGACATGCAAATCCTCATCAAAATATTTCTTCCATGCCAAAACCACAAACTAAATGAAAAAAACTTTATAAAAATTAATTTCATTTTAATCTTCAATTTTTATTTCTTTGAACCATAACAAAGAATTTTGCATTTTCCTTAATTTCATATTGAAAAACCAAAATAAAACAAAACCAATGTCAAGTTGTTAAAATAAGTGGGGGAAAATTATTTTTAAACAGTCTCTTGCCTTTCTTAGAAAAAAAAAATCAAATAAGAGAGAATGGAAAAAAAGCTGTGAAAGAAATATGCCAGTGGTTACCTTAAGCAGAAATAAAAATTGTAAAACCAAGTGAAAAGGGGTTTTTCTTTCATGAAAGTTTTAAAATATTTTTCATTAAGTACTTTTTTCCTTATGAAACTCAAATGTCTGTTTTTTCAATTAATCTTCTTCAAGGTACCCCAGAATTTCAGTCCTAGACCAATACATATATAGTGTTTTCATGAAAGACTATAATAGTTTTCATCAGCTAACTCTGAGAAGCAAAGCTCTTCCATTAAGTTAATTATCTCCTTTTCAACCGTGTTAGTACTTAGGTTATCCCTAGAACTACCAGAAGCAACTTTACTGATGGGAAAGGCATTTTTTTGTTAATATGGTTTGCCAAAAGTTTTCCAATTTACTAGAAGTTCAGAAGATGAGCTTTATATAGGGTTTTATTTTTAGTTATTGTTTTCACCTTTCCCAGATAAATAAGGAGCTTTAATTATAGCCTGGGACTGAACAGTGATATGACACCTGCTGAGGATGCTACAAGCATTTTCAGTGTTGCATGTGGAGGATGAATCTAAAAGCTGAGCTATGTCAATAGAGAGTGCTGCCATCTCTGACTGACTTGTTGGGAAATCTGACAGTGATGCTGGTGCCTCCAGCTCCTGCTTTTAATCCTCTACAAAATGTGGAGAAGACAGTGATTGTCACATTTACAAAATAAATTATTCCACCATTATGCATGCTCGACAGGTAAAGAATACAAGCGGAATAAAAACTCACGACGGTACTTGAAATATAACAGGTTAGATCCTCAGCACCTGGAAATAGACTTCAGTGAAGTTACACCCACTTGTACCTATTTCAGTTTTTCTCCACCATACTGCAGGTTTTATAGGAGAAGCCAGCTCTAAGCCTTCCTGCTATGCGCTTTTCTTACATTCACAGAGATCAGGCACTGGTTCCTAAAAACTGTCATGCTAGGTTAAGCCATTGGTCTGTCTAGATCCGTATAATGTTTCTGACAATGGTAAACTTTCGGCTTTAAAAGAAGAAAGGTTCTCTAGTAAAATATCTAAGCTACTGTGGAATAATACACCAGGTGTAGGGATAGATAACATTCCTTTAACTGACCATCATGGCTGAGTTGTTTATATCTTGAAATATGACCTTTTGTTATATTAAATTTATTATATTATTTTATTATATTAAATTTCCTGATACTGCATATCATTATTAGACAGCAACTTATCTCACTTCCTTAAAAATCTGGGCATAGAGGTGACT
This sequence comes from Eulacestoma nigropectus, assembly GCA_013397775.1. Taxonomy (NCBI): domain Eukaryota; kingdom Metazoa; phylum Chordata; class Aves; order Passeriformes; genus Eulacestoma; species Eulacestoma nigropectus. The sequence continues at coordinate 2,133,108 of VZTE01005755.1, forward strand.
TGAAGATTTCACGTGAGAGTAAGTTCTAGAAGGATGCTGTAGGCTGCATATAGTTCTTATTCTCTCTGTTTCTTCCACATGGACTGCCCTTTCATTTAATCATCTCTCTTATTGTCTTTTTGATATGTAACATAGTAAAGAGAATAACCTGTTTAGTCCCTATGATCTTCTTAATCTAAATATCCACCCTTCACTTAGTATCCTCCTCTCCAGGCAAATACACTTAAGCCTCTCTGGTTTTAATAATCTCATCTCAAATATTTTACTATCTTTATTCCCCACGCAGCTCCTTATGATCTTTACTGTTTGTTGTCTAGGGGTTTAAGGCCCTGAGGGATCAAAAGAGTAATCTTACCAGCTCAGTTGTCCTCAAAAGTCTTCTTTAGTCACTTCCTATCAGCTGTCAACAGCAATAAAGTTTTTCAGAAGTTTTACTTCCATCAAAGGTTCTCAGCAAATCTTCAGAAGCTCACTCCAGTCACAGCTGTGAGGTGCTGATTGTCCCAATGACTCCAAATGGTGGCTGCACCCAGGAGTCTCAGCACTTCACTCTTGACCCAGAAAGGCAGATACATATTATTAAAAAAGAGAAATATCTCCACAGACGACACAACTTCTCTAACTTTTATCTTCTTGAATCTTAGGCAACAATTCCAACTGACAGCTCAGTCCCAGCTGACAGTTCTGGTTATTTGCAAAGAGGAATCTTAATACTCTTTCCATCAGATGTAGTTCCCATCTTGTTTTTTATGACCCCTAGACTCAGGAGCCAAGATGGGCAATTACGTATTAAACATGAAGGGAAAGAGTAGAAGAATAAAAGGGTCTATGGACACACAGGGCTGAGTCTCAAACATAAACCCAAACACAGATGAACCCAGAGGAGTCTCAGGTCATACAGTGTAGAAAAGACTGATGAGAAATATCTTTGTTAAGACTTAACCTTCTAAAGGCCCTTGCTTTCTCCAATCAAGATAACCTATTGAAGAGATCCTAATCTCACAATACCTATTTTATATGTGTTGGGTCTTGGTTTCAAAAGAACTAAAAGATTGCCCAGCTGGGATGTTATAGCTAGCAGTCAAGTCCTACCTGTTCAGCTGAAGAAAATGGGTCTTATTGTCAAAAGCTTAGGGGAGAAGACCAGGCAAGACCTGGTACAGTCTTCTCCCCTAAAGTCAAACCAGGCCTCTTCCTGGTATGATGTTTTGGTCTTTCTCATTTTGGTGAATGGTTGAAGCATGGGTGCCCTGCCAGAAATTGTACGACCATCTTGCTGTGCTTACCTTATTGTTGTCAGTGGTTCTGCTATTACCCAGGAATACAGTGAATCAGATAATCCAAAGAGTATTGTTGCTTAAGGCCTGATGAACTCTAGGCTTCTCCAAGAGAAAGCTTTTGGCAGCATTTTTATTGCAAAGGCTGGTTCTGTTACACAGAAGGATTTGTTTGAAAGGTGCCATTTCTTTTATTTTTATAAGCTAGGGGAGGCTAATTCATCTTGGCTCACTGCAGCCTTCTGCACCGTCTGTGCTGCCTGCATATTAAATGCTTGGTTTTATATCCCCTTCTTCCATTTCAAATTTTACTTCTGCTTGGAAAGAGGATTTTTTACTCTTGTGAATTAGGAAGGCCATCCTATCCAGCCAGAGCAGAGGTCATCTGAGATTTAAATCTGAATTCTAGGTTTCCAAGTCAAAGTCAAACTTATCTTTGGATGAATTGTGACCGAAGCTGGACACGTTATTATAACTCAGTCATCTGTTCTGAGTGTTAAGTCAGCACAAGGTAATGGGATTGTAATGGCACCCAAGGCAGTCCAGTCTCTAGGACACCTTCATCTAGACTGTTTTTCCTTCATGCTGTGTGTCCCAATGAAGACAAAAGGAATTATAAACATAAAAAGATAGTTGAATTGCAGAATATTTGCTTTATCTTTCTCAAAGACAAAGCTCAGAATTATCAGGTCAGAAGAATAATTTTAAGTTGTCCCTCAGCTGCTCTGCTCAGCTGCGTGGGGGGGAAAAAATATGATGAAAAGTTTATGTGTCAAGATAAAGACAGGAACATTGCTCAACAATTACCAGCCCGAGTGAAACTGACTCAACTCAGAGAAATTAATTTATTTTATTGCCAATTAATAACAGACTTGGATACTGAGGAAAAAAACAAAACAGTACTATAAACAACTTCCCCCCTGCCTTCTTCCCAGGCATAATTTCACTCCTGAGTCTTCTGTCTGCTCCCCTTCAAGCAGTGCAAAGAGAATGGAGGTTTAATTTGGTTCATAGCACTTAATCTCTCCTTCTCCTTACTCCTCACACTCCTTCTCTGCCCCATCATGGGGTCCTTCCCATGAGACAGTCCTCCATGAACTACTCCAGCATTTCCACTGGGCATAGTTCTTCAGAAACAGATTGTCCCCTTGTGGGTGCCCCATGGGGTGAGCGGTCTTGCCAGAAAACCTGCTCCTGCATGAGCTCCTCTCCACAAACAGCAGTTCTCAACAGGAGCCTGTTCCAAAGTGAAATCTCCATGGGCTGCAGCTTCCTTCAGGACACATCTCCCTGTACCTGCATGAGGCCTTCCATGGGCTGCTGCATGAGTATATGCTCCAGCATGGTCCTCCTTGTGCTTCAGGGGGATGACTTGCATCACCATAGTCTTCATAATTGGCTGCAAGGAAATCTCTGCTCTGGGGCCTGACAGCAACACCTGAATTAAAAAAAAAATATTAAAAAATTATTTTATTTACATCATTTTTGCTTGATGAAATCATCTTGCAGTGACCAGACATAAACTGGACTATTGTTTTAATTTTTTAAAGAAAAAGATGCAATCAACATTATTTAGTGCTGTAAAAGCAGTACAGTAGAAATGATACTGGATTGTGATCCAAAGATACTATGAATATAAAAAATTTAAATAAGGCTTGTGATATAAAGAGTTCAAATTTTTTCTGGGCTGTCTGTGGTATTTTTTTCACAGGTGGCCAGTAGTTGCTCCTTGGTTTGGATGTGTGACCTCAGCTGCCATCTCACTGCCATACTGTTGTTGTTGTGCTTCAGATGTCATACAGGACCCATAAGAAATGATTAATGAAAAAGAAGGTGAATCCATAGGGCATAAGTTAAAAAAAGAGAAATTTCAGAAATACAATTATGAACTTGTTATCTACATTTTCTCAAAGTATCTCTAAGCCCAGGAATTTGATCAGATATTTAACTTTACAGTTCACGCTAAGACAGAAGAGGTGACTTTGTAAGCTCCATCCTTGTTATTCTATCATAATTGCAATTTTCTTCTATTACTGGTCATAAAGGCAGCAAAAGGTGTTTGGTTCTACAGACACCTGCAGTGACTAATCATCAGTGGAATTGTATGGAATATCCTTAAAAAGCTGGAGGCTTAGCTTGAAGCACAACATATGCCTCATTTCACCAAAAGAAGCACTAATTGGAGCGGATTTAAAGCTTTAGCTTGTAGAACATAATCAGAAATTACTTATACCACTGTCAACCACAAAATCTACTGAAGTCAATGGATATGAAGGGAAAATATGTTTAGCTAAATGCGTGTCAAGTCAAGAACTTCTAGTGGGACTGAGAGCCTCTTACAGAAAACTGAAAAGTATACTGTAGCTCTTTAAATGTTGTAGTGATCCACTCTTTGTGTCTTTCCCTGGGTCATTTCTCTCCTAAATCTCAAAACTGATAAAACTTCTCTTAGCTGTTTGTCCAGCTACTCACAGCTTTTACAACTGAATAACGAACCAGACAAGAACAATGTTCCTCTTAGAGCTACAGAAATCACTCAGCGTACTTGTTTATACTCCATTAACTAAGCATTAAAACATGAAATGCCAATTTACAGTGCTCTCAGGGAAGTAGCCTTAAACCTTGCACAGTGTCTGTAGAACCTGGAAAGTCCTGGTAAGCATGTGTGAATGTGTGCAGGTTTGTGTGCAAGTAGAGTGCTCTGCACGATAAAATAATAGACAATCCAAATCTATTCCAAAGTATTAGAAAATCCAATGCCAGCACCGTCATCTGGCTTTTGGAATGCAAATTTCAACTGTCAAGGCTTAATTAAAAACTACCAGTCAGCACTATTTAAAAAGTGGAAGAGAACTAAGTAGTAGGTTGTTGCGGAAAATTTGAATGTTGCATGCTAAAAGAAGTAGGTAGGGTGACAGGTATATAATTATCATCACATCAGGTGAGGGACAAGAAAGAGTCTATGGCTCCTGAAGAGGTGGGGCTTCAGCAATCTTCAGTGTGGCAAGGGGTTCCTCAGGCAGAGTTAATTTGTCATTCGATTTATTTCAAAGGACAATCTCCTTCTGTATGAAACCTCTGTGCACATTCAAAACTAGTGAGGTGCTGTGCAAGGTTCAGACATAAATAGGTTAGTATGAACACAAGCACTTATGTTCCATGCATCAGTTTGGGCTGGGTTTGAAGAACAGTTTTGTGTTCAGGTGTTTGACAGTTTCTGCTCAGAAGCACATCACAGCTGTGCTGTAATCCCACATTCAATGGAAACTCGCAAAGCATGAATCAAAGGCCCACTGCAGTGATCATCTGAAGGCAAGAATTTCTTCTGCAGGTTTTAAACCAGCAAAACTGACTTCCTCTGTATGCTACTAAATATTGAAAGTTATGGGTAAAGGATCATCTTTGCTACCTAAGAAGTAACTATTTTGAAATACCACTCAGTGCTCCTTGAGACTATGATATTAATGCTACAAGCTCTAACACCACCATCCTCTTCCCCATATCTACATGGAGGGTGAACATCTGCACAAAGATTTGTTCTGGTTAAACACAGCAGTGCTGTTTGCCCAGGTTTTACAGATCAGATCCTCTGACCTTCACCCACTGCTGCAGTTGAGTGTAAGTGTGCTGAGGAACAGCAACAACCTTGCATTCTACAAATCCATATTTATGGTCTGCTCTTCCCTATATATCTGTACATTGGGTGCTTGCATGGCACTTGTGGTGCCAGAGTGGGTAGAGAAAGTGAAGAAAACTTGCAGAAAAGAGGTATCACTGACAATTTTTTTAGGAATACTTTAGGAAAGCAGTGCCTATTCAGACTTTGAAATTTCTAAATTTGTCAGCTTAAGGCTGAGAGTGGGAAAAAAAAAAGTAATCTATTTTATATTTAACCTGGGAATTTAAGTCAAAGCTCAATTTTATAAATGACATTGCTCTAAATGAACTTCCCTCCTCACTCCCCAGTTAGAAAACATTAGCCTTTAAATCTCGACAGATTTGGAATATCCAATGTCCTGGATAATATATAATCAGTACTGAAGAGGAGAAATGTATTAGCTACTCAGACATCCGCCAGAAAAAAGTCTTTCTTTAGCATTTCCCACATGTATAGAATCTATACTTGACACATTTGACTTGAGCGATCCTTCATAAATAAAAATAGCACTGTGGTGCTTAGGTATTGCCAGGGCCTTGAGGGCCCTGCCGGGCTTTAACGGCCCTGCCCAGCCCAGGACTTCCTCCCCTGTCAGTGGCCCAGGGCCCCATTTCAGCCCCTCAGGGCTGTTATTCCCTGTCCTGGTGACACCACAGGACATTGGTCCCAACTCTCTCTGTCCCAGTCTCTCAGTCCTGCTCTGCCCAGCCATGGGCCAGCATTCCTATTCTGGTTCCCTTCCCAGGCCACCCAAGGGCTGTGTGGGACACTGGTGTCCCTCTCTGGACTGGATTCTAATCTTTTCCTGCCCTCTTCCCCAGTGCTGCACAGGCTCTGACAGCCACCAGGGCTGACCCCAGACCAATTCCTTCTCCCTTGGGCCCACCTGGCCCCTGGAGGTCTTTGAGATGGCTGGGCACTTCCTCCACCATAGTTATCCCACTCAGCTTCTGGCCTCCATCCCCCAGGGAGTAGTCAGCTGCTTCCTAACAATTATAGTGCCACACAAATGCTCTAACCCTAAATTAAATTACATTTCTTTTTATATGCTCAGGTGTAATAGGGACTTAAAATAGAGGCTACTATAATTCTTATGCCCTGATGTTCATTGGCTTTACTTACTCCAAGATCTTTGGGACATTTGTGTGGATTGCCTTGGGAAGATGATTCAAGTCGAAATAAAATTCCTTGGATGGAATGAATGCTGTTTCATTTTTAGCAGAAGTTTGGACTTTTTCAGGTGACTGATGTGCTCTTGCTACTATTAACATGAGCGCAGTGATTTCAGAACTATCATAAATCAAACTAAATGAAATTCCACGAAAGATTGTATGCAAATACTGTCTTACAGGGTGGCAAGGAACACTGAATTCTCACTTGTCAGAAAGGTAAATAAAATAAATGAGCTTTTAACAGATACATTATTTCATTAGGTGACAGTTAAAGCACAGTGTGAAATCTAAACAGAAATCACACATGGCACCTGCCAATGCTTGTTGAGCTGTATGTGTTTTTCAAGCTTATGATTTAAAAACATTAAGAACTGGAATAATAGTCCTTCAATTTTGTTAAGTATTTTTCCTCTGAAAATCCCTTGAGAACCTAAGATCTGCATTTGCAAACACATGGATTGGTTTTGATTACTCACATCCTCCATGCTGTGCTGTGGTTCCTGAGATGTTGGTTTCTATATAGTAAAAGCATTACAAGGCTTCCTCTGAACACCATGGCACCTCATTCTTCTCTTTCATATGTTTTAAACTGTGCTGTTACCTGATGGCAGCAAATATCCTGGCAAGTCACTGCTTAGTACAGCTCCCTGTTGTCATTTTGTTCAGATTGTGTTGATCATTCTGGTGGGGTTCGTGTGACATGACATACTGGAAAATCAGACCCAAATATTACCTGGGACCTACAAGCGTCTGATCCTTTCCACTTTCTATTATCAGAGTGAGGACAACTAGTTTAGATCGACTCATCACTGTAGAACTATGACATTAGATGAGATGAATCCAACACTTAATTTTCTTCTATTCTCTGTCTTTATTCTCCACTCTCCCAGCACCAATGCCAGTATCTCTCAGCTAAGCAGGCATCCTTTACCTGAACCTCCTCTGTGGACATAAAAATGACTTGGTGGAAACAGGCTTCTAATGGCTTCCTGCACAACTGTGAAAAGGTGCAGGATCATTTCCACATTCTGACTTACAATACTCTGGTTTGGTGGATTTTTGTTGTTGTTTTTACAATAGTATTAGAATAGGCTACTAATTTAGTCATCGATGATTAAAGTTCTGCTGATACTAGCTCTCCAATCATTCATTGTTTATCGCTTTAAAAACTTTAAAAGTATAATTTAGTTTCTCTCATTTCAGCAGGTTGAGTAGAAAGAATGAATACATAAGTGTTAGGTCCTGCCTACACTTAACTCACACTTCAGATTTCTTTTTATTTCTCTTTTCTCTGAAGACCATAGAATACTTTCACTATAATCCACTTTCCTAAACTCGCAAACTTCCAGTTAGAGACCTAGAAAATGTACAACATACTCTAGATGAGAAAACAGCACTGTTTTCTATCTAATTTACATATTGTTATAACATCTTTTCACAGAATTTTTTAAAGTGTCTGGCAGTGGTGGGTGGCAGTGAACTGAATTGCTCCATCACCTAGACCATATGACAGTAAGGATGACTAAATTGGGACTACTAGGGAAGATAGTCACAATTTAGCCCTTTGTCCTCATATGCTGGTAGGAGCAGGCTTTTTAGATTTATGTCAAGTTCCTTGGCTGCCTGTGCTGAAAAAATCCCAAACAAGTAAGAAGAAAAAACCACCTTATCCCAAAGATTATTAAATCACTTTTTTCTTATATTGAACTGCTAGACAAAAGTGAATTGCAGGTTTTTGAGAATCAGAATATTCCTCAGAGGATTTTTTGACCAATGTTGTAGTGATGAAGATCTGTAGTGCTGCATCTTGAGGAAAGCCGCATTGCTGAGGAAATGGCATGTAACAGGAGGGACTGCAGTTGGCAAAACAGGCTTCAACATGTCTGTGTCTCATCTCCTTGTCAGTTTGAAAGCTGGGGATTTTTTGAGTGGCTTTGTAATACAGTCACTTAAAGAGAAAGAAATTTGCTATGCTAACCATGGCTGAGGCTCTTCACCTCTTGAAAGTCAAAAAAAAAATCTGTATTTTAGTTAGTAAGTGCATTGAGGAAGTGCATATATAAGACTATATCATTTCTAGTAAAGAAAATATACCTAGGACAGCATTTTGATACTGATGTGCAACAGCCCATATCTGCACCATGCATAGCATTCTTCGCCAAAATGAGGTGAAAACATACAATTGCCCACCTGAACTGTGTCCAAAAATTACTTTTGGTTAACTCCTTTGACATAGAACAAAAACATGCCTGCAAAAGTTTTATCACTGTAAGTAAAATGAGTTCCTGTGCCTGCGAATATCTCCAAATAAAATTTCACTGATTAAAATACCTGTAACTACAATGTATTTTTACAGACATGGATCTCAAATAGCCTCACTTTCTGAAGAGAAGTTGTCAGGTTTTGTCTCTTGCCTTAGAACATCAACATTTTGAAATGAGGCCTTTTTTTTGTGTCTGGGTTTGTGCAGATCTTACTGTGTGAGGTCATGCTTACTGATGAGGACACCTGGGATCTACCAAATTCTATGGATAAGAAACCAAGAAGCATTTCTGGTAGAAGAGGCTGTGCAGATTTCCTGAAACAACCATACTCACCTGTTAATATTCTTATGAGAAAGAAACTTATGGCTTCAGATTTGTCCTTGGAAAGTTTATTCGCATCTGCAAGGAATGAAAAAACAAAAAAATAAAAAAAAACAACGAAAAAGAGGATTAGTTTTAATGACCTGTTTGTTGTTATTTCCAGCCCTCTGCAAAAACAAATTAGTATCTGTACTTTTACTGTTTCCCTCCCACAGAGAAGAGAAATATTTAGTTCTATAAATATTTGATCAGGGCTCAGCCACCTGGAAAAGATTGTAGATGAGGAAATAAACTCCAAGAGGCCAGATCATCTTTTGGTGTCTGGTTCACTGTATTGGACACAGAAATATTGGGACAGATTTCCCAGGGAAGCTCAGGGATCATTAGTACCAGCTGGTGTGCTCCCACACTGTATGACACAGCTTTGTTATAGAACCTGCACCTGCCTCTGTGTGCAGCCAGGGTTGTGGGTGGGATTGAACTCACTCCCTGTAAGTACACACATTTAGCCTCTGCAACAGAGACAAGTCATCTTAGCTTCCGTTTTCAGCCAATGGATAGTAACAGGCCTTTCAGAGTATGATTCATCTGATTTGTTTCAAATTCCTACCCAGAACGAGCCTAATTTCACTCTAGAAATACCTGATTTTCTCTGTTTGTTACGAAGAAAGCCTGGAGCGGCTAGTTAGGTATGGTCATCTCTCCTTCATCTGTCAGATGCCATTCTGTTCCATAAGAAATATTTTAGATGTTGTCATCAAGCTCAGCTGTGGTGACCTTGCTAAGTTTTTCAAATTGATTTGCTATCAAGACTGAGTAGTAGGTAAATATTTATGTTTGTCTATGTGACAATCTTCCATATGAGAATTCAAGAAAAAGCAAGGATCTGCCAATACTTTCCTAAAATAGCCGCTGTAGCGAGAAATTACAGAATCATATTAATGTATCCCACCAATCTTATAGCCATGTGTGATGGGTATGACCCTTGAGCAGAAGATGGCACAAGAAAAGTGTTCATTTCTCTGTAAGGGATATTCGAGTCTCATCTTCCTGCAGGATGAAGTTCCTTGATATGAGCGGGGACAGAGGCCCTGATAGCTCAAGGCAGATTTTCATCCTGAAAAACCTTTCCCATTCAGTGACCCCAGCTCCTCATTGGTGCCTGTTGCTGAGGTGGCTTAAAGTGATGAGAAAACTATGTCATGTTATTCACAGCAAAACTGGCTGAATATATTTGGGTTGCATAATTTACTCAGAGCATTCTGTACTCTTATTTGTATGCATTATTCACTGGGTTTCCCTTTTCACCCATCGTTCATCCAGTTCATGAAGAGAATAATTTGGGATTATATTGAATAGTGCAAGGCTTTGTCAACATGTTTCAGAGAATATTTAATGTAAAGTCATTCTATGTTATTTGCTCAGGTTTAATAAACACACCAGGAAAGAGGGAAAAAAAAAAGCACTGTTAAATTTTTTCCCTGATGCTTAGATACTAAGAATGAAAGGCAACTGAAGGAAAGGAAAGCCCTGCTTCATTATGTGAACCAAGACATAGTATTCTTCCTGTCATGATAATATGCCAACAGTTAACCAGGAGACAGAGTTCATATTGGGACCATTTAAGTACTGTTTTCCAGTAGGCAAACAATAAAAGTCAGGTTATGGACTTCTAATCAATGTTTCTTCCATGTTTAAAAGGGTGCTCTGGATTAGCTGTATCAGAGCTCACATCCCCTGGTGAATCTGGAGATGATTCATTTTAATATTTTGCTTTGGCATGTGGGGCTCTCTGTCCGTACCATCTAAAACATACCCATAGGCTTCACAAGGAATAAGATTACCAAATTTTAAAGTCTCATAGGTTTTATAGTGGACTTTGGCTTAGGTCCTAAAATAAATAAGCATGAAGTAGGACTAGGGAAGCATCTGTTGTGTGCAGGGCAACACTGCGGTGGAAGGAGGTAGGCAGAGGACAGAGACATCTTCCTGAAAGGCATCACCACTGCTCTTCCTCTTTTGTGTGCTGCTGGGGGAGCAGTTTAACAAGCAAAACATGCAGGCAAACAGTGCAACAGATGGTGCAACCTACTATTGAGGAAACATTTCAAAGGGTAACAAAATATGGTTGAAACCAGCTTACAGTTTACACACTGAATGCAAAAGCGAACATGCTGTTTTCAGCAGGCTGTAGCTGTTTTCATTTGTTGATGCCAAGTGCTTTGGGGAGCCGCAGCTCCAAAGTGGTTAGTGCAGCAGCAGGAATCCCTGGAACTGTATAGACTTGACTCAGCTGGATAGGTAGGTTAGGACTGTATTCTTATCTGCAAATGGGCTTTAGTGCAAGCAGAGGGATCCCTCAAGTATACTTCCAGTGAGGTTCCTACAGTTTGTTCTCTTTCTCTCTCTCCTTCTGTCTGTGTGCCACTAATAACTCCTAAACCCAGGAGATATTGACTGATATACATAAATTTTGTATGGAAGATCTCATAAAAGTTAAAAAATAAAGTTGTAGTTTCCCAAGAAATCACACAGTATTTCAGTGAAGATATAGATTATAAAAGATTGTATCGGTTTTGCTCGGCCTGGTTTTTGGTATTACGGGGGCTACAGGGGTGGCTCCTGTGAAAACCTCCTGGAAGTTTCCACCATGTACAGCAGAGCCAGTCTCTGATGGCTCTGAAAGATGGACATGCTGCTGGCCAAAACTGGGCCAATGAGAGAGGTTGGTAATGCCTCTGTGATGACATATTTAAGAAGAAAATCAAAACAAAGTCACAAGATTTTGGATTCTAGTCAGAGAAGAGGAGGAGGTGAGAACACGTGAGGGAAAACAACACGGCGACACCAGGGTCAGTGGAGAAGGAGGGGCAGGAGGTGCTCCAGGCGCCGGAGCCGAGGTTCCTCTGGAGGCCGAGGTGCAGACCATGGTGAAGCAGCTGTGCCCCTGCAGCCCGTGGGATCCACGGGGGATGCAGAGATCCACCCGCAGCCCATGGGGAGGTGCCCGTGCCGGAGCAGGCGGATGCCTGGAGGAGGCTGTGATCCAGTGGGAGACCCGGTGGAGAGAGAGGGCCCTGCTCCCAGGCTGGAGCAGCCTGTCCTTGGAGGACCGCACCCCGTGGAAGAGAGAGCCACGGCGCAGCAGTTTTGAGAGGGCTGTGTGCCCGTGGGAGGGCTCACGCTGCAGCAGGTGCAGTGTGGCTGCTGCTCCTGAGAGTGGACCCACGCTGGGGAAGGTCACAGAGAACTGTCTCCTGTGGGAGGGACCCCACGGNCTGTCCCCCGTGGGAGGGACCCCACGGCCTCACAGGGGAAGGACTCCTCTCCTGGAGCAGGAGGAGGAAATCTCAGTGATGGACTGACCAAACCCCCATGCCCTGTCCCCTGTGCTGTCAGTGGGAAGGAGGGAGGGGCTGGGGGGGAAAAGGTGTTTTTAAGGGCTTATTTTATTTCTCATTATCCTCCTCCGATTCTGCTAGCAAAAAATTCACTTTGTAACTTTATGTTAAGCCTGTTCTGCCCTTGAAGTGTTTTCTCCCGGTCCTTATCTAAACTAATGAAGCTTTTCTTAATTTTTTTTTTCCTCTCTCTCTTCTGCCCAGCTGTGACAGGGGAGGGTGAGCAAGCTACTCTCGTGGGTGCCTGGTGTCGGGCCAGTGTCAAACCATGACAAAGATATTGAAGACTTGTGGCTAAATTATGATGTATTTATTCACTCTAAAAATAGTGTAGATAAAGGAGAGACAAGCACAGCCTGCTGCACACACATGCAGATCATCAGGAGAAGGTAGGAACAAAACCAGCATTGACAATACAGAATGAACTGTAGCTAGAAAGAGAAACTGGAAGTAATAAGAAATCATTCATTGACTGGATTATTATCAATAGAAGACTCAAGGAAAAGTGTTGGACATTTATTCAGTGTAGAGGAATAGCTATTTCTAAACAGTATAATCAAGAGGTAAAGGATGTTTTTTTCACTGTTCATTATAAAGCTTATATATGACAGTGGGAAAACTTATTAGAAGCAATGGATAATAGCTCAGCCTAGAACAGAAACACATCTTGTTTGACCATATCTTGATATTTGCAGGTTTTGAGCTTGTCTGAGCTTTCTGATCCCAACCTCTGTATGGGCCAAAGCTCATAGAGTAGTAGTTGTCTTCGAGAATTTGTGGAGGACATAAAAGGTATTGCTGGATTGGAAAGGAGTAATCTTAACTTATACCTGCATAAAGGGGGGACAAATAAAGTGTGAAGTTATAGACAAGTGAATTTAACTTCAAATCCTAGAAAAATTCTAAAACAAACAGCTAGACAGCGCTTGGAAAATAACGAGGAGAGTAGCAGCACAAATGAATTTGCCAAGGAGATACCTTTTCTAATCAATCTAATTTTCTTTTATGAAGGAATAATGGGTGATATAGGCAAAGAAGAAATAATAATAATACATTTTGTTTTCACTAAGGCTTTTTATATTGCCTTACACTGCATTCCTAAAAGCAAACTGGGAAGACGTATCAAAAGTAAAATTACAGTTGGGGAAGAGTGTAGAGTGGCACTTAACCAGGTAAAGTTATCACTTGTTCCCCATCCATCTGGAAGCACAGTTCCTTTCACTATGAATTTTAATTACATAAATTATATAATCAAATCAAGACCATGCTTATTAAACCAATAGACATCATCATACTTCTAGGAACTCTAGGTATGACACAGAACAATACTAAAATTCAAGTTAATAATTAGAAAAACAGTCTGAAAGAAACCAGGACAAAGGAAGAAATACTTCACCATTCCTTAATAGAAGTTTGGACCAAGTAATCAATAATGATAAAAGTTCACTCTTTAAAATCAATCAGACACTGAAAACTTTGGACGGAGAAGTTGCAATGGCAAATGGGATCAGTTAAAATTAGAAGAATGGAAATATTGAAAGGCATAGAGACAGGGAAGGATAAAAATTCTGAAATCATCTAGAAATGTTAACTATAAATAAACAAACACTAGCAAAAATATTAACACTGTACTTTCAAAAGGAAATTAACTAAAACCCATCCAATGTAATTTTAAGGGTCAGCACTCCAGTTTTAAAGTAGAGTAAGGGATTAAATTACACTGTTAGGCTCTGCCACATTTCTCTCATATTTTCTATTTTTTTTAAAATGTTTTATTTATTTGAATTTTCTTTATTTATCTATGCTTATATATTTCTATTGAATTTTGTAGAATGATCTGTAAAGTACATGGGTACTGGTGGATTTTAGTCTACTGTGGTTTCAGTCATCTAATGCTTTTTAAAATGTGTCTTATTTTGACAATTTTCTGAGCATTACTGTGCCTATTTTCTATTGACAGATTCTCACAGGGCAGAATGTCACTAATTGAATCTAATGAATATGGCTGGAGACTTATGGTATACTGGAGGCAATAGATAAAACAACAGATACATATCAAGACTTCTGTGGATATTAACAGCAGGATTATGTCCATCAACAAAAAATATCACCATGGCTGCAATTTGCATATGCAAATACTAGGAGCTTTGGAGAATTGATATTATAACAGCAGGCAGGCACTCTGGGAGAGTATGATATTATGGGTTTATGGACAACTTATATGGAATGAGAGATAGAAAATAATGAGACAGAAAATATGTAGTAATTTTGAATGCTCTAAAGGATATAACATGAACTGTTATATCAGTTTTATTCTGGATCCTTTGCTAAAAGAGCTGTGTTTGTCTTGGACATTGATAAAATTGTGCTATGAATGTGATCAAGGGACTGCTGGTATTTTATCTCTAAGATGTGTTACTATAAGAGAAAGTAAATATACAGACTTCCTTTCTATTGTTAATATTTTGAAGTGATAGGAGCTTCTTGTAACACAGTTTTGTTACCAGAGTCCATCAGAATTTAGACTTCCACAGAGGTAGGAAATAGCAAACTGGCTAATTTTTATTTATTCAATATTTCTACTTACAGACTGATTTTTTATCTTGATGGATGAAGCGATCATTACAAAGGTATCAGGAAGAGATAATTACAAGAATAGATAATTAAAATCATCTTGTTTTGGATTTTGGCCATTTATTGAGTTTTTGTCTGTTGAGAGAGGAGGGAGCTCTGAGAACTGGAAATGCCATGGCTAATCTCTATGAAGCTAAATAAAAAGGCACAAGGACGCTGTCCTGCATGTCGGCAGCCATGGACTGGCTCAGGTCCACACAGTTTTGTCTGAGTCCTACAGGGCAGACGGACTATAGTTCTGCTGTTAGGGAGCTGTAACATAACACTTGGCCATGTGTCTCCTCTGGGCCCCACGTGCATGTCATGTTCTGCTCAAACACTAAAAAAGTACATGAGGAAAAGCTAAAAATGAACTTTGTAATGATTTCTTTTTTTCCTTTAGCAGAATATTATTGCATAAGTCTGGATGTTAGTCAGAGATGCCGGTTTCCTAACTAAAGGATTTGTGTTTATCGGAGTTTGTTTCTTCTGCTCTCTTTATTTGCTTTGTTCATCCAGAGGGAAAAAAAAAAATAAAGGAAAATTCACATAAGGTGATGGTTTCTCAGTTCTAAGACAAAATAAGTCTAAATTTTTTTGTGTATAATGAATTTTTTTGTAAGTCATTCAGAGGGTTGTTTGCGTGTTTATTTTTAGTAACATGTCATTCAAGTCCTTGTTACCCTTATTATGTGCAATACAATGCTGCACAGTTTAACTGTTCAGTCTTGGGAATGAATAGACAGCAGCTATTGAAAGGTAGGAGCTTGTTTGGAAAATAAACCAGGTTATGCACCAGACTATCCTATAAGAAGAAAGAACAACTAGACCATGAAATAGCCATAGGGGAAAAAAAAATCAGTAGAAAGTGTAGTAATGTGGAAAAAAAAAAAACAACCTTTGGTAAAATTACTATATGTGGAGGGCAGTTCTGATTAAATGATGTGGTGAGTTGGCCCTGGCTGAATGCCAGATGCCCACTAAAGCCACTCTCCTCTCAGCTGGACAAAGGGGAGACAATAAAATGAAAGGCTTGTGGGTTGAGATAAGGACAGGGAGCAATCACTCACCAATTACCACCACGGGCAAAACGGACTCAACATGGGGAAAATTAATTTATTACCATTCAAATCAGAATAGGGTAAGGAGAAATAAAACTCAACCTTAAAACACCTTTGCCCTCACAAGCTCCCTCCCCTCTTTCTTTTCTGGGTTAACTTCCCAGGGTGCAGGGGGACAGGAAATGGGGGCTGTGGCCAGTTCATCACAAGTCTCTGTTGCTCCCTCCACAGGGAGATGACTCTTCACTCTCTTCGCCTGTTCCAATGTGGGGTCCTTCCCACAGTAGACAGTCCTCCATGGACTTTTCCAACCTGACTCCTTCTCACGGGCTGCAATTCTTCATGAACTATTCCAGCATGGGACCCTCCCACAGGTTGCTGTCCTTCAGGAAAAGGCTGCTCCAGCATGGGTCCCTCAGGGAGGTTACAAGTCCTGCCAGCAAACCTGCTCCAGTGTGGGCTTCTCTCTCTGTCAGGCCACAGGTGCCAGGAGCCTGCTACAAAGTGGGTTTTCAATGGTGTCACAGCCTCCTTCAGACATTCCCCTGCTCTGGCTGGGATACTCCAGGGGCTGCAGGTGGATCTCTGCTCCACCGCGGGCCTCCATGGGCTGCAGGGGCACAGCTGCTTCACCATGGGCTGCACCAGGGGCTGCAGGGGAATCTCTGCTCCAGTGCCTGAAGCAGCTCCTGCCCCTCCTTCTGCACTGACCTTGGTGTCTGCAGGGCTGTTCCTGTCACATACATATTCTGGCTGCAGCTGTGCAGGTTTTTTTTTACCCTTCTTATATACTTTATCCCAGGGGCACCACAACATTGCTGATGGGCTTGGACTTGTCCAGCAGCAGGTCCATCTCGGAGCTGGCTGACACTGGCTCTGTTGGTGAGGGAAGCTTCCAGCAGCTTCTCACAGAAGCCCCCCCTGTAGCCCCCGTGCTACCAAAACCTTGCTATGCAAACCAAATACAACCCAATACAATGAAATAGGATAAGGTAGTGAGGGAGATACAGACCTTTCAGAGAAAAACGATGTCATTCATAAACATTAGTTATCTAATAAACATGGAAATAAAATAGACCAGTGTGAGTAGTATGTTACAAAAGGTTGTAACAAGAACAGGAGTAAGAAATAAGTTTTTCAGAATCTTAAAATATCATAAAGGAAACATAATAAAAATGTTTATTGATCACATTTTAAAATTATGAGAATGAATTAAAGTAAGATTAAGCAAAGATGTTATAAGCCTTTTATTTGGAAGAATTGCAGTGTTGTTTAGTAAGGACATGGACAGGTAAATAAGAAATCCTGCTCAGTCATCAGCCTTACCAGTCTACTTGTATCCATCTCCTCTCTGCTCTTTTATATTGGAAGTTTAAATTCCTCAGGTCAGAGAGTATTTTTGTGTTCACATTTCTACAGTACAAAGGGTTGTTGTTCAACATTATTTCTTTGCATCAGTATCTTATAAATAAAAAACATACAGTAAAATAATCAAAGGTTCGGATTTCCAAAGTCACAGTAGGCCATTCTCAAGGCAATACTGAGCTGAATGCTGAAGGCAATACTGAGATGAATGCTGAAATCAATCTTTTATCTTAAAAGGGAAGAACTTTTAAACTAAAACTGAGTAGTTCTTGAAGTGGCAGAATGGATTGTTCTGAAGGTCTGATTCTGATAACTAATACAGATGATAACAACTCACAGAGCCTTCTAGGTACACCTGCAATGTAAATAATAATGACAAAAAAACCGCTATGAATGTAGCGAGTTTTCAGAATTTCACCTTAGTATTTGTCAGACAACACCTTGGGAGAACAACTCATTGAATTTTGATACACTGCAGTCCCATGCAAATCTTGGACAGGCCAAAATGATATCTGGTTCCCACATAGTGCTTCCTCTTTAATACAGTTGAGATTTTCACAGTTCCTTGGTGGCTCATGCTCAACAGTAAATTGATATAACATATGCTAAAATCACTTCCCAGGACAAAGCACATAATGCCCAGACTTGCTATCCTTAACATTTTTCCTTTCCCTTAGACTGAGGCTCAAGTTCGTTTTCTAGGAGCTGTAGTGCACCTGCTATGTTTAAAGCACTGTGCTGAAGACCGAGGATACAGAGCAGACAATCAAAAGGGTCAAACAGATTCTGCATCAGGGAACGTGATTTTGCATCCATGCTTCAGACAGACTCCAGACATCAGATATCTGTAAGATTAGCTCCAGATGCTGAAGAGCTCCTAAGCTTGTGTGATTTGTCCGTAGAAAACATGCTGGAAATTTTGGTAAGAGTCGTAGGATTAAGCACCATTTCAGAAATGTTTAATATGATAAAGAATAGGCTTGAGTTCAAAGTGAGAAACTGCTTCAGAAGAACTCATGTTCTTTGAAAACATTTCTGAGTAAAGAGACAAGGGTTAAACAGAGACATAAGTTATTCATATTTCAGTAAAAGGGTTGGTATTTGAATAGATAAAAGATTCCATCCCCCTCATCCTTAGCTAATATTTTTGCAAAATATATGCAAAAAAAAGATTTTTTAAAGAGAGCAAAACCAACATTTTTAGAGGGCTATAAGGAGGTTCACAAGGAAGATTTAGAAGAGTGAGCAGTGGTACTTGTGCACAGCGCGATGCTTGTCACTCTTCCAGATTTTTATGTAGATAGTTTAATCATTTTCTTAGGGAAGAAGAGAATGTGTAGCAGTTAAATTGGTGGCACCTTCACATGACATTGCCTTTGAAGGCTGAAAGACCAACTGAGCCTCTTAGTTGAGATAAAATATGGTTGTGGCTCTGCCACCTGTGTACCCAGTACACCAGTGCCTTCTTGGGCTTGCTCTTCCTACTGTTGGAGGACCATTCCAGTAGCGAAGTAGGAGGGGAGGGAAGCAGGAAGAAATGCATATTAAATATTTTGCCTTTATCCTTAAGGCTGCAAATTTTTGCCTATGCTGGAGAGAAGTCTAAAACCATCTGTAGTTCTTATGCTCTGCTATGACCACAACAGCACTGAGTAATTCAATACTGAGGCCAGAATAAAAAGATCTGGAGAAAGTCAGGATATATTGCTGATATTTTGCAAGAGTAAGTTTGAATGCCTAATGAAAGCCCTGAGTTAGTGGTAACATGAGGTATCATGATGGGTAGCAATCTGAGCAAAGCAAGACACCAGTTCTGGACATCTTATTCTGAGTTGGAGACAAAAAAGTTGGCTTTCAGCATGAGATTAAGAAACCTAAACCTAAATGTTCCATATGTAGAGATGTACACTTGTCTAAACTCTCCAGTGGGTATGGTCAGTGGAAATCTTCAGTTATTTGCACATAGGCATAGAATATCTAAGGGTATCAGCTGGCCTCTGTGTTTTACTCCACCATGACAGATGGCTCCCATCGCTGCCAGCATTGTACAGATGTTGATGAGTCTCTGGGGAGGGTTAAACAGTGCTACAAACATATGTTTAGGCAGTTCTTTTGCATCTCTCGTCAATACAATCAATGTAGTCTAGAAAGTGATTGATCTATCTCATCAAGTGTCTATATTGATGGCAGTTGCAACTTACGTGTAGAATAAAATGATTTAGACATCTGAAGTCAACTGTGTGTACCCACTGTTGAATCTCATCTCCAGAGTTACATGAGATTAATTGCTTCCAAAATGAGAATTCAAATATCTTCTCAGTCTTGCCTCCAATATAGGTCAGAAATACCAAGAATGTAAATTTGGCTGTACTCGAGCAAAAGGTTTCTGACAAAATCTCTTTAGCACCTGCAAAAAGTAAATAAATGTATCTGACCCATTGAAGCTGAATTTTCAAAGCTGGCCTCATTAAGGAGAGATAGTTACATTAGGACCTCCAGCTGGAATGGGTTTCTTATGCAGTAATAACTACATAATTGAAGAAAGAGACAAGAAGACAACCTGAGTGATTGGGAGTTTCTTAACAGGTTACGATATTTTTATGAGAGATACAAAATATTGGTATTATATAAGTTTTAAAACTAATTATCCTGTTGAATTTTCTTGTATTCAATCCTTGTTGGGAGTACTGTTATGAAAATCTACCCTTTATTTTATAATAAATTACTATAAAGACACATAGTAATATTTTTTTCTTAAAATTTGCTGTTTTGCAGAACTATCTTGGCAATGCTACACAGGGTGTACAATGGGAAATTCTGTGCTTTGACATAGTATATGTTACTACTGACTGTGTTACTTCATGTATTTTGGACAGTGATCCTTTAAAGATCCGTTATGGTATATTGGGAACTTAGAGAAATTACTCCTTTCTAAAATAACTATATTTTAAAATCTTTTTTCATAGATTAGGAAAAGAAAAGAATGAAACCTAAACTGGTGCAATGTTGCAACAGAAGGAGCAACTCTAGAAAGTACTGGAGCAGCTAAATATGTGGGGGGCACTGAGGGATGAAACAAAGAATAAGACCTAGAATTTACAGTGAATAAAACAGAAGAGCGGGTATGAAAAAGACCAGCTTACTGTTACCTACGGATAATATGCTAAAAAAACCCATCTGCAAACAATGGTAGGAGAGAGTAGAAGTACAGGAGAAAAAAGAGAGACTCATATCAGGTTTCCACAGGCTCAAGTCTGCAATACAAATCATCAAACCATCTCTGGTTTGACAATAAAGTACTACTGATGAAATCCAGTACTAAGAGTTGACCTGTGCTGGTTTTGGCTGGAGTAGTGTTAATGTCCTTCGTAGTAGCTGATGCAAGTCTGTGTTTTGCATTATGCTGGAAACAGTGTTGATAACACAAGGATGCTTTAGCTTCTGCTTAGCAAGACTTACACAGAGCCAGGGCCTTTTCTGCTCCTCACCCCACCCCAGCAAGGAGGGTGGGGGTGCACAAGGAGCTGGGAGGGGACACAGCTGGGACAGCTGACTCCAACTGATCCAAGGGACTTTTCATACCATATGGCATCATACTCAGTATATAAAGTAGAGAGAAGAAGAACGAAGGGGGGACATTCAGAGTGATGGTGTTTCTCCTACCAAGTCACTGAAGCTCTGCTGTCCTAGAGATGTCTGAACACCTGCCTACCCACAGGAAATGGGAAATTAATTCTTCATTCTGCTCTGCTTGTATGTGGCTTTTGCTTTATCCATTAAACTGTTTTTATCTCAATCCAATGAATTTTCTCTTTTTAACCTTTCAATTCTCTCCCCTATTGCACTGGGATGGACAGGGGGGAAGTGAGTGAGTGGCTTTGTAGGGCTCCATTGCTGTCTGGGGTTAAGCCGTGACATAGTGCTACCAACATTGCTGAAACAGATTTTCCATTGAAGCTAATCAGAGTATTGAGCAAATAATCATGCCACTCTGGGTTTTCAGACTTGCTGTATGCCAAGGTCCAGCCTCGTCTGACGTGTTTGCAGAACAGGAGTTCCTCAAAATTCTCCTCAGACAAATTCTCGAGTCTCTTTTGTCATTGAGTCCCTTCAGTCCAAGAAGTTCTACTCCAGGTTTACAAAGATGAAATGGTCATGGCTATCTGTGTGGTTCACATGCTGTCTTCTCAAATGTCCAATAAATACAAGCAAAAATAGCAGGACAATAGTGGGAGTTCACATGAAGAGATGTTGATTCAGGTATTCTGAGGGACTGCAAGGAACTAACATGAACAGGAAAAAAAAAAAATTATGTACACTAGATGCTCATGCCTGAGCCCTGTGTTTGCCTGCATAAGCAGATGACACCATTTCTGTCTGACCTTGCCTGTCTGTCCCGGTCAGGAGGTGGCTCAGGCAATCAGCACAACAAATAATTTATACCTCCTAAGGTGTAAATGTGGCCTGAGAGCTTGATCTCAACTAATGATTCCCCTGCGTTCACAAATCCTTTTAATCAGAGTTAGGAAAGTATCTCTTTTTTAAAGTACTGTTTGTATAGCCTTAGGAACAAGTTGTTTTGCTTATAAAGCATTCAGTGAACATTCTCTGACAGTTTCAAAACAAAACAAGGTTGGAAAAAAACTATTAAAGTGTATCACCATCAATGTTAAAAAATAATACATTTTTTTTCCTGTTCTCCAGTTGGAGTGTATTTATCCCACTGAGGGATTACTTTTATTTTTCAGCTGTGACTCACTGAATGTATGACAGAGTCTTGTTTCAAAAAATTTATTGAGGCTGAAGAAGATGTTAAAAACAGACAGGCACCTGGAAATGCCAAAAGTGGGAAAAAGAAAAAATACAATTTATTTCAAGGGGAGCCATGGCACAGTCCCCGATTCCTCCTGTGTATTAAAAAATTATATTCATTCTCCTACTCCTGTACTTCCCCCCCTCTTAAAGTTTCATATGAGCTCAGAGGAAAAAGTTTATCAGTCTGGTAATAAAATTATAATATCCCCAAAATGCATTTTTGAGAAAACTGGTGAGACATGTCTTTAGCCTTCTGATACACTGATTAAGCTGTTAACTTTCCAGAGTCATAATCCCTAATTGTAACATTTGCATATGGATAAACCAAATTTGTGTGTGTGTGTGTGTGCGGTGGTTTTCATCTAACCAGACAGGAAATTTATAGGTTTTAATTTCCTGGAGTCAGTATTACAAGTTTTATCACAATAACTTTTGAAAGAAACACAAGGAGTGTCCTTTGAAACAAAATTAGTGTAGCCTACCCTCTGGATGAAGTATTAATATGCAGTGTTACCCTGTGTGAAAATTTAGCCAGACAGTTTTAATGTTGGCTCCAGATACGCATAGATGAATTGGGAGTTCTGTGGTGGTCAAAAGTTCTGATACAACAAAGCCTTTAAGTACGTGAGTGATCCAGTCTTCCTACAATAATTTAAGTACCTTTATAACTCCTATTGTTTTCAGTGGGATTTAACCACATGCTTAAGTTAAGCACATACAATTCGCCAAAACAGAGATGCGTTGTTTAAATTGGCCAGATCTCTTTCTAATGGGAACTGAGGATGCTCACCATCTTAAAATTTGGTCTTTTAGTAAAACATATGTCCATTATCCTTTGCCTCTTCATGTATGTGCCTGCATTGCAACATCCGACTTGCATAGCTATTAGAAACAGCCATGTGATGAAGTGTGATCTTTGGCCAGGGCACAAAATCCCTTAATGTAGTTGCAGTTATAATGACAAAAAAGTCTTTTTCTTTTGTCCCTTTAGCTAAACGTGGAATAAAGCAGCCAGCATTCAGATTTGGCAATACGTATTAGCACAGGTAAGAAGGATTTTGTAGTTGTCATTTGCCAAGGTCTTTATGATCAATAAAGTGCCTTTAAACGGGGAATTAGCTTCCATAGTTTCAGGTTTTAAAATATTCTGTGAGACAATGGAGCAGCTAACTAAGGGAGAAAAGAATATTCTAGGTTATTAGAGGAGTACTCAATGTTCTTTAAAATTGGGAGACTGGTCCCATGTGCAGTAGTTCTGGATGAACTGTGGTGAGTATAAAGAGATCTGGAAAGCTATTTCATACAACTAAGTGGTTCAGAAAATTGAGGATGGTTTTGAATATCAACCTGGAGGGGGAAGATTGCATCAATTGTGTGTTTACTCTCTGACATATATATATTCGATGGGTGAAGAATTACTTCTCTTTCTACACTTAAAATGAGGAAACTTGAAAGTAATTACAGAGTTCCCTAGAAAAAAAATATTTTGACTAATAACTAGAGAGTCATGTCACTGAGCTTGATGTATTCAGAAATAAGGCACCTGCCCTTAACTGGTTATCTACTATTCCTTTGAAGTCACTTGTGGGTGCAATGAGAAAACCTTTCCTGAAAAGAAGTCATCCTGTGACAGTCAGCTCCTGAGAGGTGGGATGAACAGTCATATGAAAATGCCGCTCTCTCTTGGAGGAGGTGTTTGCTTTAACTTGAAGCCAAACTTTTAGATATATACATGCCTATCCCTTTAATTTTTAGTGAATCTCTGGAATGCCCTGCGGGATGCATCTGCCACAATAGCCACAGAATAAAGGAAAGGAAGGTATTTTGGTGGTTTGTTGGATCTGACTAAAGATACATTCTGGGAATTACCTTCAGGGCAAAGGTATTTATGGAAATATGGTGTTACTCTAGATACAGTTTCCTTGGAGGTGTACTTTTCTGGTTATATAAAAATATTTATTGATTGGTCTGTTGAATGCTTAAAGTCACCCAGATTCTCCTGGCATAGCCAGGAACATTGTGCACATTTGTGCCACAGAGGCAGCATCACTGCATAAGGCGACTTCATTGAAAAGACCCGTGACCTGGAAAAACAAATGGCATCAGAACCTTTGGATTTATTACTACTTTTATTGGTTTTGTAAGCAAGATTTTTTTAATTACAGGTTTTTTTCCTCTACTGGTATCACAGAGAAATTTAAAAAGGATCTGAATACAGAAGAAAGGAGTCCTAGGTTGGACCATGTTATAGGCAGGAAATAAAACCATGTTCCTAAAATACTGCCATTTTTGTTTGAGCATCAGACTTATTTTCTGTGAAAGTCTCCTTGTTTTTAAGATCACTGTGTCCTGTGATCCCGTATTAGTTTTTGTCCAGCAAAGATAGACCTGAATAGAAACAAAGAAGTTTGGGCTATTTTGGCTTCAATGAAAGATGATATTCTGGAAACTGCCTTCATAGAAAAAGGATTTCTAGAAATAAGGGACTACTGCGTAGATACGCTTTACGTTGTAGGTGTATTTTCCAGACACCTTCCCTGCTTATATTACATATTTATTAATGGGCTTAGTAAGTTCTTTCGTCAGCTAGCTTTTATTTCTTTGCCGCTACATCATAGCCTCTAGTAGGAAAAAGTAAAAAATCAACCAAGTGCTGAGCATCTTCCTCTCTAGCCTACATCAGGACCCTGATTCTGTTTCCATTAATGATATCTTCATGGAGGGGAGGTGAACACTGAGTTTGATAAAATGTTTGGAGTTTTTGTCCTTCATGACATCCTTCTCTCTAAACTGAAGTGGGATGGCTTTGATGGATGGGCCACACAGTGGATAATGAATTGGCAGGATGGTCACGCTCCAGTATTGTGGTCAAAGGCTTGATGTCCAAGCAGAGAACAGTCACCACTGGCCTTCCTCAGGGGTCAATATCGGGCCTGATGCTTTTTAACACCTTGTCGGCCACACAGACAGCAGGATCAAGCGCACCTTCAGCAAGTTTTCCAATGACACCAAGCTGTTTGGTGTGGTTGAGATATTAGAGGGAAGGGATGCCATCCAGAGGGACCTGGACAGGTCTGAGAGGTAGGCCTATACAAAACTCATGAAGTTCAACAAGGCCAAGTTCAAGGTCCTGCACATGGGTCAGGGCAATCTCAAGCAAAAATACAAGCTGGGTGGATAATGGCTTGAGAGCAGTCCTGAGGAGGACTTGGAGGTGTTGGTTGACAAGAAGCTCAACATGACTCAGCAATGTGTGCCTGCAGGCCACAAAGCCAACCACGTCCTGGGCTGCATCAAAAGNCAGCTCTGCAACCCCTAATATAAGAAATATGTGGACTCATTAGAGTGAGTCCAGATAAAGGTGACCAACGTGATCAGAGGGCTGGAGCACCTGTTCTATGAAGAAGGCTGGGAAGTTGTGTAGTTCAGTCTGGAGAAGAAAAGGCCCTGTGGAGAGCTTATAGCAGCCTCCCAGGACCTATTGGGTGTTACAAGAAAGCTAGAGAGTGACTTTTTACCAGAGCATGTGTTGCATTAAAGATGTAGAAATTTGGCAGAAAATGAACCCCATTGCTTTCTAGCTTGTCCTCACAGAGCAAAGGGCCTGGGTGCAGCTCAGTTTAATTTCTGATTATAACCAGTTCAGCACTATAAGTCTGGTCACATTCAATATCACATGTATCAATAGTGTGGGTTACACTATAATTCTGGTCACATTCAGGATCTCAGCTTCATGAATAGTGTGATTGTCATGGGTTGAAACTGAGTTGATTGACAAGCTTTTAAGCCAATGCGCTTTTGTGAATTTTGCATATTTAAACCCCGTGCAAGGGCGGGAAGTTCCTCTCTGGTTCCCGGTCTCCTGAGGGAGAAGCGGGGGCTTCCGAGCCCCGGGCGGCCTCCGGGCCCGGCCCGGGCCCGGCCTGGGCTCCTGCCTGCCCTCCCCTCACCCCTCTCCCTTTCCTCAGAGCTGCAAGCAGCTAAACTAACTATGGACTGCCCGATAGCTGAATTCACCTGGCTCGGCTTCTGAATCAGGAGGGGGCCTCCCCTCCCCCTTCATGCAGCCCGGGGGAGCGTCCTCTCTCCCCCTCATGCAGCCCGCGCAGACCCAGCGGGACCAGCGGAGCCTCCTTTTCCAGCCTGCACAGCTCGCACCGAACTGAACGGCAGCGCAGCCTGCGGGGAAAGACGTGAGGGAGAAGAACATGGAGGCTGCACGGTCAGAGAGAAAGAGAAAGTCAGTCACGTGGGACGACGCTGAGATGGCGGCGGGAGAAAAGGGCGTGTGCGTTCCGGCGCCAGTCTTAAAACCCCTTCTAGCAGCTGCGGAGGACTGAACTCTTTAAATCATTATAAAAGTATGGGGAGATGAAAATCCATGCCTGTGAAAATTCATGTTGCAGCCTGTGAAGATGTAAGAGAATGCCTATGCCAGGCCATGTAGTTGTGAAGCAGCTTTTAGAGGTTTGTGAAGAAGCAGAGAAGCCCTTGTGTTTAAGCTGGAATAATTCATGTTTAAAAGAGACTGGAAGCAGAGAACCTTTGTGTTTGGGCTGGAAGAATTCATCTTTAAAAGGACTTGTAACCCCATATGATGGCCCATGATTGCAGTGTGAATATACTGTGGAGTTTTCATGGGAGAGATTTCACTTCAGTAGGTAATTCCCGGGTGGACTGCTGAGATTGTGAAAAAAAAAAAAGAAGTTTGCAGCATCAGTAGAAGAGAACCTTTTTTCCCTAAGCATAAGAAAGAGACTTTTAAAGACTGTAACACTGACCAAAATTGTTACCTTTTGTGCGAGGTGGTAAAAGGAGGGGAGAGTGCTGGAGGGAGGAAAGGGGGGGGAGCTTTTGCTTGGAGAGTGCTGGAGGGAAGAGGGTTTTGCTTTCACTTCTTTTTATTACTTGTTACTTTAAAGTCTGTTAGTAATAAACTTCTTTATATTCTTTAAAGTTTTAGGCCTGCTTTGCATTTCTTCTAATCCTTATCTCACAAAGTGAAAAGCATGTGATCAAACCACTACAGTGATTTACTGATTTGCCACTATAAGTAAGAGAGTTCATTAAGAACCTTCATGATCACAGATTGACAAATACTGTATATATTGAAGAAACAGGCTACAGATTTTTGTGAGATTGCCAGTGATAAATGTACTAGACCTAGAAAATACGAGTGTATAGTGCTGTGTACAAGTATTTCCTGGTACACTCTGATGGAGTTGGAGGCGTAAATCTTACCAAAGAGACATCCCTTCTGTGGGGAAGAAGCAAGTCCATCAACTTGTCTGCAAGGTGGTTGTATTCTCATCCTCTGCCATGGAGGATTTCAAATGCCATTTTATACTTTTGGGAGAAGTGGAGGTGAGACTGTAGTCAGATAACCTGTTGCTGCTGTCATAAATGGGGGAGTATGAGAAACGAACTCATTCTGGTTAAATTTTAATCATTTATTAATGGACAATAGGGGACAAATGATAATAATCATCCAACCCAGGCAGAGGGGTACAGCGCTGGCTGCATCACCACCAACACACTGCAGTGAGAGCCACACCTTTCAACTGAGGGCTACAGTTTTTACACCCAAGTATTTTATCTGACCCCTCCCTAACTCCTCCTTCTTAAGGCATTCCCATTGGCTCGTCATCTCCAGGGTCTTCTTATTGGCTCGCTGGTTGTGCAATAAGGGTTTCCCGTTTATCCTCTTATGTTAAGAAGGTTAACACTCACACTCCCTTTTAGGATAGGATACATCATCTGTTGCCAGATTTTACAACCAACCTATTACATTTAATGACAATTCTAACAATGAACTCATCAACAATGAACTTATTTCCATAAAACTCTCATCAACCATTTATGAAAGCCAACCTTATTAAATGCATTTATAATGGAGAGGCAGTCATTTTATGTGTAAATGAGAGATATTGAGAGTTACAGAGAGAGAGATGATTATGAAGACTGTAGGCCTTGCACGAGGATGGAACAGAAATGTGTAACCTATCAGCCCCTCAGCAAACCGTATTAATGGAAATCTCTCTACCACGTATCTCACATCAAGTCTCATAGTGGTAGGCCAGCATGTAGTGACAGGACAAGGAAGAATGTCTTTAAACTGAAAGAGAACATACTTATATCAGACATTAGGAAGATATTCTTTACTCAGAGGGTGGTGAGGCATTGGAACATGTTGCCCAGAGAAGCTGAGGATGCTCCATCCCTGGAAGTGTTCAAGGCCAGGTAGGGCAGGACTTTGAGCAAGGTGGTCTAGCGCAAGGTGTCCCTGCCCACAGCAGGGGGAGTTGGAACTAGATGATCTTTAAGGTGCCTTCCAACCCAAACTGGTCTAGGATCCTGTGATTCATGAAATTTCCTTTCATGTCAGTGGTAGAAGAATGAGGCCTTGGTGTTACTCCCATACTCTGAGGAAGGGTGATCTCCAGATGGTTGTGCAGATGGTACATTACACCTGCCACTCTCATCCTGTCCACATGGGCTTTCTGCGGAGTGCTGACAGCCAGCCAGCCTCTTGAAGTATGCTGTAATGTGTGATTTCATTTGAACACGCTAAAAACACAGAGACAAACCATTTCAGGGGTGTGAGCTGTGACAGCAGTCTGATTGGGTGCTTGGGCTGTTTATGTGTACAACTTTCACTCTAGTCATGCAGATGTCCTTGATACAGTCCTCAGAGACAAGAGCAGGTATCTCCAGAAAACTTGTCTCAGCTTAGCATGTACAAGGTTTACGATTTGCCTTATTTTTCCTAGTCAGAAGTAGTTGGATACAAGTCTCTTCAAGTTATTACTCTTGGTACCCATGCTTGTTTTATATTAATTTGAGAATGCATGCTCCCATCATGACTTGGTGATTTTCCTCACTAATGACCTGGATGTGGATTTGATTAGGAGAAGAGAATTTTTGAACAATGCCAATCCACTGCATTCAAAAACTTTCTCAAGAAAGAAAAAAAAAAGGTGTTGAAAGGATACTGCATTTCAATTTTTTTAAGAAAAAAATGTTTTCAGAAGCCTCAATTTTCTGTGCATTTTTGTTCCTTTTTTTGGTTTGGATATTTTGTGAGATTTTTTCAGAGGTGCTTTTTCATCACTGTATTGGAAATAGTAGAGGAATGATTAGAATTTTTTTTCTGGCAATCAAAAGGTAGTTATAGCAATATGATTCAGACAGCTGCATCATATTCAAATGCCATTAAGACAACACTATTAAGTCAGTTTTTATAATAGCTTAAGGGGGTAGATTATCATGGCATAATTCAATCACTGAGAACAGGCTCTTAACTCTTATAAGAGCAAATCTCTAATATTGATCTCCAAAACAAGAGGCAAACAACAAAAAGACAGAGCAATCATTACAAAGCATGGAACATTTCCCAGGCTGCCTCATGGACCTTTGAAGGTACAACACAAGTATTTATATTTGAAGGAATAGCTCATATTGAGTCAGGCCAATAGCTGAAATCAATAGAAAACTTCTCCGTATACATCTTTAATGAGTATTGCACCTGGTCCATGTCAAACAGTGGTGCATATTTTAACAAGTTTGGAAGTCATGACTTCTGAATTCTGGGTCTGCTTAGATTTCCAACTCCTTGGATAGTGGTCAATATGTCATGCATAATTTTCTGTTCTGTGAGAGCTGATTAGATCTGGGAGTCCCAGGACATGAGACCCTTTCAAAGCCCTGCAATATGTTCTGTCTCCATTTATCATGCTGACTTCAGGTGCTTGAGTGAATAATTCTGTATACAATGATGGTGAGCATTGTTTTTCCATTACACTACTAAACGTGACCAGGTTTGATGGCTTAAACACAGGCAGCAGTGCCATTTGTGAAAATCTGAGACATACCAGACTGCTGCATGTGAGTGGAAGATGAGGCCTGAGAAAGATCATGTCCTTCTGAAGAAACAGGTGGAGACCAATGCAAGATTCCTTGGAGTTATTCAAACAGTAAGAAACACTTTTCTTAAGGAAACTGAATCAAGTCCTGAGTGGCATTAATGTCAGCATATTTAGTTGGCTGAATGATAATTATGCAGTCTAAATTAGTGAAGAAATGTCTTACACTGTGGTTCTTTCCACCTCTTTTAGCTCTGTTACAGAACACGATGAATTGTCCTCTAGAGTGGACTGTGTCTGCAACGCAGCAGAACATTGACAATCAGTGTTGTTTTCATATCTGGACAACTGGAGCTGAACTCACCCATAGCCCTACTGACATCTGAGAGGAACAAGTGCATTCTTTGCCTTGCACCATCAGTCTAGTAGGGCACAGGTCTCCCCTAGTTCCTGTGTCATTTCTGCCAGCCCCATGCAGAAGTGTTTGATACCTGAGGACCCTTCATGTATGCCCTGGTTGCAAAGATGTAGAGGCATTGAGAGCCATGGGAGTGTGGCCAGGTTGCTGTTCTATGCCACTCACATCTTTGCTGGCAGCATGCTCCCAGGGGGAAGAAAAGGTGAGCACACTCTGGAAGTGGATCATTTTGCCTCTCTCTCTCCACTGCTCGGAAGGTTGTTGGGATCAGCCTTGTGGACAGCATCCTCTGCCACCTCTGCCTGTCCCCTGCCCCATCCTCTGAGTCATGGCTCCAAGACGTGGTGCTGAAAAGCAGCACCAGTGTGGGAAGTGCCCTGTGGAACCAAGTGGCAGAGGTCAGCTTGAGCCCAGCCAAGTCCAATGCGAGCCGAAAGGAGCCAAGCCGAGCCAAGCGGAGCTGAGCCAAGCAGAGCTGAGCTGAAGGAACCTGAGCAGAACCGGGGGAGCAGGGCGGAGTGGCCAGAAGGAGTGGTGCGGGTAGCAGCTGCATGGAATTGAGTCCAGCATCTGAAGCAGCAGTGCAGTGCAACGCAGAAGATCTAGCGTTTGGAGATTTATCTGTCATTGTTTTCCAGTGTCTTGGGCCTGGGGAGGGTGAAAGCTGTCTGTGGGAACAGCCGCCATCTTGTCTTTGTCTGTGGAAAGTCATGTGGCACTGGGTGCAGGAACAGCCGCCACCTTGTCTTTGTCCCAGCAGCCACACGGAACTAAGCTGAAGTGGTGAGCACCTTTTGTGTGTAAAGCACCTTCTTTTTTGTATACTTTTGTTTTTAAGATTGCTGCTGATTACTGGGTGTTTCTTATTCCATTGCTTTTTGCCTTCAGTAAATTATCTCAACCCATAGTCTCCACCTTTGTCCCTCTCTTACCGCAAGGGGTGGAGGGAAGGAGAATGGTTTATTTGGAGTTCAATTTCTTGATGGTGTTAAACATCTGTATGTTACTAGATTGCTGTACATTGTCAGCTATATCTGCCTCCAGACGTTTGGGGAGATATATTCCACTTCTTCTTTCTGGTTTAAAGTACTTACTATAAAAAGAGTTTTTTCCAGAGGATTAGCACTGGATATAAATAGGGAAAACAGATACTCAGCAGATTTGAAATTCATAGGTTTTTGTATAAATTTAAGTGTTTAAATCTCTGCATATCAGGTTAAAAGTGAGAGGATTGTTTATGGTGTTAACCCTGAAAATTTTTACAATTTGTATAGTTTAACATTCCCAGAGGAATGTTCTCTGTTCTTCTGGAATTGCTTTCTATGCCCAGAAATACTTCAACAAGGTATTTTGTCACTCTAAATTGTCATCGCAGTAGTAGTAGCAGAAAATAATTAATTAATTAGGATAATTAAGGGTGTGTTTGGGCTATAAATTAATATTTTAATGAATGCAGGAGTATATTTTTGATTCAGGGACTAAATTTTCTGCTGGACAACAAGAGTGAAAAGAGCAAAGAGAGCAAAATGCAAGAAAGGATGGCAGCATTAACATTCCATTTACAGGTTCAGTGAGATTTCTCTGTGAAAGCATCAGTGACAGTTATGAGCTTTGATTTAGGAGTGCTCTGTGTATTTTTTGTTTGTTTTCAGTCAAAGCAGATGACTAAAGCTAGGCCTTCATTTGCTTTGCATTTCCATGTAGTCTTAGGTAAGCATCTTAACAGGGTTAGTATTTAGTAGAACTGGGTGACATGCCAGTTTTTGTCTTCAAGGATTAACCTTGCAGACTTTTTCTGTTGAACTTTAATCTCCCTGCCCTGACTTTCTCTAGCCATATGTTTTATGATGAGCAGTAATAGTAATGGGACCCTGACACACAATTGCTGCAGATGGCTTGAGACTGTAGTGATGTCTCTGTCCACTCCATCTCTGTGCCAGCGATTTCTCTTTGAACACATGCTGGTGTTTTAGTCACTACAGATAAGTCCATCATTTTAGCTTAAATTCTTGAATTTTCAGTGTAAGACTGGAAGAAAGTAAATGCTCCTTCTATTTTCGAGAAATGCAAAAGGGGTGATCCAGGGAACTACAGGCTGGTCAGCCTCATCTAGATCCCTGGGAAGGTGATGGTGCAAATAATCCTGGAAGCAAGTTGAGTTGAATAGAATAGAATAGAATAGAATAGAATAGTTCAGCTGGAAGGGACCTACAATGATCATCTAGTCCAACTGCCTAAACAATTAATGGCATTCCAAGTTAAAGCATGTTAAGTGCATTGTCCAAATGCCTTGTAAACGCTGACAGGCTTGGGGTGTCATTCACCTCTCTGGGAAGCCTGTTACGCTATTTGATCACCCTCTGGATAAAGAAATGCTTCCTAATGCCAAGCCGGAACCTCTCCTGGAGCAACTTTGAACCACTCCAGTGTATCCTGTCACTGGATACCAGGGACAAAACGGATCAGCACCTTCCTGTCCTCTTCCCTTCTCTGTAAGCTGTAGAGATTCCCAAAAGCATGGAGAACAAGAAGGTGATTGGGACTAATCACCACATATTTGTGAAGAGGAAATAATTCCTGAGCAACCTGACAGCCTTCTGTGAGGAGCTCACTTTGAATATGGTATGTCATTTATCAACGTAATGAATGTCAAGAAAACACCATAGAACATTCTCAGTCACTGAGGTTATTTTCAGGATTTTTTCACACCAGAAATCTTAAACTTTACCTTTGAAAGATCAGAAATATGACATGCAACGTATAAAACAGTTTTAACTTTTAGTACTCAATAACAAAATGGATAATTACCAAATTATCTCCAGATCAGAAGTTACCACAGAAGTGATGCTGAAGATAAACAGAAAATTTTTATTTAAAAAAAAAATTGTAATTAGGAAGAAAAGAGAGCAGATGTGTCCTTTTTTTGTATTTTCCCATCTTCAATGTTGACACATTAGTCATCTCCCAGAGCATAGATGAAACTCGGTTCTTTCTCTGCCTTCTCTCTGCATTGCAATTAAACGTGACAGATTAGCTTACTTTCACTTAATTTAGGAGATTACAGTGTCAGTGATCATATCTGACTTGGCCTTATAAACCATCTTAAGTAATCACATGAGAAAAAGGAGGCATTTATAGGATATATTCATCTCACTTTAAGGTAGATAGCTAAGACAAACCAGAGGACTTTTGCTCTAAAAGTGCACGTTTCTTTCAGTTAACCTCTCAGATACAGATTCAAACATTTTTGACATCTGTCTAAAAACTGATGTGATGAATTTCAGATCTTAGGACTTTTTTCAGTTGTCCAACCAAAGCACCAAGTGGCATTTGAGATCCTGAAGGTTCCCCTGCAACTTCAGTTTTCTCCTTCCAACCAGTGAAGTGCTCTATGTCACATTTTATATTCCTTGGAAGATGCACTAGTATGTTTGTGAATTAAAAAGCACAATAGAATCCTATATTTATGCTATTTAATGGAACTCTAGGACTCTAGCATTCCATGAAAGGGTATTTCTGTTCCTGGACATATTTCCTTTCGGACAGAGTTTGAAAATTATATAGCTTTTTAGATGTAAAGATTTTTAAGGACCTCCAGAATTAGGCACACTGTAAATGTCTTCCTGTAACCCTGCTCTGGACTAGTTGTTGTTTCTGTCAATAAAGATTATTCCATAGGTAGGGAAAGACCATGGAAGCAACCTTTGCATGCTTTCTTTTTTCTGTTGAACATAGCTTTGAGACTGAAAAAAAAGGAAAAAAGGGAAGGGGAGAACAATTTCCCTTTCAAAATCATAAATGTAGATATACTGGGGCTTTTTAGTGCACCAAAATAGGCTGCAATCTGATGTTTAAGGCAAGTTGTTTCAAAGAAAACACCTGTGCAAATTATATACTGAATTGGTAAAGACAGCTGTGATAGTACTAATTTTCAGGGTGTAACTCTGCTGCCAAAACAGAGGTGTAGGTCCCCATAAAAAATTCAGGAAGCTCCATAAATAGCACTCCCAGTGTGAAGGTGCTGCTGACAGAACAGGACTTGGAATGACAGCCATGTAAAGCACACCATGGATACCCCAGAGGCTTTCTGAAAGCTGAAACTGTATGGTTGCTGCTGAGGTGACTGGAAAAAGAGATTGACTTCAAGATGCATGGATGTGTTTAATAAACTAATCAAACTGTGACCATTTGTGGACCTGAGGGAGACTTCTAAAGAAGCTAAATGCTCTGGAAAATGAAGGATGTTTGCATCTCCGCCCAGGACTCTGCTGTCACACAGTCCTGTAGGTTTGCAGCTGTCTTTACAGGTGCTGAAAACAGTTCCCCAAGATAGTTGTGTCTGCATCCTTGGAATAAAATTTCAAGAACACTTAGGCACTGTTTTTTAAACATTTCAGCAGCTGAGAGAAAGTACAAGTTTCTTCTGACTTTTAACATTTTTACTGTCATCTCCATTAAGGAAAGCAACCTACTGCTTTTGGGAACCACTCCTGAAGAAGTCTGACTTGGCAATGGTATACCTTTCTAATCTGATATTTAAACCTGGGATGTGCTTTGTGAGCCACAGCCCTTGAAAAGCAGGGTGCCTTTTGCACTAAATCTTGACAAATCAATGTCAACTGCAAAGCAGAGATTGCATAGCTTGAGTGAGGACATTCTGGAAGGTTTTTTAGATCAGGTCTATTTTAGACAGTACTTTAGACAAGCAGCTGTCAGTCTGGAAACTAATTCATGTGTACCACAGCAGTGAGTCTAGATGATTGGTAGAGTTCAGCTATACTGATGTGCAGCAGGGGTAAAGTCTGTACTAAGAACAGGATTGAGGTAAATTGTGGACGATAATGGCAGACTAGCTGAAAAAGCATGGCTTAGCAGATACATCAGTGATGAATGGAATTGAAATGCTTGTAAACTAATTTACATAGCACAGCTAATGAACACAGCACCTGTTCAAAGTGGCTGTAAGACACTAATAGATATAGTAAGTGCAGAACTTCTGTCTGGTGAATATTTTCTAATGATCTGAACAGCTGCCCAAAGGATGTGAAGTAAATTGCGAGTTCTGTGCATAGATATGAATGTTTACTTTGACTATGAAAAGTATAAAAATAATGAATATTTATTTTACTGTTAATGAATATGTCCATTAGAAAAGATAAATAGTAGGACACAGACCTACCATGAAACTTTACATAATATTGATAATTTAGTTTCTGTTAGGATAAAAAATATTAGGAGGCAGACAATAGACTTTTCCACAGGAATTTTAGAGAGAAAGTCTATGTTGTGGAATCCGACAAAGTTCCCTAGCACCGTGTACACCGTGGATGGACCTAAATGCCAAAATGGTCATACAAGAATGTCCTGTTCTACTTCATTTCTCCTCTTTGGTGCCTTGGTTTCTATAAAGAGAAAATTCAAGGAGGAAGGTCAGGTCTGACAAGAAAAATATGCTGCAACAGAAGTAGAAATTGAGGACATATCCTGACATGAGTCTGGATATAGTCTGAATTGCTTCTCTCTCTCTCTTCACTACAGACCAAGCCCGGGATCTCAATTTAGCTATCCAAAGGGAGATGCCCAAAGTTAGGCTGTGTGACTACCTCAACAAATACACAGTTTTGCTGAGCGTTTTGCAGTTCCACAGAAGGTGATGGAATTGGAGTGGTCAAAGGAAAGAAGAAGACGCCTAAATTTTCTACCTGTAGTAATGTACAAGTTTTTTGGAGCTCAGGCTGGATACATTATCCTGTTAAAAAAAAGCTAAGATGTAAACATGAAGTAAATAAATAGATAAATAAATAAAGAAAGAAAAATTTCTTTAGTTAGCAGAGCAAATACACCCCACAAGCTGGAAAAATAAACACAGAGATCATTGGCAACTTCTTAAGAAGCTGTAAGATTGTGCGCAGTTTGCCAAAGAGATTTAAATGGATATGAATGAGTCAGTGTAGTTTGGGATTGCTCTAGAAATCTCTGAGATAAATTACTACTTAGAAGGGAATATCTTTAAAAGTGCATAAGATAATGATGCAGGAGCCCATGTAATGTGTTTTTCCCTTAATGCCATTAGTTGAGCATCACAACCTTCTCCTTTGTCTGTATGACTGTAAGCCATTCCAGTCCACTCACCTCTGGAGACTGAAATACTTTAAGCCCTCATTGCCTCCCAACTCTTATTTATCTTGCCCTTCCTGTCTAGTTTTAATATACCTATTTTGTGAGAATCACGGGACTGCTTTCTAACCTGTTGCCTGCACTTCTGTTCACTGAGGGAAGGGCTATAACTGTGCTACCCCACAGCTGTGCTAACATATCCTTAATCATTCATCTTCTCCTTGGATCAACTCAAAGCTTCAAACATATCTTGGCTTTTAATTAAATTAAAATGGGAGGAAAAAGTTCCCCTTTTATGAGTGTGCTCTGAAGGGAACAAAATCTTGCAAGTGAAGCGCACACAATGATCCTGTCTATTTACAAGGCTTAGAATTAGATGAAAATAGGAAAAAAGGAAACTTTGTTCTGTTCAGAACGACAGTTTGATATAAAACAAAAAGGGTGGCTTTCTAAAACATTTCAAAAGAGTTTTCTTTTTTTCTGAAGATGTGTATGTAATAGAAATTCCAAGCCTACTTCCAGGGCTTTTGTACAAGCCAAGTAAGAAAAATGGAATTATTTGTAGGACCTGAATCAGAATCTTGGATCCAGGGAGTAATAAAAGTTGAACATGTTTGCAGTTTTCTGTGTAAAATAAAAAAAAAAAAGACATGAAGATCAACATACCCAGTTTGAAGACAGAACTTTGCTGCACATTGGATCACATTCCTCCAAAAGGAAGTCTGGTTTTCTCTGTCTGACAGTCACCCATGGACATAAGAATCAGACTTCAATGAGCCACACAAAAGTCTTTTCACTCTTTTTTCTGTCCTTCACACACTGAGTTCTGTGTCTGGCAGGGCACTCAGAGAGGTCTGAAGTGACTTGTGAAGTAGGATTCATAATTGGGTGAATGTTTTCTTTGTACTCCATAGCCCAGCAGTGAAGATACAGGTTAGAAATTCACCTTGAGAAATAAATATCCCCTGACTTACTTTTCCTGTGTCTCATTCAGAACAAAGCTTGCCTTCTAGTGGAAGATGTCCCTGCCTGTGGCAGTGGGGTTGGAACTAGATGATCTTTAATGTCCCTTCCAACCCAAACCATTCTAGGATTCAATGAATATCGTACCTGATTTGTTGTTTGCCCAATGTTTTCTTATCAATGGTACAGCACAGATAAGCTTCACATCACCCATGTTACTGGTGATTAAAACCAATCTGGGGTTTCACAGATGGCATATTTCAATTTAATTACATTTTCTGATAGTGAATACATCTGAACAAATGAAAAAATAATGTGATGCCATATTCTGCTGCAAGGCAGAACACAGTTTGATACTGACAGCCATAAAATCTTAATTCAGGAGCTGTAATTGATTAGCATCAGGATTACTGCTTACTCATCATTGAACAGCTAAGACTGGGGTGGAAAGCTAGAAGGTGTCATCTAAAACAGGAAGAGATAACAAACTGACAGACAGTATGGTTTGAATAGATAAACAGTCATCCCAGATGTTTCTTTCTTTTTCTCAGTGAAAAACAAGATCAACAATGAAAGTTACATGGGACTTACATCACTGCAAGCAGGAGCAGAGAATTGCCCTGGCACCAAGTCTGCAGTCCTGACAATTCTCACAAGTGCCTACTGAAAGCTATTGCTATCTGACATATGTTGCTATAAGTGCTAATTAAATCTTAGTGCTGTGTTCTATTATTAAAACAAGAGTCCTTATTGCCACTAAACAGAGCTGCCTCCCTGCAGGAGCAGAGCTATCAGCTGCCTGGGTTTCCCTGATATGTCTTCCTTTTCTGTCCTCGGAGCACCATCTAAGCAGATTTTTGAACAAGTGCAGCCTGTGCCTGCGTTTTGGGAATTTCCAGCAGAAGCTTTGCAAAGAGCTTGGCAGGCTGCAGCAGGCAACGGCAGGGCAGCGGTGACTGTAGGCAGGCAGTGGGAGAAGGAAGGAGGAGATGTTCACACAGCGCTGGATCTGAAGTGCTGGCAGCTGCTGAGCTTGGCCTGCGTCCCCAGAGCCCCAGGTGTGAGCAAGGCTGGGGCTGGGGGGGAGCAGAGCTGGGGGTGACAGGGTGGGGGTTCAGTATAGGAAGGGATTTAGGTCATGGCTGAGGGAGCGGAGGGCTGTGGGCATATTGGAATTGTGTTACTGAGGGTTTGACAGGAAGTATTGGAGCTGGTGATGGAGATCTTGGGACAAATGAGGATAGGACTACTGGGGCTCTGTGCTGGATTTGGGAAGTGTGGGAAGCTCTAGGCCAGAAAGCCTGGGACCTGGGCATTTTGGAACAATGGAGATTTGATGTGGGGCTCTGGGACTGGTGTTCTGTAGGTGAAAAACAGTATGATGTGGTGGGGCTTGCTTGAACACAGTCATTTTGTTCTGAATAATAATTCATTAGTTTCTTTTCAGGAGAGAGCATTGGACAGCAATACATTCCTTCTACTCCCTACTTCTTTTAGATCCTTTTGTCTATTTTTCACTTATTTGGAAAAGTGGTTGCATTAATCAGGATACACTGTAAGATTTGAATATACCTCTCTCCACTAGAGAAGTACTCACACTCTACGGGGCAAATGAAAAAGCAAAAGGACTATAACAATGAATTGCCTCCCACAATCTCCTTTCCCTTGTTAGCGTTCGTATTACTGGCTTTTAACCATTCTTATAGTCCTATTGCAAGGACTGCAATGCCAGTGTGAAGCAGATGGCTTTTGCACAACTGTAAGAGTGAGAGTGCATGTAATGTATCTCTAAATGATAATGATGTATGCATAGAAATTCCTTGCTCTGCTACTTAACACAAGGTTTATCCCTCCTGAGTGCCGGAGTCTTGTGCACCTGTTTCTATTGTAGATGCTTAAATTTAGATGTGATCAGTACTCCCCATGTCTGCCTTCTTTGCATAAAATTCTCAGCCAGAGGATATTCAGAGCAACCAGATCTGGCTGGATGTTGTTCACATCTACAGCACCTTTTGCACACAAAGTCAGACTCAACACATGTGCTTGCTCAAACCTGGAGAACATAATGCTGACAGCTTCTTGTTGGAAATATGAAACCAAACTTATATGCTAGTAGAGTATGAAGAAAATTTCCCATCCTTTATGGACAATTGATGAAAAAATGTCAAAGTATAGTAAATATTAACTCTTCTTCTCCCCTGCCCCGCATGAATCAGCTGAACAATTCTAGAATAAATATACTGTAAATATAAACGCTGTTTAAAAATAAGAAAATTCATTAAGACAAATGCTGTAAAAGATGCAGTGTGGTAATCTAGTCTGCCCACACACAAGCATCTGTGAATAGATGCAGAAACATGCAACAATTCCTATTCTCTATGTACAAATTCTGCTCTCCATTTTTAATAAAAACCTAAAACATTTTTTGATGAGCTCCACATAGCCAAAAAAGATGATGTAATCCTGGAATTGTAGGAGCCAGCATGAGGTTGCAGGCAGAAGACTGAAAAGGTCTGTGCACGAGCCAGCTTGCTGTTATCCCGGGCAGCCACGCTACAGAATTTCATTTACAAGCTAATTGCACCCTTCCTCAAAAGCATGTTGGTTTCTAGCTCCTAATACTCTGACAAGAAACTTCCAGCACTTCACTCATTTTCTGAGCAGAATATATCTTCAAGTTCTCGACCTGAATGCATTACTGACTAGTTTGTGCCCATTCACCCTGTGCCAGACTCACCATGAATTTACTAGGTGATTTTAACCTCCTCTTCCAGCTGCAGTATTCCTGGTCATTTAAAAATCAATAGTTACCTTCCATCCTCCACACCCCAGTTTTGAGAATGCTATAGAAATTGCACTGCAAATTTTTTTTCATCTGTGTTACAGCATTTTATTCTTTCTTTCTAGTTGCTTTGTCATCTGAGTTAACGAGATGTGTTAAGGATATGTTTTCAAGCTTTTCTTAGAAATGGAAAGAGAAAGACAGTGGGATTACCTGCATTGTAGGGCTATTCCTGGCATTGATCATTAAAGAAATATTATGTTTGATTATTTTCATAACCAATAATATTAGAATCAGTTGAGCCAAGTGACACAAAGGCACAAAGGGCAAATCTAGTGGTCTGGAAGAAGTCACTGTAGCAGCTTCACAAAACGTGTTTCTTCAAAAACTGGTTGTTTTCAATGAGAACTTGAGTGTTCTCATGTAGCAGCAAAGCATTTTAATGGCAGACTAGACATAGCCAAGATGAAATGTCTAGTTCTGCTGAGATTTTTTTCCCTTTTTCATTTGTAATTTAGGTTATCCTGACCCTGTGCCCAATAGCTTTCTCAAATCTAAATGCACCTGAAAGGTAAACTTAACTATTGTTTTTGAAGTCTGCATGTAGGTCCCAGCTTTTAGTTTTTTGGTGTTTTGTAACCAGATCATTTTTGCCATGACCTCAACAATAGTTTCTTTGAAATCTTGCCTTGAATTCACTGAAAGTTTCTCAAATCTGAATCACTTGAAACTCAGTGCTTCTGGATCATTACACTGATTCTTTCTTTGGTAGAAAATTTCAGACCATCTGAATAGGAATTATTATTATTAGTATTAGTATTATTTGTGTTATTTTTTAATTTCTGTGAAGCAATCTGTAAGATTGTGATACCTCCCTACAGTGGAAGAGATGGACAGAAAGATAAATGCTGGCAACAGGATGAAAGAATTTTGCTGAGTGCCCTGTGTAAAATAAGTTTCTCATTTCCCAAAATCTCTGCAGCCATAAAATAATTATCTTAAGAAAGTAATGTGGAAACAATGAGAAAAAAAAAGACAGTGTGCCTTCTGACCCACACTCTGAAAAAACATCCACAAAACAAAAAAGGAAAAGAAACCCCACAAAACAAAAAAGCAAAAAAAGGGTATGAAAAAGATACTTTTCCTTTATCCTTGTGTTGTGATCAAAGTATAATTATGCCTGCACACACATATAGAGAAATCCTGATGTCCTGGCTGATACCCTTCATAGGCTTGAAGAATTAGCCTCACGAAGTGTTTAAGCTACAGCAAGGGTAAAATAATCACTGCATGTACACAGCAACCCATAGGAAGAAGTACCGAAACAATAGCCTGCATGTAACAGCTTTGAGCAACTACACACAAATCCAGCCCAGTGCCCTGGAGAAAAGTCACGCTGGAGTGGAACCAAGCATAAAAAAGTCGAGGTTACAGCCATGCACCTTGGTTTGATATGTTGCGCTGTATGATAGAACATATTTTTCTCTTCAGCATGTTTAGAGAGTTTCTGCAGTATCCATTTTATTGTCTCCATGGTGTGAATTAATGACAGGCCAAGATTTGTGCCTTTACCATGTTTTTAGGCCCTCAGGGCCAACCAAAAATGTGCAGTGAATACTATGTCAGACACTTTGGAATAAATGAGCATTTATTACATGGTCTTGTGGATATGTGCACATGGGTTCAATCTCCTTGCATTTGTGCTGCAGTCTTCCACAAAAGGAGGGATAAGGGCTGCCAGGGGTTCTTGGTTGCCTTTCAATGTGGTACACAAGCATTCAGGAATATTTCTAGACAGAAGTTACCGCTCTCAAAATGCACATTGCACAAACTGATAGAAGTGAGAGTTTCAATCCTGCCATCTAATTTCTGTGTCTCTTTATGTGTTGAAGGCATGCTGAGGCCAACAAGATTAGAGAGAAGAGCAACAGCACCTCGCAGTAAACACCTCTGCAGGGTAATAAACTGAAGTATTAGAACATATTTTATTTTTTACTTTATCTTTATACTGTGTCTCTTTTGGCATAAGAATCAGCTTTAATAAAATTGTGTAAGAAGTATGGCTTTATGCTTCAGGGCATTAGACTTCCACAGATTCCCTCTGGCTTGAGGGAGTTTTTCTAAGTTAAGCATATGTCTCATCAACTACC
Organism: Eulacestoma nigropectus; assembly: GCA_013397775.1. Classification (NCBI taxonomy): domain Eukaryota; kingdom Metazoa; phylum Chordata; class Aves; order Passeriformes; genus Eulacestoma; species Eulacestoma nigropectus. The sequence goes on from VZTE01005755.1 coordinate 2,175,347, forward strand.
CTTTATAGAATTCCTCCTGCAGTTAGTTTTAAGAGTTTCAAAAGCCTAAAAGTACCATCTATTTTGCCCAAACCAGTAATTTTGATGTTCAGTGCTTGGCAGTTATTTTTGCCATTTATGAACATGCTGTAAGGAGCAATGTTCCACTATTTATCCCTCACTCTGTATCTCTGGTGGTGATTTTATTTAGCCTTTAGCATGTGCAACTAAGTAGGCAACAATTAACCCACCTGTGTAAAATGAAAGTGCTGGAAAGGCTATTTTGCTAGAGACAGGTTAAACAACCATCTGCTCCTCTGGCATATGTGATTTAATGCTTACTGCAGTATTGCATGAGATGGTCTGTGTCTTTCATCCAGCAGATGAGTTGTTGTTGTTCTTTAGAGTTTGACAGCCCCTTCATTTAGGCAAAAGTTCCCATGTTTTACTTGGAAATTTAACTTTTTTTTTTTGTTCAGTCAAGGTGTATCTTCCCTTGTCAGTGTATTGCAATTTATGCTAACTAAAAAAATGAATAATAAAACTTGACATTTTTCTTCCAAGCACAGGAGCATTAAAGGTCACACTTTCAAAAGGACCTGTAAAACTCCTCTAAAAAATTGTGCAGCAGTGTTTAAGTGCACAAGCATTTTTTTCCAAGAGTGCATAGAATGAACAATGAAAGCAATTCTGGTAGTGTGTTTCAAAATTTGGCAATGAAGCTGAATTAATGGAATTAGGATAATTTTTCAGAAACACATATGTTAGGTAGGAATCTAGATATTATTCTTCAGGTTTTAGGTGAAAAATCACTGAAGTACTTACAAACATACAACCTTTATCATGGGAAATAAGTAAAGTAGAAGTAGAATTTCCATTGTTAATAAAAAATGGCATAGTTATTGCTTGATATATTAAATAGTGTACTGGGATTTCCACAAGACAGGAAATTTGTTTCATTAGGCATTATTTCGTCACACTGTCAGTCCATCACAAAGAAATCTCCAGACTGAGAGATGAAATAAAATGTGGGAGGGGAAATGGAGGGTGAGAGAGGTGAAAGGAGAGCATGAAGTTCCACAGATGGTCAGGCACAGTAGTTTCCTTTGAACTGTCCAATAGATTTTTCTTACCATACAGATGATGCTCTCTCCTCAGATATCATCAGATATTTGAGTAAACAAAACCCTATTGATCAGCCTACTATTGAAATAGTAGACAGAGGAGAGCTGCAATTGTTAAGTAGACAGCCAAAAGATATTTGAGTAATCTTTAAGACACTCTGAAACTTTTGTCAACAAAAACTTCCAAAAATTGCTACCTTGGCAGGTGGGCTTATGGCTGTTTATATCTTGTGCTTACAGACTGTCTTGGATTGCAAAAGATAACTATTATGAGAAACTTGCAAACAAAATAAACAAAGAGGTTTTAGAACCAAGTCCTAGGCTTTATTCTAAAGGGCCTGTCTACTGGGACAATAAAAAAGGGTATTACTTTGTGCTGATTTCCCTCAAAGGATATGAGGACTTTTGTTACATGGATTACCTGGCAGGTAGGTAGGGTAGCAGTGGCTTTTTTTTTCCCTCCTATTCGGTTGTTGGTATTGTGAGATTTTTCTGTGATGCCATGTGGAAGATATTGGAAAGACTCTGGAAGGAGATACCTGAGGTCACCCTTGAATTTTATTGCAATTATTCTTTAATATCACTTTGTAGCTGCTCTGTTAATTTATATTTATTCATCTATCTTGTTTTTGTTTGTTTTTTTCCTAGCTACTGTTGAGGAACCATGGGGATTGTAAAACCTTGGGAGAAAACATTGCTTTTCACTGGCAAAAGAAATTCAGAAATGAAAATGCAGAAGCTTCTGTATCTAATGCCATGTGGAAGGAAATGGTGCTCCCACAGCTGCTGGATTGTGTAGGAAGTATCTCTGAGACTGGTGGAACTGTTGCTACTCAAAGCTGTGGGGTGAAGAAGGAAGAGGACTGTGGGAAAAGGTACTCTGATTAAATATTTTTCATAATATTGAAAATTTCTCCAAGTTATATTTTCATTTGGTCACTGGCACCACTTCAATATCCTTCTTTGCTCTTTCTTGGCAGAATTGGTGGCTATGGCAAAGACCATGTTTACTCGTTCTTAAAATAGCTTAAACTCTAATGCCCTTCTCTTTCCCACTACATTTTCAAATTTCAAAAAGTGAAGAGTTTTCAATATAATTTGCCTTTTGATTTTTCCCTCTACTTTGTTGAATCACACAAAGATATTGAGTGATATCTAGTTAGGTGTCCTCAGAGAAAAATAAAAATGCTAGTCTTGTCCATTGTCCATTTTTACATACCACTAAACACCACAATAGGTTAGAAAATTATTTGTTTTGCTGTTGCAGGGGCAGAGGTTTCCAGTCAACCTAAAGATAGCACTGTGACTTCTTCCACACAGGAGTGAAGAGCCCTTGAGCCAGTCATTTTTCAAATTATATGCACCCATGGAAGGAGTCTATGTGCATCAGTCTCTCTAGCAGTGGCTGTAAGCAGCAAGAGGTCTCCTGCACTGCCAGTTCAGAAGTGTTCTGTATTGTAGTTAGTTTGAGGACAGAACTTCAGGCACTCCTTAGAGAAAGCAGTTTGGAATGGGGAGCTTAGTGGCTCCATTTTGCCTCTTTTTGAACCATTATAACACTGAAAACCATTTCATCACTGTGAGGGTTCAGGAGGTACAGAAAATAGAATTGCAAGTGAAAAGAGGGGAAACATCAAGTTATGCATCTGTGTAATCCACCAGTGGAGTCATATGTCTGTGGACCCCTGGAAGGGGATAACTACTTTTTCTGACTGAGGCAAGAGACCAGCCCAGTCTTACTCTGACAGTATGAAAGTGGAAACTGTAAAACGAAGAAAGGTGAGAAAGTCAGTGAAAGACAAGTAGCCTTCTAGAAGCAAACGTCTCATCCAGTTGTTCTGCAAGTCCAGCAGAGTGGTAGCTGTTTTTATCACTTGGGGGCAGGGTAGAGAGGACATGAGGTCACTCAAAGGACACTAGTTTTTATTCAATGAACATGAAAATATAACAACTGAAGCATAAATACTTCCTGTGAATCATAGAAGGAAATAAAATATACACATGATTAGACCAGATCTAATGAGACCAGAAGCAAAGTATTAACTGAGACCCCTGTGGGAGACTGAAGAATGCCTTTAAACAGGCATGGGGAGATGGTGGTTAAGTAATGTTAAATATATTAGGGAATCCTGTGGTATCCATCCATATGTTTGCACAATGAATGAGCATTGGGCATGAGTAGATCTTTGAGGTCTTTGCTTCTGTATTAGCACTGACATCCTGATTATCCTTTGATGAGGGCCACCACTTTACATGACAAAGTTGTTCCTGCTGGTTCACACTATGGACAGGTGGCAGGAACACCACTGGACTACTGCACACCACATTTTTAGTTTCTTGGGAGAAGATTTCTGATTCTGCTCATTACCTAGCTTCAGGTTACACTTTTTCAGGCCAAATCCTTTAATGATAACCTCAAAGTTATCCTTCATCTCCAGAGATTCCCAAAAGTTTGCGTCCTCTGAAGGAAGCAGGGACTTGAGACCTTTACTTTTGTAGCTTAACTGCATCAATATTTAAAGATGGAAATACCATCCTGTCACAGTGACCTCTGAACAGCTGAAGGCATATGAATAAACACAGCTGTTGGTCTTAGACAGAATACAAAGCAGCTCAGAATGATGGCAGGATCACTGCCAAAATGCTGTGTGCTGTAAATAAGCCCACGTGCTCCTTTTGGTTTCAAATAGGACCGCACTAGTGACTAGACTCTTATCAGTTAATCCATACTAATACTTACATTGATGACTGAAAGATGAAATGTTATAATGATCTTGATTCACAGAAAATCTTGCTGCATAGAGAAACTATTTAGGGAAGTTTATACCTTTACATGGTTATAGCTGTAGCTGAGATTTAGAGAAAACAAAGTGAATATGAGCAAATGCCTAAGCAAGTCATCTGTTGAGATATTCTAGGTAAAGAAAGGTTTCTAGGTTTCTATTCCTTCTAAGTGACAATAGATATATAAAAAGGTACCTAAAACTAGGATGCAATCACCCATATCTTAGTTGGGAGTTTGGGAGAGAGAGAAAGACACTTCTGCAGGGCAATTTCAGTATCTACATAGGCCAGAAGGTGAGAATTATCCTCTGTTAGAAACATCAGCAGGGTAGCTAAAGTAGCAGGTAGTTAAAAGCATGGGCTCTGAAAGAAATTTTTGAGAGCACATATCCTGTTGATATTTTAGCATTTTCTTGAATTAATCTACAGATGCTGAAGTGTTTTATGTGACATGTTCCTTGAAGAAACTTTTTATAACTAGCAAAATGTCTAAATATGAGGAAATACGAAAGTTGATGCATTCAAAATTTTCAATTTTTTTTTTAATATGTTGAAGATCTCTTGTTTACATGGCTGTTTGAATGATAGTGGGATACCTGAATAAAATTACACATATATATGAATTATGCCAAAATTTCTGTGAGGGGAAAAAAAAAAATTGGAAATTCCAATGTGCATGAAACCATGTTGAAGGAATTAAAATCTTCCAGCTGTATGAATTTACTCACTTATTTTTAATTAATTAAGCAAATGCTTTTATAAGTACACAGTTGACTCATAAAAAAAATTATGACAAGAATCTTCTTCAGTTTAGATAGATTTTGTAAACCTTGTCTTTCATATACTTCACTAACTTTGTGTAGGCACTCTTACTGCAGTGAATGTGCTCATAAAATGTCTTTGCTTTGTTGTTTTTTTTTTTTTTTTTGATAAGAACTTTTAAAAAATAAACAGCAATAAGGTTAGGAAGAGGACATATCTCCACTGTTAGATGGAGCAGAGTCAGTAACAGATCTTTACTTTCCCCATCTGCAAAAAACCCCATCTATAAAGAGGGCTAACAAAAGTAAATGGGAGATAATTCGTACCACTTGCCCTTGAGGCCAGGATTTGGTTCATAGACCCTTTTCATTGGTAACATAGTGTGTAAGTCACAGTGGAAAGGCTACAGTGCAAAATGGAAATAGATAAACGGAATTTTGATGTTTGCTTTGACCTTCCATACACAAAAGAAAAGATAGACACAATGGAAAAAAGCAAATTGTGGGAAATTATGTTGACATGTTAATCTGATAAGGACTTTCCTGGAACAACACAGTAGGGACATCAGTAGGGAATACTATCCCAAGTCATAGAAGAAGATTACAAGGTGTTGGGGAAAAAAGAGGTGGATATGCGTTATTAGTTGAGATACAGCCTGAATTACCCCGAGGTTCTTGGAAATGCTCCTAGCCTTAGATATGGCTTTTGTGATCTATCGGTTTTTGTTGTACTACTGGATAAGTCTTAGTGAAGAAATTTAATAAAGTATATTTTTTCCTTTTATCATTCAATAGTAGAAAGATTAACCAGATTTTGAGAACCTTTATATCATTAGACTCCTTATAAACATCTCACCTATCACATTCCCTGTATTATTGCATCACTTCTAATTAACTCCCCGGTTAATGATTTGATACTCTTCATTTTGCAATTTGAGAATGTTATCAAAGATTTTCTGAAATTTACTACTCTTAGTTCTATTCATTCCTTAAAGTTCATCATTGGCTTTTTTGAATTGTTAATTGCTTCATTAAGAGAGCACAGCCAGAATACTCTATTATCCTGCCAAGCATTTGTGTGATCATCAGCATAAGACCTGGACACTTCTTATTCATTAAGAATTTTTGTTCTCTCATACCTATGGAAAACAATGAAATATTGTCCCTTCTGTATGTAAGGAGAGGTGAAACAGAGCAGATTATGTAGACTGCTCAAGATAATATGGAAATCGAAAACCAAATCTCTATCTTAGCTTGTGGTTGACCGTATATCTCTTGACTATCGCATTATTCAGCATTTCAGAACTTAAGAAATGCTCACTTTGCAGCAAAATATAATAAAATATAGATTCTGATGAAGGAATGGGAATATTCTTAATAATTTTTTCTGTACTAGATAAACTTTCAGCAGGAAGAGTTTTTTTCTGTGTCCCTCTTCTGACTGGTTAGTTGAAGCAAGATGCAAAACAAGCCAGAGGAAATGGTTATTCATGAAAGGGCAGCAGACATATGGAACCCCTTGCCAATGAATACAATGAAAACAAAATACTTTGGAGGAAACTGGAGAAGCAGTTGGAGGAGGGATCCAATGTTATGCAGTGTAGAAAGCTAAATGTTTTTAACGGACAATTTTTAAAAGATTTTTTTCCACAAAATCTGTTTTCACACATAATCTAAACCAAAAAGAGAAAAAGATAAAACAAAACCAAAAACCCAACAAGTAAACAAAACCAAACGTTTTTGCTAAGAAACACTGTAATATGTTTTGGATGCCTTATGTCCCTGTCCTCCTTGAAGCAATCTGTTTGGACAAAGTAGGAAGTCTGTGATGCATCCTGTCTTCTGTCTTGCTTGGTTATTTGGTTTTGCATCTTGCTTCAACTAAATTTGACTAATAGCTCCTACTATTCTTCTTGTATTAGAAGGCAAAATGAATAGTGAATTTTTATTCACCTTCTTCATGCTTTTCAGGATTTTATAGATCTGTAGTATATCTCCTCTGGATCATCTGTTTTCCAGACTGAAGATCCTTAGTGACTCACTTCTTTCTCATATGGGAGGAGACAAAGGTACAGATCTTTGATCATTCTTCTGTCAATGTTTTGCAGTTCTACTGTTTTGTTAGAGATTAGGGGATCATAGCTGTACTCGGAGTTTAAGTCAAACTTAAACAAATAATGAATTTATACAGAAACATAATTATGTTTCCTGCTTCATTCTTTGCACCTTGTATTTGGCCATTTGACTGAGAGGAAATACTGAGGTGGTGTGTTTGTGGAAAAAGAAAGGTTCCTACTAAACCCTGTGTTTCTTTCTATATATTTAAAGCGAAAATTCTTGGCTAGCACACTAGAAATTTAATTTCTGAAAACAGAAGAAAAGGATGCATGGAAACTAAGAGCTGGGAGGATGTAGGCAGGGTCTAAAGATGCACATCTAGCCTGTAAACATGAAACCAGGATTTTCTCTTCTGTGAAAATGAATGACAGGAAAAAAACCACCAAACATTTATTATATTGCAAGTTAAACTCTGGATTTGAATTGCTTCATTATGTTTATGGTCCTTTTAGATTTAGCCTGTAATGGGTTTTTAAAAAGATGAAGCTTCCTACCATGCTGTTTAGAGACTAGTCCCTGAATCACTAGGTAACCAGAAATATCAAGGAGGCAGCAAGTTTTAATACATATGACATTTATCTAAATCAGTCCTGTATAATATGGCAAATAAACCCCTTCACTACAGTTGTAATATTTAGCACCTTTTCCATGTAATTCAGCTCATAGATCTAATTAAAGATCACTGAACCAAGTGTTTAAAAGGCAACCAATTTAATTGCTGTAATTGTGTGATTTAGATGAATAATAAATGGGCTAATGATACTGTAATATTAAGTGTTCAAGTTGGTGATCAAGTCAATTAAGATACAATTGTAAAGCAGCAATCTACAAATAATGAGTGAAATCCTTCCTATTCAGAATTATGTTGACAGGAATAATATGCAGTAACCTTATCACACTTTTGCACTTAATTTGATAGAAAAGAGCATATAGACAAATTTTAATCCTGCTGATCATGTAGAAATCAGTGTGCCCATTGTCCTCCATCTTTCAAACAGCTATACAGACTTAGCAGTTAGAGGCAAATTATAGCAAGTGTTTTAAAATGTCCTTATTTGAATATTTGGACTGCCCTGCAGAGAGATCTTCAAGAGCTATTTAAATCTGAGGTGATGGCCCCACCTGACAGTTCCACCAGAACAGCCAATTGCAGTGCAATCTTCAACTGTTTGTCAGGAATAGCCTTTCTCTTACAGTCAGTCAGAAACTGAAACAAATATTTGCCAATTCAGATGACAATATCAAAGGCACCTATTCTTCCTGCTAAGAGAGTGGGTGTGAGAGAGAAAGAATTAAAACCAATTCAGAGAGCTGGAGATGCTTTGCCCTCATCTCCAGACATCAGTGGTCACTCTTGACATTCTTGAGGTCATACCTGGCAGTGTCATTGGTGGCAATCTCATTGATGAGCAGCAAGAATTGACAGCCTGGAGAACTCCAGGCAATCAACAACATACCCTGAGAGATCAGGGCAGATTTGCAGATGCCTTCTTCCATTCTCTTCCAGGTCTGTCACCTCAGCTTTTCCCTCCTGATGTGAAGCTGGCTCAGGCCCAATTGTTTGTGGTTTTGATGATCTTGTTCCTTCATGTTCCTATGAGTCCAAGAATTGCGGCTCTGCAGGTGGAGAAGGAGCTTGAATTGATGAATAAACTACTGGTTCTAGTAATAAAAGTGGGCAGTGATTATAATCATTGTGTGATATTTGTTTTCCCTGTCGTCAAGCACCAACAGGAGACATGTCTGAGTGACTGCTATTTGAAAAGAACTTCAAGGGTGTATTCAAAGTGTTGTATAAGAGGTGTGTGAGCTGGACAGGAAAAATTGCCCTCTGAAATTAGTACTCTCACCAGTAGCCCTAGAGGGGGATTGCTTTAGGTTAAGTATTGAGCTCTCAGGTATCTTGTGTTAAAAGATATATACCCTACCCATTTGGACTAGTATTGGACTTTTTTGTATAAATTACTGCATTTGTCAATTAAAGGTATTTTGGTTCTCTGAAAACTTTGCTCAAATTTGTTTACACTCGGCAAATAGTTTCATGGGAAGAGTCAAGTTTTATAAACCAAAATTTGGAATGTGGCCTAGAAGATAAGGAAACTTCTTTTTTAAGGAAACTAGGTTTCCCTGGAAACTTCAGTTCAAATCTCTTTCCTTTCTGATTCATAGCTGATTTTTAAAGCAAGATCACTGTCACAGGAGAAGTGCTATAGCCCCTGGACTTCCAGGTCTTTTAGAATGGATTCAAATGCCACGCGATCCAGTCAATACTCTCCTGATTTGCTGACTGAGATTAGGTCAAGTTTTGCTTTGCATGTGGCTTGCAATGATTGGTTTGTCAGTCTGCATGGTTTTACTTTTTGGTGTTAATACTTAGGTGTATTGTGCCAAGTGGAAACTCACACAAGACATTGCTAGTCCATCCTCTGTGCTTTCACTTGATGGTATGATAATGCTGTGGCAAGCCTTAATTTGAGTTTTCCCATTGAGAGAAGAAACTAGTCTCTTTGTCTTGAATGGAGAATTCCTCTGTTTTTCTTCTCCTAGAAATGGAAGGAAGTAGTGTAAAGTAGGAAATGTTAAATTTTGATTTTGAAAAACTATGTTTTGCTCAATTCATACTTCTGTATTTCTCTTGCAGGCTACAATACATCCTACATTAAATATTTAAGGCATGCTGACACCCAGGCATAAGCTATGAATCAGTGGAAATAAAGTTTCTGCAAAAGCGTATTTAAAAATAATTTTATGTAAAATCTGAATTATAGAACACTGAGTAATTAAAGAAGAACGTAATGTAATCATCTTTCATGCTATCATGCTTCTTATTAGCAGTAAGTAGCTTAGTGTTATTCAAGGTGTCTATATTATGCATGTTTCTGAGTATGCAGTTGTTTTAGAAATTGTTACCACATCTTTATGTAAGGCTGAATGATCAAGATCACAGACCATGGTTATTGGTAGGCCTACATGGATTCACTTATAAACAGGACAAACAAAACCTTAAAACTGTGCAACACAACTAAAGAGTATGCTCATTCCACCAAGCACAGCAAATGCGTGTGGTGCCTGAACCCACCGCAAGGAAGAGCTTCTAAATCTTCCGAAGCCTAAGGAAAGAGATACAGTAGAGCCAAATTAGCCCTGTGCTTGGCATGGACTCGTCAGAGCGATCACCAAACAAGGCTTATCCATGTGGATGTTATATTACCTACATCTAAAAGGCAAACCGGCTTGTCCGTAATGAGCTCCAGTATCTCTGTGTCATGGCAGGCTGAACATATCCAAACTGCCAGTCCAGGTTCTTTCTTAGAACTGGTTCAACTGAACTTGATAATAAATTGAGAGAGGTATTATCTTTTACAAGAGAAATCTTTTCCCTTGACTGTTCCTTGTTATGGAATGAACTACTCTAAAATAAATACTCATAAGCACTGTGAAACTTTTCCTAAGGACAGCCAATATATCTTAGCAATAAGTTTTTACCCTACATAAGCAATTTTCCATCCTATCAAATTAGCATAATTTTTAATTGAATCTTATCATTTTCCTTTTTTTTGTTTTTTACTAATGCAGCTAAACTATAATTACATTAGTCTCTCTCATAAAGCATGATAAAAGAATACTGATCAGACAATAATGAAGTATGATGCAGAATTATTACCTGGAGAATGGGTAGAGAATATTAATTTTTTCCTGGGTTGGAAGCCCTGATTTTGTCCATTCCTTCTACAGCTTTTTGCTTATTCTTGCTACCATCCTCCCAGTACATGCTATTTAAATTAACGAGGAATCGTCCCTGCAGAGACATTTAATTCCAGATCTGGTTCACAAGACAAGTTGCTGCAGGTTTCCGACTATAGTGCCAAGGGATATATAAGAACACGTTTGAGGTTAGGCAGGTTCATGAGCATTTTCCTGTATAAAGGCAGAAATGTAACTCTTATCACATATCAATATTAGGATTCCAATGAATCTTAAAGAAAAGTGCTTGTTTTCAGGCTGTCATTTCAGTATCTCCTCACAAATGTTCTCTCCCGGTATAAAATCATCGCAAATATCTGGATATTGTTTACCTTACTAAATTTTTCAATTATTTACTCTTTGTAAGTAGCGCACACACTCTTAAAATATAATTTCCACTGCCAATGACTTCAGCATGTGGCCTTCTTTTTGGAAAGGCCTCTCTCTCAATGCTGATGACTTTTTTCTGTGGCACTTGTAATACTTACGTTTTGTTCATAGGCAAAGTCTCTCATGTATATAATTTGCATTTGCATTTCTACCACTGCAACAGGCTTTCCATTGACCACTCTTACTTTCACTACATTGAAGCAAAGGTCGTAGTCTACCCAGACCATATATTCCTTTATCTTTTTTTCTGTCATTTCCTTTTCACCGTCATAGAAAACACAATCTCCTTTTGTCCATAATCCTTTCCTGTATCTTTCCTTTTCTCTTATTATCTCCTACCATTGTGGAAGATAGCATCAGGTGATTTTTCTCCCATCCCAAACTATGCAAGATACTATTCCTTATCCTCAACAAATTACGTTTCCCATTTTTCTAATTCTAAATCTCACCAAATTTATGTTCAGATAGGAGAAACACCACACATATATCGACATAGCCCCCATACATTTTCCCCTTCAATTTTCTCCTAGAAATGCTCTATATTCTTCAGTCTTTACATGCTCTGTAACCTTTTGCTTCTTTCTATGGATTTGTTTCTGTGGTCTAAGGATCCAAGGCTGGGGTCTGATATGGCCCAGCTGTGTAACTTTGGCTCAGACTTCAGAGGAAATAGCTAAGCTGTGAAAAGGAACTGTGAGAAAGGCTCCAGAGCTGACCCATGGAAGACAGCAAAGTTAAATTAGAGACAGAAGTTGTTGTTGAGATGAAGATTGCAGAATGCAAGAGAGAAAACATCAACATTACAAAATTTAATATTCCAAAGCAAAACACAAGGAGCTGACAAAGTTGGTGGAAGATGGAAACTCAGAAACATGGGAAAATATATTTCAGTGAGAATTAGAGGCCACCTCTTCTCCTGATTTATGCCTGCCTGGCCATCAAAGAGTATTCAGGTGACTTACTAGGATGGTGAACAGAAGCTTAGGCTAGGAGCTCCTTACATTTTAGCCATTGTTAGTGTGTTAGCCAATAAATACCTGCTTCATTATTGAAGTTGTGTGTATTTATGTGTGGTTTAACCCTAGTAGGCAGCTCAGTCCCACACAGCCACTTGCTCACTACCCTCTCTGCCTCCAGTGGGATCTGGGAGAGAATAAAAAGGGTAAAAGTGAGAAAACTTGTGGGTTTTCATTCAACAGTTTAAAAGGGAAAGTAACAGCTGCACCCACAAACAAAGTGAAAATAAGGAATTAGTTCATTACTTTCCATCAGCAGGCAGGTTTTCGGCCATCTCCAAGAAAGCAGGGCTACATCACGCATAACAATTACTTGGGAAGACAAATGCCACCACTTAGAATGTCCCTCCTTCCTACTTCCTCCTGCTTTTATTGCTGAGTCTGACACCACATAGTATGGGATACCTCCTTGGTCAGTTGGGATCAGCTGTCCAAGCTCTGTCTCCTCCCAACTCCTACTTGCCCCTGCTTGCCGGGAGAGGCAGAGTGAGAAGCAGAAGAGGCCTTGATGCTGTTTGTGTGATGTGACTCTTCAGTGTGTTGCCAACTTTACTCAAGCCCAAACCAGCATACCTCCCTTTTTTTTTTTTTTTTTTTTTTTTTTTTTTAAATTTTTGTGTATCCTGTTTGCAGAGTTCTTTGCATCGAGATATATTTGTCCAAATAATGTACCCAAGAGCAAATTCTTGGCTCTAATAGTCATGCAAATCCTCTCAGCAAATTATTTATATGCATATATTCATATATGTGGATGTCTACATACCCTTAATCTCAGCTAGTCATTTTAGGCTTGGTTTATGAAAAAGTATGGACACTTGTATGGAGTAATACGCATCACACTAGAGTTGAAATTATTGAAATGATGTACATGACTCAGTCTAGATATGCTGAATTCTTGTGATTGGCTGTGAAAAAAGACGTAGATTTTGAGTTCAGCTTTGGGTGTATAAACTATCTGAGCTAATGCCAGTGCCTTGTGTACTGAGATTCCTGTATCATTCTTTCATTTATTCTCATTCTTTCCTCTGTCAGTATCTACCTTTTATCTTTTGTTTTATTGGATGTCAGTTCTTTGTTAATAAGAGGAGTCTTAAAATTGAAGTAGTCAGTAGAGTTTCAAGATACTTGTTGCTGGCATAGGAATAAGAATCTGGACGATCCTTACATTATCTTCAAAAAAATTCTTAATGTAGAACTGTGAAGGGGCCTGAAATTTAGTATGCTATGGAAAGCATCTGGCACAATGGAGCATTCATACATGCTGAAAGCTTCTGGCTTTTATCACAAGAAAAGTAATAAATCATCTCTGAATCTTGATCAAATCATATCTTCACTTTTCGCCTATTTAAATGTCACTTGCAGATTAAATTGGATCATGAGGGGATTTTTTGTTCTTTCTTTTTCTTCTTTCTCTAAACTTTTTGTAATGTTATTTTAAAGCAATAACCAACTGTTGAATAATATGCGCCATTTGGATTTCCATCAGAGGATATGATTTCTACTTACAATCCTTCAAAAGGAACAAGGATGTAGAAAGTTTAGCGGACAAGAGGTGAATAAATTGTTATTACTTAAGTGCAGTTCCCTAACTGTCTAAGGAATGGCTGAGGAAAATATTTTCATTAATATAAAAGAAAATCAGATAAGTTTGTTTCCACATCCATAAAAATGATTGTTTACACATTGAAGAGCCTTTGACAAGCATATAAAATCACATTATTAAAAGTATTTCTTTACTAGGAAGATTGCTATGGCAATACATAGCAAAATATGACAAGATAATGTTATTTACAGTCAATAATGATGAGATTATAGATCAGGTAATCATGCACTTCAATGTTAGTGATGGGACTGCAAGTTCATCTAACTTCATTGAATGGAAAAAAAGTTATGCTGAAAGTAAGGGCCTTGATTTCAAAAGGCAAATGAGGACAAATGCATTGTTTGGATAGTCTGAGAAGCAGCTTGGTTGAGAAGTCAGGTGTAGAAAGACTAAAGTATCTCTTTGTGGTGAAAGTTCTCGATACAGCCATTGCCCCAGGCGTGGAAGCAGCACTGGTACAATTAGGTTTGCTAGAACATGAGCTTCAACATGTGTGTTACAATGGATAGAGCAGATATCTTTGGGGGAAGCTGATTCAGTAACATAAGACTTTTTCATAGGTTTCCCTGTATATCCATCCCACCTACCAGTTGTCATAAAAATTGCTAGAATATCTTACTTCTGAGGCTTAAGTCCTTCTTTCACATTTGTCTGAGACAAAATGGGGTGTAAATATAAGGGGTTTTTCTAGAGAAAAAGAAAACATGTTTGTATATTCTGACTTTTTAAAAATCTAAAACCTGTTAATCTGTTAATCCCATATAGATGAATAAACAGAGAGAATTTTAGGAAACATATGAGACTAATTTGATATATACCTTTGATAAGTCTATAGATTTTCAGAACAAAGGTAATATATCTAAGTAATCTGCACTTTCAGTAAGAATTTGATGTAGTGACCTACAGGAAAGGATTTTAGCTAAAAGAATTGAAGAATACAAGGTTGCTAACTAGAACAAAGGCAAATATTAACTTAAAGAGAAGAGACTAAAGGATTGATAAACAAGGACTTAGCAAGTGAAAATTAAAAAGATGATAATAATAAACTCAATCAGTGTGACAAAGCTACAAAGTCAAGAAGATGTCAGGCTTCATGTGTGTGTTCAGGAAGGAGGTAGTATATGATACATCCATATGTTGTGGTGAGAGAAGAAAAACCAAACAGGACAGAGGTTGCAACAGGAATTCTTAAGAATGTGGGACTGTACGATTTGCACTGGCAACTTTAGCATAAAAGTTCAAAATGTGTATGATTTCAAAGAACAATAAAGAGATTCTGCAGGTAGATAACTAGAAGCCCTATGAAGATGCTTTTTTCTTTTTTTCCCACAGTAATTTTCTTTCCATATATGAATACTTTTAATTGTTTTAGAATGCTTAATTAATCCTGACACTGTCAGTATTTTCACATGGGATAGTTTTAGATAAAATTCCCAGCTGGATCAGCAAGGAACTCTGAAGAAGGAGTGTAACTTTATTTGAAAGTCTCATTCTACATTTATGGGGGGAAAAAAATAAAAATCAATGCAGATTGTTTGCACAGACAAATATCATTAAGAACAGTTCTGTTCCTTTATTCTGGGAGATAGCCAAAATCCTGGAGGAGCTATTATCTCATGCCTCTGGAAAAGAGAAAGTCAAGGGTCTGCTAGAACTTAAGGATAAAGAACCTGAGTCTTGAGACTAAAAGAACTTTGCAATTCTTGTTGTCAAGTTCAAGAAAAAAATTTTGCTCTTATTGACAAAAAGTAAAAAAACCAAAACCACAACAATGCTCTTTTTTCTAGGAATAATTTCTTCCTTTTAACAAGTTACTGATCTGGCAATATTAGATACACTGTCTAAAGGCAAAAAGCTCATCATCAGTACACTCAGTTAAGAAAAGATTGCGATGATAGAAAGACAGCTTTATTTGAATTATGTATCAAAGAGTCAGTATAGCTATGGCCCTTTAATTCAGTAAGTAGATAATTTTAAATGCTCTCTTTGTGATGGAATGCTTGAATTAGCATAGAAAACTCATCTGGTTAAAAGAAAGTACTTATTTTGCCAATCCAAACTGAAAAAAAAGATAAAAATCATGCTTTGGAGCTGAACTACTGGTGACTGGTATAGCTGGCAACTTTTGTTCTGGCTTTTTGCTCTAACTCCTCTGTTTTATTGAACAGTTTCATTACAAGTGGTGATCTCATCAAATAGGAGTGCTTTCAAAAGTAAAGCCCTAAAGATCTGAAGTATCTCTCATAAATCCAGCAAATATGTCTGAAAATTTGGGTTTCACACTCCTTTCCCTAGATCAAATAGAAACATAGGAACACGTAGTGGTTTGGGTTAGAAGAGATCTTAGAGACCATCGTTTTATGAGCCCCTTACTGTGGGCAGAGACACCTTCCACTAGACCAGGTTGCTCAAAGCACCACCAGTGTGGCCTTGGACATTTGCAGGAATGGGGCAAGCGTAACTTCTGGAATCCTGTCCTGTGGGAAGAGATAGAACTGCAGGCTGTGGGATGTGCCTGCAGAACTCCATGACAGCACAGAGAAGCTTGTCTCCACCTGACCTTGTCAGGAGGAGATGCCACATGGCAGAGCCCTGTGGAGAAGCCCTGCCGGGAGCTGCCGGATGGGGGGACAGAGTGTGATCACTCTCATATAAGGACATTAAGAAAGTGTGTTACTGACATGGCAATGTGTGATAGGTTGCTTAGTGAAAAATACCATATAAGCAGTATATAAAACTAGCTTGTTTCTCTGAATAAAGTTCTCTGATTCCCTGCTGGTCTGGGCCTGTGTCTCAGTTGCTACACTGTCCAATGCCTCACTACTGTCTGAATAAAGAATTTTTTACGAATAACTAATCTAAATCTCCCTTCTTTTAGTTTAAAGCTATTCTCCCTTGTTCTCTCCATACATACTCTTGTCAGAAGTCCCTCTCCAGCTCTCTTGTACCCTTTAGGTACTGAAAAGTGCTATCAGGTATCCCTGGAGCCTTCTCTTCTCTGGAAGGTGCTATAAAATCTCCATAGCATCTTCTCCAGGCTGAAAAAACTGTCAGCCTTGTCTTCATAGGAGAAGTGCTCTAGCCCTCTGATCACCACGATAAATGATAGATTTGGAGATACTGAACAGAGAGATAGTTATAAGTCAAGGGCCATAAGGAGGATAGTACCATATTGATCCAACTCTGTAACAAGCTTGTTGCAGGATCTGGTCAGATACATTTGAAACACAGAGATTTGGTCACTTCAAATCTTGCACTACGAGTAGCACACTGCAAAATACCTTAAGTGCTAACACTTTTGGGGTATTAAGAAAGGATTTGAAGTATAACAACAAGATTATCTCAAAATCATCCTCCTCTTTCATGGTAGGAGGGAGGAAAAGCTAAAGATATGTTCTTTAACATTGGTAGTGTCAGTACTCAGCAATCTGGAGTCACATTGGCGTGGGGTGTTTTCAAGAGACGAAAGATGTTGTTAACACAATGCTTACTTAAATTAATCTGTAGACACTTAATGCATCCATTTTTGAGTTGATAAATCTTGTGAATTGGTCTCTCAGCAGTTTGATGTGGCCTGATAAAGGCAGTATGGGACTTCTGTAGACTTTTCTTCAGCCCACAGTGTTAGCAAGGAAATATGGTCTAGATTATTGCACAAACTACTAATGTGCTTATAAAAAATACAGTCAATATCTTTATGATGATGACTGGAACAGAGTGTATAGTGGGAGGGATGGGATTTGAGCACTTTCAAATTATGTTCCAAATATTTTGTCTATAATGATGTGTTGTATCCTGCTATTGTTTTATATGCTGCTTAAACATTGTGTTATATCCTGTAACAGTCACTGAATTTGTGAAGTAGCAAAACACTGGGGATTTTTCCATCACTAAAAGACTTCAGGTCAATATTAACCTGAAGTATTTCTTTTCTGCTGGGGACTGAGGTGCACTTCCTTGTGGTTGCTGCATCCCCACAAAAGGCAAGCATTGCTACCATCCCTTGGCTTAGTCCATGGGGCTTTTAATGTATGAATGATTAAAGCAATAAAAAATGATCACTACTTTTAAAGCAGTAATGTTGGCTCAAGTGCAATCTCCAGCTCAGTGAATTCCTAAACTGCTGAAAGATGCGAAGGTATCACCATGGGGACAATTATTCTATACCTGCCACTTTCTTGGACTCTTTCTGTGTCATTTTTCTTTTTATGCCATTGATCCTTACTTGATTTCTGACAGAAAAGTCTTTGCTGTAGTGAAAGCAAGTTGGGAGAAGGAGGATAAAAAGTGTAAAGAAAATGATGTAATTCAGGGTCATTTTTGAATGGCTGTCCTCCTTGGCACCATCTGGCAAATGCAGAACCAGGTGAGGTTAGTTCTGGGAAATTCTGTATGAATATGAAGGATCAGTGTAATGGTTCTTAACATGTTAAACTTCTCACTCTCTTATCTTAATTTGAGCTTCCCACACACACTGAAATTGTTGACAGAGAAACCAAGAGTGCAATAGTCCTGAGCCACCATCTGGAGAATAGAAGCTGTTTCCAATTTAAATTTCTGCCATCAAATACCTTTGTCAGAAGAAGCCAGCCCATGGCCTGATTCTCCTGTGGCCTGATTCTCCCCTTTCTTGTACTCCTTTCAGCTTTCATTCAGCCTATGACTTGATGAGAAATAATTCCTTTCTAATCTGCCCTTGGCACCTTTTTTTAATCTGTTCAACTTGGCTAAAAGCACAGCACAAGGAAGATCTTTTTGTCATTTATATCAGTAAATGGAATTGATAGAGATTTCTATAAATAATTAAAGGACGATAATTACCAGAGCATAAACATATGAATATTTCAGGATCTTGACAATAGCTGACAAATGCAAGAACATGCAGTGCAAGGAACTGTTTGTGTGGGTCTTTTTTGACCTCTGAAGTCTCTAAAATGTTAATTTTTTTCAGATTTGAGCAACATTTTTCCATTTTTATTTAAGATCAGAAATGACCCTGAAAACCCAAAACATTCTGGTGAAACACCCAAGCTGAAATCCAAGCATATGAGTACTTTTATGAGAGCCTTATTCAATCTTTTGATGAAATATTTTCAGGATAAGTCCCCTAGGTACAGACAGATCTTTTAAAAAGTCTTAAGGAGAATTGATTCGTATTCTTAATCCCTCATGGTAAAAAATAAATAAAATAAAAACAATTTTTTTTAAAAAAGTTTTCTCTATCTGCTGAGAACTGGAATTTAATTCTATTGCATAGTGATCATATTTACTAACAGCTGACTCTCTGCTGTGACAATAACTTTTCACTGTATTTTTTTATATATATATATGTACATCAAGGACCTTTTGGGCAATCAACTAGAAAAGACACTGCGAGACCTGACTTCTAGCTAACCCAGAAGAGCTTGTAAGGCCACATGAAAAACTTCCTCCTCATTTTTAATGTGCAGAGTGAATAACCTGAGTCTTAGCAGAATGCTACTGCACCAGGACGCTGTAGTTTTTCAATCATCTCTCTTTCACTGCTTGCAGCGTAGTCCCTCAATTGTCCACATGTAGAAAGATAAATATAGGGAGAGCTCACTGCATATGTGGTTCTGGTTTGGGTATATTTCACAATAAGAAAAATGGAGAAGAACTTATTCAGAACAGAAGCTCTGGATGAGTTAAGCATTGCAAAACTGCATCACACAGTTTTTAGAATTGTGTTCATTGTTTTTCATGGTTTGATAGAGACACAATGGCAAGATGACTTCACAAAAGGAAACATAAAAAGTTTTAAATACTGGATGGAGAAAAATATATTAAGGAATTATAAGGATAAGAAAAGGTTCTCCTGTTTTTAGATTCAGGTGGCTGAACCTGGCATTTATGAAATTCAAGAGAGACAGTACTGTGTGCATTGTTGGACCTCAATTACTCATTGATTGAGAAGCAGTTCTTAAAGAACTTACTGATTAAACAAATTACTATTAAGTAAATAGTTATTGAACCCTCAAGTCGGCTAGGAATGACAGGGGAGGGAGAAGACAGCCCACAGTAAAGTGAAGAAGTGGCAAATCAGGTTGGCAAGCAAAGGGTACAGATGATTTGGACAGAAGAGACATTGAAAAAAATACAAAACAGGACTCCCCAAGTGTACTTACACAAAGAAAAAATTGTCTACAGGAAAGGATTATTGGATAAGATCCAGATACCTTCTGGAGGCTTCTGGGAAAAGGACAGCATGAGTGGATACCTCTCTGAAGTGCTTGTACAGTAATCCATGCGCCATAGGGAACACCAGGAGAAATTAGAGGTCTGTGCACAGTTTTAGGGCTGCCATCTCACTCAGTAGGTTGACAGAGACCTGGTGGGGTAGCTCACACGGCTGCAGTCCTGTGATGGATAGATGTAGGCTCTTTAGGAGGGACAGAATAAGGGGAGGGGGATTTGTCCTGTATTTGAGAGCAGAAGGAACACATGGAGCTGTGTCTGTGCACAGGAGAGGAGTCAATCAAGAGTTTATGGGTCAGGATTACAGCACAAATCAACAAGGACAACATTTGTTGGTGTTTTCTTCAGGCCACTTGATCAGGTAAAAATAAATGAGGCCTTCTTCAGACAAAGGGGGAAAAACCTGATACTTACCGGCCCTGGTCCTTATGGGGAAATACAATTAACCCAGAATCTTATGGAGGGACAACCCAACAGGACTCAAGCAATGCAGGATGTTTCTGAAGTGTGTGACTGACAGCTTCCTCGTGCAAGTGAATGATTGCACCATGAAGATGAAAGATGGCCTGATGATCTCTGATACTTATAAACAAGGAAGAGTGGTTTGGGCCTGTCAAAGCTGGCTACAGTCTTGGATTCAGTGATTTTTTAAGGCTGGTGTTAAGGCAAGCAAAAGTGGCAAAAGTACTTACAGTTGATGGCAGCGATTAAAGAAGATGGAGCCAGACTTCTCAGTGATGATCAGTGAGCACAAACCAAAATACAAGAGATTCCACTTGAAAAATAAGATTTTAATTTTTTATGTATTACTGTAAGCTTATACAGATTGCCCGGAGATGATTCAGAGTCTCCATCCTCGAGGTATTCAAAACTCAAGTGGATGTGGCCTTGACCAACCTGCTGTCTCTGACCCTGCTTTGGGCAAGGGTCTGGACCAGATGATCTCGGAGGGTCCCTTCCCACCCCCACCATTCTGTAATTCTGTGGTCTTGTTCCTGCTCAGGCAGGCACTCTGACCAGCTGCATCTGCTCTGCTACAGCTAATAGAGCTTCCAACTGTTTCATCTAAACCCCACACTTCCAGCAATAGCACCTGTTCTTTGGTTATTTCTCATCCTAAACAGCAGTTCATGCAGCATATGGGATTACTTAAGGACCTTGTTGCTCAAAGGAGAATGCTTAGTTCTTACTTTCCCCAATGACCTCTATAGCCCAGTACTGCAAGTCTCCTTCAGGTTAAAGAGAAAATTTACTGAGGCACATTTAGACATAATTAATTGCTCCCAATTTTAATATATATAAAAGATATTAAATTTCCTCTTTTTTTATGACTTGCTCCTTTTGAAAAGTGATGCCTTAAATATTATCGAATAAAATTTTTAAACAGAACAGATTTTGCACCTGGCTTCATTCCGCTTAGTTATTGAGACACTAAAAAAGAAAACCACAGCTTTTTCTTTATTTTCCTTCCTCTGCTTTTCACTGTTATGTTTAGCTATTTGTCTTACAAAACTACAGTTCTTGCCCCTGTACCTGTTCATGGCAGCAGTTTTTAAAATTACACAGTATAACTCATACTGAGTTCAATGCATTTGACTCCTAAATATCATAAAAACACTGTTTTGCAAAATGTTACTGCTTCAAGAGAGAAAGGTATTTTTCAAAGCATTTTCCATCCATTTTCTTCTAAAACTGCTACAGTGCTCTCTGTGGAAAGGGAAGCTGAGTCATGCAATGCAAAAACTCTGGTGCTTTCTGGGATGCCAGCATTAGAGACTGTGCTAAAAAGGGGATGCTGATAAGGTAGATCACGTGTTGTGCAATCAGATGAACATAATTAGCTCTGCCTTGGGGTTACACCATCTTACAGTGGAGGTAAAGCAAGACCTAGACATCAGAGGTCCAAAGGTTATTAAAAACTTCTCTATGTGCTTTGAGCAGCTTGAGACGAGCAATGTAGTTTTGCACTATGCTTTATGTGATGCCTCTGTACCACTGATGAAGGGGTGCTCTTCACTGCTACTTTTCCCAACTCCTCCCCTATTTCCCAGACAGGGTTACGCTTCAGATGCTATCTTGCTTCATGTCATAGATTATGCTGCTGCATGTGAGGCAAACAACTCCATGACTTAATGTAAAATAATCCCTTTGGTGTTCACAACACCCTGCATTCACTGTGCAGCCAAACAAGAGCCAGCCCAAAGGGAAGTCAGGATTGTATGACTAAGGTGAGTGACAGAGAGCAGGAAGCCCTTTTTGGCATGTCTGCCTTAGATCTATTTAAGAACAATGAGCCAAGTTTGAAGAACTTGATCTTCTCCCTGACTATATGTCCTGAGATCCTACATGGCCTGATATTTTCTCTAACCAGAGAAAAGCCAGGAAAAAGTTCTGTCGCTCAGTCTGGAGAACACAGAAATGGTACAATGCAATAAGAGCTAAAGCAGGCAGGTTTGCTGTTTGCAGAACAGCAAACATCACAGCATTTTCACATAGGAAATTACTCAGGTACCAGGGCTGGCAGGGGTAAATGTGGGAGAAATATGTGAACTGTGCAGCACTAGCCAAAAGCCTTGCAGCAGTAGCACTCATTATACTCATGATGATCTTGCTTCACAAGTTTTGTTGACTTGACCTGTCATTCTATGATAGATTTTCTTGACTGATAGACATTTCCCCATGGGATAATCTTATTCACAAATGATGCTGTGTCATTTGCACGGTGCTGAATCAGTCTAAACTTTTCCTGGCCAGTAAATCAGGCTGTCTGCTCTCTGCTGTCTGCTGAGTGAGAGAGGATTACCCTCTCCACTGTGTTTCTTAGATGTTTGTGGGCTTTGGATATAAAACCCAGTATATCTTATCTAAACATTCGTGTAATATTTGATTTCCTATTTCTTTTTCTGAATAGCAATACAGTGGGGGGTCTAAAGACCAGTGGCTACTGCTCTGCCTATGATGATGGCATTTGTGTGAGACGCAATGGGAGGATTGGATTGCATCAATCTGGTCACTAAGGACTATAAAAAAAATTCACCTCCCACACTGTCAGGCTTTAAGTAGCAGATAAATAAATGCCATGTCCCATGCCTGGTTTGGTCTTCAGTATAAGTTTAGAAATAGCTTTTTGCTCTCACTGAAGAGAGAAGGATAATCTCCAACATATAAAGAGAATAACTGGAATGGCTTTGTCCTTGTCTTCTTCCCTCTTTCCCTGTTCTCCAGTTGTGGTCAAGGGCATTAATCTTTTTGGAAGATTCCTGAGAAGAACCAAAAGCTTATATACTAGACACTGAACTAGAACACATGAAATTCTAAATTATTTAGCAATTTTACTAAAGGCATCCTGTATTTTCTCTACCTGCAGTCTTTAAATAGGAGATAGGATAATGAGTCTTATGCCTGTTTGATAATATTTTTTTGAATGAAAAGTAAGTCAGGCTTCAAGACAAGATATTTTTCCAGTCTACAAATGACCTTGCCTTTCACAGGGCTCAGTTTCTGTTTTCTCACCACCTTTTTTTTTTTTCCACTGAAGTTCTGCAATGGTAGCAGTTTTCCTCTGCACCTCATGGCAAGACAGCAGTTTTTTCAGCATGCTAAGCAGGAAACATGGTTCTCTCATTAAGCCTTTTCTAGCCAGCAAGGAAACTGAATGTTTATCTGTCATCTCAAGATATAATAGGAACCATTGATTCCTGGTGCCTGGCAGGGATTATTTTGTGCCATGTAACATGAAAATGAATCTTCCTTTGCAACGTTTAACTAGCAAAGGGTGTGTGATGGAAATGCTTGGAAGGTGGAAACACCAACTGGGGAAAAATATATGTTGTTGAGTGTTGCTGGAAATGTCCTAAAAACTCGTGTAGTTAGAGGGAATTTGTTACATGCCCTTTTTTCCCCAAATATCTTTTAGTCTTTATTTTCAAAAGTTTCTTGAATCAAGCATCACTTGACTAGCATTGTTCAGGATTTCTTTCACCTTCTATTTAGTTCTTCCTGTAATTCTGTCATCATCTCTGTCTTACCTTTGGCCCATCTTAACAGGCTGATATGAAAGGTTGGTCAAATCCCATCTTAGGTTACAATATTGAAAATATTTCTGAGAAATTTTATGGAAATGGAACTTGCCTATCCCATACAATTATCTAAGCAAATAAATCTTCAGGAGGGAGGCCAAACTATGAGAAGATCCAGAGTTTCCA
This sequence comes from Eulacestoma nigropectus, assembly GCA_013397775.1. Classification (NCBI taxonomy): domain Eukaryota; kingdom Metazoa; phylum Chordata; class Aves; order Passeriformes; genus Eulacestoma; species Eulacestoma nigropectus. The sequence continues at coordinate 2,199,287 of VZTE01005755.1, forward strand.
GTGCAAATCCAAGTACACTTTTTTAATCAACAGTAAGGATTTAACGGAGTATGTGAAATTCAGATGCCTGGGGAGGAATAACAATCAGACACAAGGAACTCTTCCTTCAGAACAAGGATTTCTTTTTGGAATTATAAATGCATAAAAACAATCTGGGTACAGCTTCCTTACAGAAAATTATTACTTAAAAATGGCTGTTAAAAATTGTTACTTTTCAAATAAAATTTGATTTTGGAGGGAAGAATATTATATTCAAGCATAGAGCGAGGGCTATTTTGAAAAACAAAGAAATATGTGGAAAAAAATAATTTTTGGAAGAAAACAGTTAATCATCTATTAAAATAAAAGTGGTTTTAATGGGAAAAGACAAACATCTATTATTAGAAGTTATTGAAGTTAGAAGTTGTTCAGTTCAGTGTTGTTATATGTATTGCTGGTGGGGATAAGGCGATTATTTAGCATTCTAAACTGCATTTTAAGGACTTCATATTGATGTGCCATGCTGTTGAGAAGCATTGTTGTGGTATTGAAGCTTACTTAAGGCTTTCTCATTCTTTTGTCCTTGTGTGCCATTGCTGGTAGCAGTTTCAGCTTTGACAGTGTTTCAGATCCATTGCTGAACAAAGATACTGCAGAAAAGCAAGGAACTGTAATCGCTATTGATGAGGCTGTGCTGTGGTATATAAAGCTGTGGAGTCCTACACAATATACCGGAGTATGATGGAAGGCAGATAAGCCGAGAGAGCTAATTAAATGACTTTTTCTTTTTATCAGGATTAAAATATTGTTATTATTAGCAGACTTTTGAAATGAGAAGTTAGTGTCTACTAGCTGAAATTCCTGCAGCTTTGGGGAGAGTTGCAATATGCCTCTGCTTAGCATGTCATCGACTTGTCTTAAGCAAATTAAAGCTTAACCCTTTAAATAAGGGAAGGGTAGTTCACTGAAAGTGAAACAAAGGTTTACTAAAGAGAACTAGTACCACAGTGAGTCTGTTTGTGTGAGCACTCAGGTGACAAGCAACGAAGAGGAAAAGAGAGAAGGATTCTGAAAGTGAAAATACTTTCTAAAGGAAGAAAAAAGCAGTTAGAAAAGAGGCAAAGTGAGTAGGAAGAAAAATACCATCTCTGAAGCAAAGAATTAGAAAACAGGATCTAAACCCTGCTTTTTTATTTTCTCTTGTGCCTAACATATATGAAATGGGGGAGATTGACAGCTTTGAAAATTAAAGCTTACTGTTTAGGATAATAATTTTCAAATGGGTTCTCTTTATATAGCAGCCCTTTCTTCCAGAATTGTTGTGAAGTGCTTTAATAAAGCAAAGGCAGGCACTGCAACTGGGGAAACATGGAGTGGGGCAGTACCAGCTAGCTCAGCTTAGTCGACCAAAGCATTTCTCTTTGTACTAGAAAGTAACACTTCAAAGTCAGCTGCCTTTTCCCCCAGTTACCCCTAGATCCTCTGGATTTATACTACTGTAATAGAGGTCCAGATTTCAGCAGTCGACTTATTTCATGTCAGAAGAAGAAAGGGATTGGACCAAGACTGAAGACTGAAGATCCAGTCTTGTATTACTCATTTTTCTCTGCAAGAGAATAAATATAGTGAGCTCACTGGGAAAATAATTACTATCTCTATTCAGCTATGCAAGAAAGACCTCCTGCTTCTTTTCTTGGTGAAGTCTGTAGCTCCAGGTTTAGGGAGGGGGAAGAGGGAAGCCCACCTATGGCATCTGCTACAAAGCTGCAGGAGCCCTGGCTCCAGCCAGCCCTTCACACTTGGGAATGTAAGAGGGAGAATTGTTATGTCTTAAACAGAACATTCCAAGACTGCAGGAAATGTGTCCCCATCATAAATGGCCTCTGAGCTTTTCCCAGGGTAAAGCAGTAACTGAAGCCTGTTATGCACCAAGGTGAAAGAGGAGGGAAGTGAATCTCCAGCCATCACAGACAGGGATGTTTATTGGAAGGGAAGAGTTATGAATTTAGATATAATACTATTTCAATTGTAAGGAACATTCCTACAATCCAGATAAACCACAAGTGACGTGTGAATCAGCTTCCTCAGTCCTGTCAATGTGAAAGCTGTTCTGCCTTCCAGCCCTGCTAAGTGCAAACACTGGGCATGGAGAGTAGATGCTTGGGTTTCCAAAGGAAGCATCAGAATTTCCAGTGACTGTGGAACCAATCCAGACTCACTGGAGCACACACTTCTTTTGGCAAGAGGTCTTAATGTGTTTTGGGTGGGCTAGAGGGGCTGCAGAATCTGAACAGTGTGTACAAGTGGACCTTGCACTGCCACAGCATTTAGGAAATCTCTCTTCCATTCCTTCTTTCACTTCAAGGCTGTTGTGTGTGACCCTGAAGATTTTATTTTATCTATTTTGGTCCAGCTCGTCCCTTTGGACGGAAACCTCAGTCAGTTTGTGAAAGCCTCTCATGGAATGTCACCATAGCCCTGTTGCTGCCCCTGCTTTCAGAGAGCCAATATTCCTGTCATTGGTAAAAGGCTCAGGTCAGCCTGCTCTCTATTCAAAAGACAAATGTCTGAACCCCCCTTAAACAGAGGCCTTGTGCTGGCTCTCTGCTCTCTGTATTCCACTGTGTGCTCTTTATCCTTCAGAAAGAAAGAAAACAATCCATACATGCCAGAAAGACAAATGCAAAAGCAAAACATTTCTATTTGCTTGGGTTAAATGCATAGATCTTGAATTGTTTTGGTCCATTTAAACATTACAATACCAAAACCCGCAATCAGCTCCTCTGGATAATTTTAGAAACTGTCTTTCCTAAAGCCAGCAGTGGTACAGCAGCGTGAGAGTAATGAGCAATGACAAATTATTTGTGCTATTTCCAAGGGAAACTGTTGGCATTAACTTGATGCAGAGTCTTTGTTACCTTATGAATAAGAAGTGCAGTTAATATATTATACTCCATGTGTCTTCCAACCCTACCCAGAAAATAATTACACTTTATGGAAAGTTAAGTAGGCAGCAAACTAAGCAGTATGAAAACCGTACATAGTAAAACTCCGTTGGCTGCAAACACTGAACAGTTGTTTTGTCCTTCTACTTTGGAGAACTTCATAATTATACATTTAGTGCTACTGAGAGATCCACTGTGCAATTACACAGCCCAGCAATAATGGCACCAGTTACTGTGCAAATACAGGGAGCCACAGGAGATTAAAACAAATGCATCAGCAGCAATATGTAGAAACAAGATGAGAACAAGTAGTGGGACCAGGTGTTACTCTGGTAGGGAGTTTCATGGGGGTTTGTTCAGTTAAGACAAGAGCATTAGGGCAGTGGCTTTGTCCTCCAACAGACATGGCTTTGGCCCAAAGCCTCCAAAGGGAGTTGGTCTGGTTTGGTAGGAGCCATGGTATCAGCTGACAAGGGGATACACTGCCAGGGCCATTCAGTGCACAGCCTGTTTTCTGGCTCACATGGGTCTGGGAAGAGGTCTGAAGGAGGTGTGGGTCCTAAAGGGATTGAAATAGAATTTGTACCTTAAAACCCACCTATTAGAGCATGAAGAGAATCCCCACTTCCAAATTATCTAAGCATCTCACAGTCATTATTAAATCCATTGTCACAATGCCTTTATGACGCAAAGTGACCGAGATATTTCACTTAACCTTTAGGTGTCCAAATCTTTGAGCAGAAACTGCCATCTTTCCTTGAATGGAGAGACAAGCCCTTCTGAATGGGACTCCCAACTTTTAGAAGAGCTGTGTGAGGAACAGCTGAAGCTACACTGTGGAAATTGATGAGGAAAGGGGAATTGTTTGTGGAGAACAACAGAGAGTGTCTAAGTACTGGGTCACAGGACAGCTCCTAAACCTTCCTAAGCCTAGACCAACCTTCACAGACTCTAGGTTGGTGTCCAACTGTACATCTACATTGACTCTGCTCTTTGCAGTTTTCTAGAGCTACATAACTTCTTATGGAGCTTAGCTATAACTTGCTGCCAGACACAGACTGCTGCACACAGACTACATGCTCGCAGCTATGCCTTTCAAGACTGAAAGCTGTCACTGGTTTTATTTTATAACACAGTGGCTCTACTTGCAGTGCAGCTTCCCCAGACTTTTACACTAAATCAACAGTCCACGTAGTCTGTTGATGAGAAAATGAACCTCTAGGCTCTTGTCCAGCTAAGGAGGTGCATCCCAACATCTTTTGTCTACTAGGGAGAACCACAGTTACCAAGAACAAAACTGTTTCCCAGTTGGCAGAGCTTCCACCTCTTCTGCTGAAATTGTGCTGAAGTCAAACAAAAAGCAGTTTCCACAGGATGGGAGCCCAGCAGAAGAAGGAAACCTGGCTCAGCAGCTCTGGAGTTGCTTCACAGATTTAGGAGGTGGGAAGCTGAGGCCATTTCTAGAGCAACTGGCCTTCTCTTTTTGCTCCTTCTATCTTTCTTTGCCCTGAATTGCTTCCTTTCTGAACGGGAGAGACATTTAGACCTTTCAGAGAACCCTCATGGTTCAAGCAGTCTCTTGGGCAGTTGTGATTTAGACACAGGACGTCTCTTACGGCCTCTCAAAGGCCTGCCTTTTGAAGCAGTTTCTGATTCCTGTGCCATCTCCTTTACCACAAGTCAAAGCTTATTCTCCTCATTTAAGGCCTTGAAAAACACTTTCTACCTCTTTTAGAGTAGCTTTACGTCGTGAAAAGCTGCCATTCCAATTTGAAAATAGCATAGGAAGGAAAAAGACAGAATTTTTTCTGTTTCTTACATCTGTATAATTTAATGTTTCTCAAAAAGACTTCTTTCATTTTTCCATGTAATTTTTGCAAACTTCTTCCTCTGCCTAGTCTGTCATCTCATCTTTATGCTTTTTCTGTTACACTGACTGGCAATGCCTCCTTTCTTTCTGTTCTCTTAGAGCATCCTCCCTTTACAGTCTAGATTTGCCTCATGATTATGTTGAATACAATTTCTTTCAGAGTACAATAAATCACACTATCCAAACTAGCCATCCTTTCACAACTGTGCCTTGGCTTTTAGATCCAGACAAAGAGCATTCATGTAAGTATACCTTTAATGGAGAGCCGACTGAATGCAAGCCTGACTAATGCCTACAATAAGTATTTAACTTTCTTTAGTGGTACTATCTAAAAAGGTCTGTACTTTCTTTATGGGAAGCTTCTTTCAGAATTAGCTTAAATCAAGCCTGGGAAGAGACGTAATTCGAGTATTCTGCTGCTTAGTTTGCAACTCATCTGTAGACTTATTTTATACAGTCATTATCACATTTATATATCTTACAAAGTTCTGTTAAGATCTGGTTTCTTCACAGGTGGGAGTGGGAACTGCTGTCTCTCAGCAACAGCTTACCAATTCAAATTAAATTAATTTTATTAAAATTACAGCAGCACTCACAGCATACTCAGCTAGTTCATTGTAATAGAACTCTGAGTTTATATAGCCTTTTGTCTAGAAACCCTGATGTATATTACATGACTAGGTCAAATCAGTTCTTCTAATACCCCTGTGAGAGGGGTGAATAAATATACTTTAAAGACTGATTTTCTTCTGGGCTGTGTTTAGTTACTCAGATATATTTATAGCCTTGAAAAAAATACTGAAGTCAGTTTTAGTGCAGAATAAATCCCTAGGTTAATTTTCCAGTGTTAATTTTTTTTTCCTCAGGTGCTTGAAATTTCTGAACTGCAGCACTTGCCAGCACTAAACTAGAGGCCTGGAAGGAATGTGTGGCTGTGTTTCAGAGCTGGAGCTAGTACAGCCTGCCTTTCAGAAGTGCATGACTTGTGCCTTAATTTTTGGAGTTCGGATACAGCTGAGATAGATGAGACTGGACATGCCATCAGCAAAATACTCTGTAACTGTATCTCTGGCTATGTCCTAAAGCTACACGCTTATTTAAAATCAAAGTAAATTTTTTACATCTCCGTATTATATATTTGGTTGGAAAAGTAATCTGGTTGTTCTGAACAAGTGTATTATAAACTGATTATTAAGTTGGCCCAGTTTTGACTGGGTAGAGTTAATTTTCTTCCTGTTTACTAGCTGGTACAGTGCCATGTTCTGGATTTAAGGCAAGAATAATGTTGATTGCAGACTGATGTTTTAGTTATTGCTTAGTAGTGCTTACCCGCAGCCAAGGACATTTCATCTTCTTATGTTGTCCTGCCAGTGAGGAGCTTGAGGGATACAAGAGGCTGGGAGGGGACACAGTTGGGACAGGTGACCCTGACTGACCTAAGAGGTGTTCCATACCATATGTTGTCATGCTCAGCATGTAAAATGGGGGGAAATTTGATGGTGTCACCGCTGAGGAACAGGCTGGGTGTCAGTCAGAGCAACTCTATCTGTTGCATCTCTTGTTTTTCTTGGGTTTTATTTCTCTCTCTTTCTGATATTTTCCATTTCATTACTTCTTCTTATTATTTTATTTCAGTTATTAAATTGTTGTTATATCAACCCACAAGTTTTCTTACTTCCACCTGTCTAATTCTCTCCCTTAACCTGCTGGGGGGGAGACTGAGAAAGCAGCTGTGTGGTGCTTAGTTGCTGGCTGGGGTTAAACCACAACACAAATTCATATTAATTCAGTCAGCAATTGCTTTGTTATTTATCTTTTAAAATCAATTCTCTGGTTTACATTAAAGAAAATTTACCTGTTGTCTTCAATGAGAGTTTGACTATGATTAGTTTTGAGTCTACAATATGTCTCTTACCTCTTTCTTTCCAAAAATTAAAAAAAAAAACCCAAATGCATCAATCCATTTTCATAGACACCTATATTATTTAAAACCACATTTTATATGTATTGTCATTAAATCAACTTAATGCCATTCCCATATCTCATTTATACCTTCATCTCAACTGTTAAAATTGCAATGTTCAGTGCATTCTCCACATTCATTTGATTTGGAAACTACATTGCTTATGTCAAACAAGAATGCTCATGTCCCCATCAGTGGAAACAGTTGGGTATGTTGTTTCATAAACATATGACACAAATCCCCATCTAAATAGGAAAATAAACAGAGTTTGGGTATCAAGGTTGCAGACCAAAGAACATCTACCTGTTTCTCTATTCATCTCTCTTACTGGCACCCCTTCAGGAGTAAATTTAACTCGCTAACCTGGCTAGGAAATAACTGAGAAAGAGTGACAGGATCATTTTCTTCCCCATTAGTGAGCTGAATCAGCTCAGAGAACAATCTGAAAAAATATTACTTCAAATAGTTCAGGTGAACCACATTTTGAAGGTGCCTGTTTTTAACACTGATTTTAAAAGGAGTCCATGGAGTGAGCTCAGAACCAAATGTCTACACTGCAAACATCTGTAACTAGGGAAGATAGACCTCACCTTAAGCAATTCTTGCTTAAGCTGAGCAAACCAGTCTGCCCGTGAATTTCAGACCAAGTCAAACATGCTGACAAGACAAGGCTCCTCAAAAAGTCATGGCTATAACTTTCCTTGGAAACACAGCAGAAACAGGTTCATTGCAGGTATATACCAGCTGAGGTATTGGAATTAGGGTGGGAGACACCTAACTTTACTTCCTCCCTAACACTTCTCTTCAGCCCTGGAACTGTCTTCTCCCAATACTATAACACAATACATTAATTTTCAGGCTACATGCTGCAGGAAGGAAAGAAAAATTCTGGAAATGTATCAGGTGTTACTCTCTTCTGTTCCTCTGTAGAATTGCCTTTGTAATTCACTTTTCATAGAAAAAATATCCATTAGAAAAAAATGTGTGCTTTACATAACCTATAGTTTACTACAACAACAAAAGACTGGATTGAAAAATCAAACTTTGGAAAAGCAAATGCCTTTTTTAAAGGCATGATCATTCTTAATATCAGCTTAATATCAGTGAAGGAAACATCATTGCCTAGTTTAGGTACTGATGTTAACAACTCACTGTCATCATATTTCTTTGGCTCTTTCAGTAACAATTACACAAATCAGTGCTAATTTTGATCTGAAAGAGGAGGTGGAGTACAAGTGGCAGGTAGAAGAATAAAGGGATTGATTAATTTACCAGTTTAGCTAACTCTTCTGTTTCTTAAGAATAAAACAGAGGTACTTGTAGCCTGTTAAATGCCTTAGAAGAAAGCAGCAGAAATGGTTTAAAAAAAAAAAAAATCCAAAACTTGTCCCTTCTTGTCTTTCATGAGAGAAGTGGAAAGCTGAAAGGAAATTAAAATGCATCAGCTAGCATTTTCTAATGAGGAGCTCTTAATACATGTCAGAGCAATGCCATCATCACGATGAATGGGTTTGTGGAGACTGGCCTCTCCAGCATAGCATGTACACAGACCTGCAGTAATCCTTCATGTGGATAACCGTGCAGTGGTTACATAAGTGTTGTGAATATTTTTGGCAGTAGTGAGTTTGCTGTTGGGAAGAAAAATATTACTTGTTTGACATCTAAGTTTAAAAGTATGTTGAGGAGGAAAGAAAGAAATTGTAAGACTTCTTTAAAACTTGTTTATGTAGACAGTTGCATGGAGGACAGTGTGAAAGAAAAAAAAATAAAATCAAATACTTATACTGTGTACCTTATAGTTTTTCTCTCATTTGACACTCCTCTGTGTGAGAAGAAGTAAAAGCAGAAGAATAGGAATAAAGGTTTAGTGAGTGAGTAGGATTTCCACTGCAGACAAGGCAAGATTGATGTCTGGGACAACTCTGATCTTTTAGAGCTCTGCTGAACAAGAAAACTGGGGACTGAAACCAGGAGACCAGTTAACTTGAATTCTTGCACACAGGATGATCCACAGCTGAGGCTGGGATTGGGTGACCAGGGCTCAGAGCAACACAGCTATGCTTTGGTGGGATCCCTGGTGCCTTGCCCCCACAAGTGCCTTGGGCAGGGAAAGGAGGTAGGGGCTCTTTTGCTGCCTTCTACACTCCCTGACTATTCCTTCAATGATGGTCCTGGTTCATCCCCTGTTTTATATGCCCTGAGGGACATGCACTGATCAACTGACACCAGCTAATGTTGGTGTTGGTCATGAGAGGATTGCTTGCACGTCCCATTATGTTATTGGCATATCTGTCACTTGACAGAGGTTACAGAGCACACATCTCTTCCTGTGCCTCCACGAAGACAGCCTTCCCAGTGGAAAGCTGGACACAAGCTGAGGACGTGACTAAGTAATCCTGGAGTTCAGCTGAACTCTAGGGAGCCCAGGAGCTGAATGAATCTACGCCTACGTTTTCAAGTTTCTGGTGTTCCAGACTGGTTACTTTTCCAGTGAAAATGTTCTCTACAACTTGGCAAGAAGCACAGTCATGTTTTATTCCTTTCAAGAAAACACCCACTTAATTTCATTACGTTATTGTTTTCTCTAAGTCCTCATTCTGCTGTAAAGAGAGACAATGCAGTGCAAACAGAGAGAGATAGATAAATTATTGATTAAGCAGCCCTTTGCTGTTTAGCTACAGGCAGTGTCAGTGTGCTTCTTCAGTTCTCTCCTGCCTCTTCCTTGGCAAGCCACAAGCTGCAGATTCCCACTGCATCGAGGGTCCAGAAGAGAGAGAGGGTTGTGCTGCAGGCCTGGAGACAATTAGAATAATTAGAGCACCTGAAGGTCCTGATAGGTTCTTCGAAGGGACATAGGCACTAATATGGGTAAGAGGCAACAGTTTTAGTATACAATCACTTTGGCGCTTTTTGGCCTTGCCTTTACTGTTAAAAAAATAAAAAGACAGGAAAAGATGTCTGAGAAAAAGTGGTTAACAGCACTTGAAAACACAATAAATTTTGTGGATAACTTATCTCCCTATTTAGCAAATGCTTAAAAACGAAGCTGAGATTCCCTGCAGGAGAATTCTCACTTGCTGAGAGGTGTCAGCACATAAACAGTCAGGGGAACAGACCAAGTGGATAGGGTTTTTTTTTTTCTCAGTGGATGATGTAGTTTTGGGTGGAAACAGATGTCTACACCTGTAACAATAAACAAAATAGGAGTAAGGACTTTTTCGCTGGCACTGAGGCCGACTTGCATGGCCCAGCTGCATTTATACTACTTACTAAGTCTCTCTAGCTCTTCTGTACCCTAGGTGGTAACACAAAGAGAGAAGTAACTTTTTTTTCTTTTTTTTTTTTTTAAACTTTCTGAAATGTGAGGTCAGGGTATCAGCCCATCAGAGTGGAGGTTACATAGCACAGCACTGGGTAGCATTTGTTGCATGTGCTGAGGCATCTGAGGCAGAAAGGTTTGCGGGGACAATATGTAAGACCTATACATGGCAGAAAGAGCCAATTTAAAGTTGTTTATCTCTTACTGATATTTATTAGTTCTCTCTAGGGAGATATTTCAGAACAGTTTTTGATCATGGCCTTGGTAGAGCTAGTTGAAAAATTAAGAAAAAAACAGTGAGTGAGCTAGCAGCCAAGCAGAGGAAATGAGCAAGGAGTACAATGCTGACAATCCTGGTTCTTTTTTTTATGAATGTGGATGTACCATGGGCATCATCTGAGCCACTCTGCCCCACACAGATTTAGCTGTCATGTGGTTTATTCCTAGCTCCATCATAAGATCAAGATACCTAAGGTAGATCCATAAAAATCCCATATGTTTTAATAACCTTTTTCCAGACTTATTTCAGATCTTGAAACTTCACTCAGCTGCTTAAACTCTCTAAGTGTTTAGCTTTCTTCTAGAGCATTTTCCATAAACCTCAATGTCTGATAATGAGAGACACACCAGCCCTGACAGGATTAAGCCATTTCAAGTCTAGGTTACTTCCAACTCATGTTTCATCCTGTCGGTCTTGCCTAGGCAGCACAATTCAGGAGACCTAATTCTCTGCCTAATCCAAAGCAAAACACAGAGTCATTTCACTAGAGGTCCGTAAAACCTGGCAGTTTATTCTTTTCTTGTGAGCCATAGTATTTTTAACTATTCAGTCAAAGAGCTTCCAGGGGTGGGAAAGGTACACCTCTGTTCCAGAAGAGGGTTGTGAGGATAAATGAGCCATAAAGGAATAGAAAATATCTACTGGTTAAACTTGCAGTTGACAGAAGTTTGGTGACACAGAAGTAGTGCAGACAGCTGGATTAAATGGAGGAAGAGGAAAAGCACCTTATACTTGCAGAACTGGAGACTTCTGGAAAGAAATAAATTAAAGAAAGACCTTGGAGTTGTACTTACCTCAGTATGGACTCTCAGTGTATTTCTGTCATCTGAAGGATTAAAACCATTCTTGATGTATGAACAGGGAATCCCTTCAAATATGGTTTCTAATCACATGGCAGTGATACTATATCACTGTATCTTGCCAACCTGTATTGTCCATGTCAAAAAGAGTGCAGATATACTTGTACTTGAAAGGATCTCTGTAAAATGATCCACAGATTAGAAAGAACATTACAACATGAAGGTAGATTCTGTGCTTTATTGAGCTCCATTCTGTGCTGAATTCTGATGATGGAAGGAGGTGGTTTTTTTTCCTGCCCAACATTTCTGGCAGAGGAAAAACAACATTCAGCACCTGAAAACCGAAGTTATAAAAATTAAGACATAAAATCCTATTAATGAAGCTAATTAAAACTTTGAAATGTTTTATTCAGTCCATGCCTCTATACTTGGGAAGGATCTACTGTCTCCTGATGTCTTTCAAACGAAATTGAGCGTCAGTCAGAAGAGAGATGACTTAATCCAGCTACAGTTTGTACAAGTCTCATGGCCCCTTCTGGCCCTGGAATGAATTAATGCAGATCTACATCTGTGAATATTCTGCTTAGTTCTGGTTTTGGCCACAGAGTGGGCAGAAAAACATACAAAGTCCTCAGAATACTGATAACACTTGTGGCTTACTGTTAAGACGGCAGTGAAAATCAAAGCTCCTGTGTCAAGCCTGTAGCCAGTTGCCCTCAGGGTAAAGGAGTGTGAACATGGGCTCTAGACAAACAGAACTGAGTGAAAACTAGAACTTTAAATTTTTAGTAGAAAAAAATAGCTTCTGGAAGTTTGCATTGCATGCTTATGAAGTTACTGTGGAGTAATATGTATTCGTGTTAAATCTATGAATAAACTTGTGCTATAAGGTTCTGCTGCTGTTAATACTTAAGGCCCCATGAACTGGAGTGTTAATGAACTCTTGAACCCTTATTAGTGTGAAATGTGCTAAGTGTGTCAGGCAGGGGAGAAAGACAATTAATGGGCTAGTGGATGACATCCAGGTTAGGGAAGGCTCAGTTAACAGGAAGTCAAGAGCATGGAAGATGAGACATCATGCATTGTCAGGAGCCAGAATTTTTTTCCCAGCATTAAATCTTGTCTAATTTAGACCATTCAAGAACTACTAACAAGCTGGTTTGGTCTACTTTTTAAAGGCTCCCAAACTAAGGAGGTGTCTCAACATTTCTGTCTTTTGCTTTTTAGAATCCCAAAGTTTACTTTAAGAATAAAATTTTGAAAATAGAGCACTTTAATCTGAAGACAAAAAGAGGAGATGAAATTTACTTAAATTCTGATGCATAAATCTCTTACATATAAATGTAGGTGAATCTATAATTTCCACATATACCTTCTTCAGTATTTCCATGTTCCCCTTTCTTTATGCTACAGAAATTTAATAGAAATGCTAAATCAGTTCATGTGATCTATCTTGTAGTAAACTAAAAAGACAGATGAAGAGGTAGATTTCAAACTATTTTGGGCTGCGAGCATTGATACCCCTGCAATTTCTCTCTCTTTCTCTAGAGGGACACAGGAGAGTGATCTGAGACTGCATGGCTGACCTCTGTATGGATGTAAGTAGATGATATTTGATGGCTTGTGACAGGCATAGTCTGACAGCAAAACAGCTATTCCCTAAAATGACAGTGCTTATTCCACTGCATGGTTTGGGCATTTGAGTGGTTGGGCATCATCCTGACTTTTAAAAATCACTTTTGTTTTGTGTTTAATTCTGTAATTGTGACACCAGTTGCCCCCTTGCTCCCATTTTAATAATCTCCCTTGGTCTTCAGCCATATGAAACTAAGGAATAGGAAAGATTCTATGACAAGGTCAGATGTTTAGGATTTTCCTCGCCCTGAGTCATATCTTCACCTTTATAAACACACATTTCTCACTAAATTAATCACTCTCAAAGAGAATAAAACTCTGACCAACAGGGAATATGCTGCCTTTCCCTGTTCCTAAAATACTGTACACAAAACGGGCTCAGCTTTGTTGCCATGGTTGTCTGGAGCCAATGGGAAGAAGGTCCAGGAACATTTCCAATGTGCTTCCTGAGCCAGCCATTTAGAAGACAGCATTCACTTTCCATGCTCTGGAGAGAAGTAAGTGGAATTGCTGTTAAAATATGAAGTAGACGTGGGTTTTGGATCTGTTCCTCTTCCCTGCTTTTCTAGAGCTTTCCGTATGACAATCTTTCTATGTGTCTCAGTGTCTGAATGGACTCAAGCACATGTGTTTTGCTTAATCAGCAGGTCAGGGTGATGTGAAGACAATCCACACAGCCCCTGAGAGCTCAGAGCTCCCAGCAGCAGGCTTGCATTTGACAAGCAAGTTTGAATTTACTTCTTCGTGCAGCTGTTGAGGAGATTTTAGTCTCTGAGTTTATCATGCGACTCCTGAGCTCAGAATTCACATGGAGTTTAAAAATCAACGAATTAATTTAGTGTCTTGCAAAAAAAGTACATAAGGAAAGTCAGGGAACATTTGGAAGGAGAAGTAAAATATAGCTCTGTCCTTGATCTGCTGTATGAACTTAGGTGAGTTATTTCATCCTCAGTCTGTTTCTCTTTTATCTTCCTTGGCTATTCAAGTACAGGCTGTCTTAAGACAAAAACTGTCTCTCTCTATTATAGTCAGACAGCTCCTTGCACAACAGTGTCTTAGTCCCTAACTATGTATTTGATGTTTAGTAATGAAAATAAAAAAATTATCTTACCACACTGCTAACACATTTAGTTCTGTAAAATTCAAATTGAGCCAAGTTTTGTTATAAAGGCTTTGTTACTAAAAAGTCATAAATGATTTGGGCTAAAATGGCTAACTGTTGTATGCTTCTATCTACTCTTAGATGAGATTCTCCAAGGAAAAGGTGATTGTCGCCATTGCCAAATAGGTTTTTTGGGTAACAGGAGGAACAATATGTTTTCCTGTTATGAGCAAGCACAGGTACATTTGGATAGTTTTAATGGATTGATAACACACTGAAATTAGAGAGGTTACCCAGGAAGTGACACTCATTATGATCCAGGACACTCTAGCACACATGTCCTTTAGGCTAAGGATAAAAGTGTATAAATTTATGAGCTATTCCAGGCAAACTAGCTCTGGAAACAGAAGAGAAATAACCAAGTAAGTGTGTCTCTGTACCCTGGTTAATTAGCATTGCCAGCAGACCAGGGTAATTAACTTTTGTGCTGTGATGAATTAATACTGTCCTGTGTGCAGGGTTCAATTGGATATCTCTGCCAAGCAGTGGGTAACTTTATGTAAATGTTCCAGCTAGTCCAGCATGATGCACAGCACAGATCCATCGAAAATCAAGCTGCAAAGACTGATCAATCTCATCTTTGAGATGCCATTTATCTGTGAAGTTCAGCTAGGAAAGTGTTCACCTGCTGCTACATTACCCTGATGTTTAAATACATTACAGGGCTTTCCAAACTTCATTTGAAACATCAGGTATGAGAAAGTGCCAAAAAGCTTAATAACAGGTGAGAGACAGTGAAGTCGTACTTGTTTCAAAAAACATTTAGGTAATGATTCAGGAGGTAGAAATGCTCCAAACTGCTCAGCTTTCAAGCATGACTGCTTTTTGACAGATAATCTCACAAGAGAAATCAGGCAGAAAAGACACAATCACCTTTTCCTACCAGCAGACGGACCATGTTGAGTAAGGATAGTGATGTAGAAGACTCTGAGGTTGATGTATCAGACCTGACAAACACATTGTATGGAGTATGGTATATTGTGTGGCATGTGTGTATTGGAGTTGACCTTTTAAAATCAGAGTAAGAAAGAACCATGGATCTCAGCATTTCACTCATTTTGGAAGGCATGAGTCTCACTAAATGTAGACATCCATACTGGAAATGTCTACATCTGAGCTAGTCACTCTCAATTCAGTGAAGATTAACTTTCTGAGTAGAATACAGATAGTGCAAAAGAAACCATCTAAACTAGTTCATAGAGCTCTCTACAGTCAGGCCTATTTTAATTTCCCTTGTATTAGAGGAAATAGCTCCGAATTATTAATTTACATCAACAGGTCTGCTAACACTGCAGATGTTGAATATTATGTCAGATAAATCCCACTGTCTGATTTATTCTCATCTGATATTCATGAATAGAATAGCATAACAACCTGCATTACTGAAATGCGGTAGTGATAAATATGAATGAAGAGTAAAATCTATGCCTTATTAGATGATAATAAATACTCTTGGCCACACCTTATTTTTTTTTTCCCTGAGAGAAAACATGTGTGTAGCAATAAAGGTGTATGGAAGAAGATACACATATTTATGTATAGAGCACAGCATATAATACTTCCTAAAACACAAAAAGGTGGCTAGAGGAGGACTTCAGTGGATGGAGATTCACAACAGCTGCCCATGCAAAACCACCTCTGTGGTCCATTATCTCATTAAGAACCAGTCCAGGTTCTCTGCAATAAGAACTGTTCAAGGGTATACAGTCAGTTTGAAGGTGCTGTCATTAGACACACACTCACGTTCATCCTCTGCTGTCAACAGAAAGGAAATCGCACCTTCATAGATCACTTCAGAAGATCTGAGATGTGAGCACCTGTTGAAAATCTGTGTCCCTCCACTGACTGTGCAATCTATGCCGACCTTTGTTATGAAAATTCTCTTGTCTACTATATCAGTCTTTAGATAGGATGGCAGTATATTAACTTTGTTAATATACATTAGTCCACATTATCCACTGTAATGTAATGAGGTAGTGAAATTTGGTATGGTTCATGCTTAAATAAAACAAACTAAGGGACAGACCAAGCCTGGTAAATAAGTATATTGTTTCTTGGAAGCTTAGAGCGGCCCATGAAGGATAAAGGACACTCCTGGAAGAACAAGATAACACCAGAGCTCTAGTCCCTCTAGAGTCATAGAATCATTTACGTTGGAAAACACCTCTAAGAACCTTGAGTCCAATCATTATTCCAGCACTGCCAAGTTCACTACTAATCCATATCCCCAAGTGCCATGTCTTAGAAATACCTGCAGGGATGGTGACTCAACTACTTCCCTGGGAAGCCTGCTCCAAGTCTTGACAGCATTTTTCATGAAAACATTTTTCATGAAAACATTTTTCCTAATGTCCAATCTAAACCTCCTCTGGCACAACTTGAGGCATTTTCCTTATGTCCAATTGCTTGTTACTTGAGAAAAAAGACTGATCCCCACCTGGCTACACCCTCCTTTCAGGCAGTTCTGGAGAGCAATAAGGTCCCCCCAAGCCTCTTTTTTTTCCAGGAGAAACACCCCCAGCTCCCTCAGCTGCTCTGCATCAGACTTGTGCTCCAGACCCTTCCCCAGCTCCGTTGCCCTTCTCTGGACATGCTCCAGCCCCTCAATGTCTTTCTTGCTGTGAGGGGCCCAAAACTGAACACAGGATTCGAGGTGTGTCCTCATGAGTACCAAATACTGGGGAACAATCACTGCCCTGGTCCTGCTGGCCACACTATTGTTGTTTCTCTAACAAATCTTTGAAACCCTTCCAGCATCGTCTGGCATCACAGACAAGTAATTATATAGAGAATGACTCCAGGGATGTCTAGATCTATAGACAAGCAGCAAGAATGCTGCAGAAATACGGTTGCAAAAAAAATCTTCGCAAAGTTTTACCAATATTAGTAACTGGTAGTATGGGTGTGGGTGATTAGTCAAATCATATTTACCTAAATAGTTGAAGGGTATAAGAACCCTACATAAAAACACAATCAGTAAATTTGGCTGGGACACCTGATACACATGAACAAATATATACCTTTGTAAATCTGTACTTGACATTCTAGCCTCTCTCCTCGGTCAGCAAGAGTCACTTGTGAATTTTCATAATATCTTACTTTAGTAGCTAATTAACTCAAGTAAGATAAATTTGAACCAACAAGAGTAGGGGATTTGCTAAATCACAAATAATAAAATTGTTACATAATCTAAATTACAACCAAGATTACCTAGACAGAACTGGAGTGTTTGGACTACAAGGCTATCTACCTTTCTATTGTATGTCTTTGTGTGTGTAATGTTATCACTCATAATTAATTTTATTACCAAAATTAAACAGGCCTTGTACATGTGTAAGGAAATATGTTAGATAAAATCTTTTAATGCACTGAGCTCAGATTTGTATGAACAGAATTTGATTATTCAGTAGAAGCAAGGTATACATTTTTTTAATAGTGAGCTGAAATCAGCAACACCGGGAAAGAAAAATGACTGAATCAGACCCCAGGTTTCTAATGATTCAAAAAGATAAGGAGGGTTTTTTTCATTCTACATTATTAATAGTATTTTTGCCAAATACTTTTCAGAGTCTGGGTATTTTTAAACTCTACATTATTCAGTGGTAAAAGAAAATAAAAAAAAAACCCACCAAAAATAAACCACAAAACAAATGCAGAAACTGCTATTTCCTCCTGCACATAGTTAACAAATTGTGTACCATCTCTTCAACTTTCAGTTTTAAGCATGAAGTAATATAATCCACAAAGGCTCTGTACTGTATAAAACAGAGAAACTGGAACACTAAGCCATTCCATACATCACCACCATCCCTCATGTGGCAACCTGATTATCTGCTGGATAGTAAATAGAGTTAAAAATTCTTAATTTTGTACTGAAAACTCTTCTTTCCAACCAGAAAATACACTTTTCTCTCTGCAAGCAGTAAAGAAGAGTCTCTGAAACTGTTATTGAATACTTAGTGGGCTGTAGGCCTGACAGTGGAAATAGAGACATACTCAGGCAATGCTTATTTCACCAATATTCCTGAGCCTGTCAGAAATTGGAATGTAATACCTTCGACACTCTACACTTTAGCCCTTCAGATGGGCTAAGCAAGGCGCTGAGTGGGGTGCAATCACGACAACCGATGGGAAACATCTGGTGGAAAGATTTAGGTGGAATAGGCCACCTGAATCTGGTCCATACAATGTGATATTCCAGGAGCAAAATTACTTGGCAGATTTCTGTGTTTACAGCTAAAGGTCGTACTCTTTCTCACAGCTTGTCCAAAGTGAGAGCAGGCAACAGTTCATATGCAGTTTGATGTATGTTCCCAGCTGACACGAGCCAGAGCAGCCATCGGAAGCAGTCCTGAGCCACTCTCACTCTATCTGCTTATTTGTGGCCGCCTTCCACTCTTGATCTTGTGTTGCATCTTGGTCCATGTATTTGAGAGTTGTGCAATGGAAATGACCATGGAACTGATCAGACTGAAGAATTACCCATCCACAAAAAAAAAAAAAAGTTAATTTTCTCCCTTCTATAACTCAGTGTTTAAAGTGCCCTGACCTTGTCTGTTATGCAGTCAGTTCCTTTCCAGTGTAAAGGTAAGATATACTATGATTCCTTTTTTCCTTAAGATACATATAAATTCAGAGGGAGGGACTGAAGCTCAAGGTGACATTGCCCCAATCACATTATTTGCTACATGGCTTGTTGTGTTGCAGCATTACAATTGCTAAGGTTTAACATGTCAGATATCTGTTCCTTCACCTTCCAGTATTCTATTTGATTTCTTACACAGTGCTTTTGCCTCTCTGAAAAACAAATCTGGAAATGAGAGCCACTGATTATTAGTGTATTCCTGCTCTCAACTTCAAATTAGCTTCCAGGCTTTGCATAGCAAGACCCAAATTATTCATGTAAGAAAACCAAGAAGTGATTTATTATCATGTCTGATTTCCAGTGAAGAATTTTCTTCAACTCACTCAGGAAGGAGGCTTTCCTATTTTAAATAAGATAAATTACAATTGACATTGGAATTCAAAACATTACTCCAACCTTTCTAGTTCTTTTGGTCATACAGAAACGAAGCCCATGAATTACATTGACAGCAATGTTCATTAACAGTGTTTCTGAGCCCAGCTTGAAAAATCTGAAATCCTTTGCAGAGACTCATCTCTGTCTATTCCTGCAACACTAGAGCACTTTCCTTTCCTTGGGAAGACAATAATGGTCTTTGTCTCCATCTTACACAGGTGATGTCTAGAGTGGGTTGGGAGCAATCTGTGGGAGAAAAATTTTTGACTGCTATGTAGAGATAAATAGAACAGGGAAGGTTATGCTTTTGGAACACACACATGGAATACTGACATGCAGTGATGAACACCAGTGTTTTAACCACACCTTCCCTGTGATAAACAGAAAAACCATCTTTTAATCCAGACCTGCACAATGTGCAATTTCATGGAAAATATGATAACCTACTGCTGGTGTAAGGCAAGAGGTTGATGAAATAAGTGCACTTTTAAATTGAAGATTTAAGGAGAGAAAGATGGCAATGGAACAGGTTACTTTGGGAATACAGGAGCTAAGATCACTTGTGCTAAATGGTAGGAAGCACTCTTTAAAACAAGTGAAGACAGATAAACTGTCTTGAATGTCTGTTCCTGTTCTGGAACAGAAGGAAAATCTCCAAAGTAGTACAGAAGAAAGTGAAGGAGCTCAGACAAAGCAATATATGGGGATGGGAGACTTGTGACGAGGACATTTCTCTTAATATACATCCCTCAATAGCCCCCTCTCCTTCCTCTGTCTTGATTTTTGACACCACAGACCTTCTCACCTTCCATCTTGAGAAGCATGAATAGAAAGATGGGGTTGATCCTACTTATCTCCATGTAGGTTCTTCTTCATCTCTTGCTGTGGATATGTTGGATAGCTTTGTGGATGACAAATTGGTGATCTCAGTACTCTAGAGGTCAGCAAAGAAGCAATGGTTGCAGCTGTCGACTCTGGAAGAGACTGCTCTGAGTTTAGGTATGTCCATGAGAAAGGAAGGGATGTAAGCTAGGGCATGCAAAGTTTGGTGGCCTAATTCACCTACTTCATGATGTCATCTCAGATAGGACCTTTGGTATCTTAAGAAAAAAAAATCTTAAAATTTCTAGTCATGCCTAAGAAAAGAAAATTTCTTTCCAGAAAGTAGTCATTGAGTTTCTTAATTTGAAATTACAAATATTCAAACCTGAGTTAGAATTAAGATTAAATAAAACAGCTAAACTATACATGGGTGACTGCTATGTGAGCACCTAAGTGCCCAGTTAATATTTTAAAATTCTTCAAAGCTTTAGAGCAGGGTGAAGATGATTAGACTATCAGACTTGTCTGCTGTTCTGAAAAAAAAAGGAAAAAAAAGGGAAAAAGACTCATCCATTAATCAACCTTTGCCCTAATAACCTAATGGAGCTCTAAAACAAATGGGAATTTTGCTATTCACTGTAACGAAATGTGAATCTAACCTGTAGCTTCACTTACAGTAGAGCCTGGATGCAGCTTTAAGATGTTATATAAAATGTCTTTAAAATTGGTCTAATATTGTTAGACCAGCTTCTTGCAGGATATATCTATTATTTCTCTCCTGTTTTTTGCTCTTACCCGTTTGGCAGTCTAGAATTTTATAGATTGTAATATCTCTCAGGCAGTGGCTATGTCCTTACTCATACCTGCCTGCAGAGTATGTGGCACATTTTATTCAATATTGTAACCCAACAAATAGGAAATAATATTTTCTGGAATTATGCTTGCATTTCAATTAGCTTGTAAATGTCTTTGAAATCCTTAATGTGACAATACATTATATATAGGAAAAAGTAATGTGTGTCAAATTTTTTGGAGACTCACAGCCCAAAAAAACCATGTAGGTTTTGTGTTTAAACATATAGACTATGTGTCTAGACATAGATTACCACTCAAGGAAGGCACTTAAGTGGAACCAAGGAGATTAAATAACTTTGGTGATTCCAGTCTGCAGGGACTGCCTGATCAGCATATGGCTGAAGGCCTTATCAAACTGAAATTTACAAGTATAGAGTGAAGACTGTTTCCAAGCCCTGAGGGCTTGCATGCTAAGCAGAGGACAGTTAGGCAAGGAATAAAACAAGATCTAGTCCAGGCCTCTTTCAGGGGACACTGGTTTTAAATCCATTTAGAATGACAAAGACACAATCATTTCTCGTAAGATGCTGTTTCATCAGTAGCTTTCCATGTGTGGGCATTCTCACTGAGAGGCATTTTTTACCTTTTATGCAGAAAATTTCTAAACATGAAGAAAAGCTAGCATGAGAAGGAAGCATGAACTGACATGGGTAGTAAAACCCAAAATGGCTAAGAGAAGACTGTGATTATTCTCCAACAGCAGATATAAAATCTCACTGAGTTGTGGTCCCTCTGTGCTACTTCCATCTCCTATTAAATCTGATGCTTTATTTTTGATTTAGAAATGTTTACAGGTAGTAAGGAACAACATTTCGTCAACATGGTAAAGTTGCAAAAAATCAATCACTTCCTTTCTCTGGTTTTCTAGAGCGGAGTTTCTAACCCTTACCTAAAATTGTAGTAATTTCAAGGACAGAGTTTGGAGGCAGAAACTGGAGAAGACTCAGACTACCTCTCTTCAGAGACAAGAATCCATTGCACAGACAAAAATGACATAAAGTCTTGTAATATAACACCTCTAAATTCTCAGATGTAAGTAGAATGGACCTGTTTCTAGCAACTAGCTTAGGTGCTCCTTTTAAAATTACCAGTAAATGGGGAGTTATAACTGCAGTTTAACATGCATGTTCTGAGTTGCCCTCCCTAGCTATCTGCCTTTTTCTTCTGAACTTTGTAGTCAAGGCTCTAAACTCAGCATCTCAGTCTGCTACTGAATGCTTTATGTGGTAATGCTGTTTTGAAGACTTGAATGAAATCCCCAGATTCACTCAGTTGTTAGAAGTTAAGCAGGTGCAGAAAAGATGGCAGAACTAAAGGAATCTTCTTTTACTTCATGCTTTCAAGGATTGTTGTTTTACTGCAATATGTAAACGCACTTTGGGAAATTTACATGTTGGCAAATGCTTGAAATACTTTATACTTTAGCAGCAGTATTTATGATTGAACCCTGGAGTGACCTTGAGTGAGTGACTGAGAGGCCATAACAGTCACAGACTATTTCAGGGAGAAACATGCAAACTTGTCCTCACAAAATTCAGTATTTTTCTCTCTTTAATTATTTAATTTTGAGAAGCTAGTTATAAAGTTATAAAAATTCTGGATGGCAAGTAGACCATTGTTCTTTTCAGCTCCACAGGGAGACAGCAGGAACATCTGCAAGACAGTACCTCCCACCAGGCTGAACAAGGCAGGTAATGATGAGAAGACATATGAGAATAATTATACCAAACACAATTTCAGAAACACAACTGGGGAAATTCCAGAAGGCTTGATAGACCTGAAGTGTGAGATTCCACTGTTCATTAGGAAATCTGCAGAGTTCCTGTGTGTTTTGTGGACTTGTATGTCAGTTCTGCCAATAAGCCAGGATAGAATTTGGCCCAAAATCTGTCTTGTTAAAGGTGTAGGTGATGAAGGAGATGTCTGTCAAGAATTCCAGAGTAAGAAACTATGGGCATGTGCTCTCTGAGGAAGGGTCATTATCCTTTTCCACAAAAAGAAAACGCTGAAAAATTTTCTGACAACCTCTGTTGAAAACTGAGTATTAAGTTTTGAAGCCTTTTATTCTTCCAGTGGAGGCCTGTTCCCCCACTGCCTTGCAAAGTCATTTACAGCTTAGGCTGTACATGCAACATAAAAATAGACTTCAATTTATTGCTGAGTAACAGCAAATACAGTGCAATGGAGAAACAGTTGTGGCAACTGTTTAAAGCCCAGCTGAGCAGGACGCCATCAGAAAGGTGCTGACAGCACTGTTGACATTGATGCTTTTTGATGAAGTCTCCGTGACATGAATGACTCCACTTACTACTCACAGCTGCTGTCCCACTGTCGATGTAACAAGACACAGGTAACTTCTGTGCATTGCTGATTGTCAGCAGGTGTCAGGGATTTTCAGAGGAGACCCAAAGCAACTGGTAGCAGATAACATATTTGAGAAGAAAAAGTAGGTCATGCCCTGATGCTCCTTCCATGCCCACTCACACCTCCTGCATCCTCCCCAGTCCATGAAGGCTCTCTGCTGGAAATATCAACAATTGGACACAAAAAAGCAAATAATGTGGAACTAAAGAATATTAATTAGGATAGTGTGTCAGCAGCAAGCGGCTAGAGACTAATCTTGCCTTAAGAGCCTGCTGCTCCTTGACTACAAGTGAGCTGACTGCTGACTTGTCCAATAACTCTTCTGTAAACTGATACTGTGAGCAGAATTGCCTTGAAATTCCTAGATATATTTCATAATCAGAAAATTTTGACTAGCTGAAACTAGGTATCTCCCTTGAGAATGTAAGTATCAGTGTGAAAATTGGATATGGTTTCTGGTCAAAATATAAATCCTCCCAAAATTTAAAAACAAGTTTGAAAAGTAAAGGTCTTGCACATGGCTGTACATGAAGCTGAACAAGAAATGGGAAATAACATATCTGAGAGAGCAAAAAATTCTTCTACTTCTCTCATATCTCTGTTGGATGCTCTCACCACTGATTCTTGGAAGAACATGGCTGAGATTGTTTCTGTTTCAGGATGCTTTCCACAGTGTCCAAGAATGATTTTTTAAACACAAAAACATGCCTTGAATGAGAAGGACTATTGGCTGCTTACCCTGCACAACAATAATAGTTCCCCTCCCAGGAGTCTTAAGTTTTAGTGTAACAAATACTGAATTACACGAGGCCACAGATATCATGCACTAGCTTGAGGCTATATTTGAGTCTAAACCTGCCCTGTATCTTCACTCCAATAGAGATGCAGGTAGCTAGCTACTCAGCCATGAGCTGGAACTGACCTGTCAGACCCACTGGAGCAGAATCCTTGGAAATGAACTAACCCTTGGCAAGAACACTGCCCTGTGTCTGCCCGTGGTGTAAATGGTTTCTGTAAGAGTTTCATCTGTCTTTGTAGCCATTTTGTGTGACAGTATAGACTTTTCTTAGCATTTTAAAGAATATCAGAGTACACTACAGATTATTCATCTACATAGAACATGGGATATGGAAAATTATTGTTCTTCTCACCTCTAGGAACACAATGATGAAGTGAACCTTTTCCTCCTTTTTTTTAAGTCCTGTCCTAGTCTCCCGATTGACACTCTGCTCCACATGAAAATCTAATATCAAAGATTAGTTGACAATTAGACATACATTTTTGTGTTTGATAGACTCCAATGGATTATATTTCAACAACAGAAAAGATCACCTTCATCTGTCTTTGAAATTTTAAACATAAAAGAAGTGAGAATATTCGTTATTCTGCAATACTCCTACTTGTTGCTATGACTGATATGAAAAAGGAATTAGAACCTCCAGAACAATCTTCCTTTCATAAACTTGTTTCTTGCATTTCTGATTAACACTGTGCTAATTAAATATGCAACTCAGCATGATGCATGAGAAATTAGCAGAATTCTAACATTAAAAATACAGTGAAAATTTATCTCACCGTCTTACTAAACTGATACTTGTTTAATACATAACAATAACATTACCACAAATTTTAAGGGTATATCACATTTGCAAAATTAAATCTTCAAATGCAGCAAACCTGTTTGAACAAATGCACTTTGCACACATGTTAAAAGAATTCTACTAAAAGCATTTGAGATGTTACTCATAAAACATAAAACATAAAGCATAAAACATTCATTCATAAAAATCCACTTAGAATAACAGTGTGCTGGTTTTGGCTGGAGCGGAGCTGAATTTCTTCACAATAGCAAGTATGGGGCTGTGTTTCGGATTTGTGTTGGAAACAGTGTTGATAATTCAGGATGCTTCACATATTGCTGAGCAGCACTTACAGAGTGTCAAGGCCTTTTTTGCTTCTCGCCCCATCCCACCCAGTCAGTGAGGAGGCTGGTGGTGCACGAGGACTTGGGAGGGTGCAGAGGCAGGACAGCTGACCCCAGCTGACTCAAGGGGTATTCCATACCAAATGGCATCATGCTTGGCAATAAACTAGGGGGAAGGGTGGCTGGGGGTTGATCCTGTGGAACTGGCTGGGAATCAATTGATTGGTGACGAGCAATTGTTTTCATTTCAGACACTTGTCTTTCTTGGGTTTTATTTCTCTTTTTTTTTTTTTTTTTTTTTTAAAACTGAGAAAGAAANNNTTTTTAAACTGAGAAAGAAATCCTCTACTGCAAAGAAGGCAGCCGCTTGGAGCACTCACAAAGCAGGAGACATCAGTCAGTTCTCAGTCCTCCTTGGTCTCATGCCCCTTTCCAGTGTTCAGAGCAGGAGGCTACAGAACAGGTTGCACACGGACACTGGTAGCTTCTTTGGAAGCATTCGCAAAATGCTACAACCCTGGGGCAAGAAGGATGACAAAAAAGAAGGAACGTAATTCAGAATCTCAGTTGTCAGACTACTTAACAAGCATTGGGGAGAGTGTGCTCTGATTCTCATTTCTCAGGCAGTTGAGGGATTTGGCATTCAGGTGGCATTTGGATGCTTCATATCTGCCAGCAGTGACCAGAGTGCTTGAACTCAAAAATACCTGGCACCCAGCAGAGGGGCTTTCCTGATCCTCCTTCTGAAAGGAAGCATAAGATGCCTAGGTAGACATTCTGAGTACCCTGGATCCATGGATCAAAGCGTGGATTCACCCCACCGCACACTGGGCATTGTAGTGAGGAAATCACATACAGGAGCTTAACTGTCCTCTGGGGGTCACTCAAATGTTCAGTCAGACGAAACCTCTCTCGGTTGGTTGACAACAAAAACCAGTGAAGATAAATCGGCTTCTAAATTAGGAGCTTCAGCTTGCTTACTAAAATTAAGATGAATCTGAATCCAAATCTTGAGATACTGAAATGCTTAAATAAGAAGTACTTAATGAGGTGCTTTGATCTCTCCATTAAACTTTCAATGCCTCAGTTTTTCACCTGTAAAATAGGGATAACACAATTCTGTCTTGCGAAAAATGTTGAACTAAATTCAAGGGTTTGAGGAGCAAGGATCGAGGCATTAGCTTCCTCACCTGAATATGAGAAGTGAGCACAGCTCCCCTGAAGATGAGAGTAGAATACTTCTAAGAAAGAAAAAAACAAAGCTGAAAGAAAAGCCTTGAGGTGAACACTGGATTCTTACTGATAATCTCTTTGTTTAAAGACGGAGACTTCAGCAAGCATAGAAAGTTTTGATTTTTCTCAGTTTAAGATCTATGTTCCAGGGAAGCTGTAAATCACATCTGTTCATTCTCAATCTTCGGCAGGAAACTTTAACCCAGAGTTTCAGAGATACACATTTTTAGCACTTACACGATGACTGCAGTGTTATGTTTTAGGCCTTTTTATGTCAAACTGTTTTCATTGACACTGGTACTCATTTCATACACCAGTGTTTCACTCTTCCTTCTCTCTTGGAAGAACAGGTGACAGCTTAATATTTATGCTATATTCAATTGCCAAATACTCATGATAAACTGTATAATTTTAAATTACACAGTTTCCATAGATGTGTTCTCACAGCTTTACAGCTACAAAACTTTGTGACCCTGGATGGAAAATAGCTGAGGAAGATCTGGCTACAAAATTTCCTCTGTGGAAGTTAAACTTTGAGGGCAGCAGAAAAAAAAAAAATTACATTGAACCGTTACAAAGAGATTAGAGCAATAAAGAAACAAAGAAACAAACAAAAAGAAGAGGAATTGGAAACTGATGAAACATTACCTCCAAGCATCTTCCCTGACATTCAGTCATTTTGCTAGTGAATTTTTAATTTAAAATATAAGAAAACCCAAAAAACCTTGCTAATGAGGACTGAATTTAATTATATATTTATAAACACATCTAGGCTTCTTTCAGAAGTAAAAGCCTCCATTCCTCTGACTTGCTCCATGGGGATGAATTTCTGGTCTGTGGTAATTAGGTTCCACTCACATGGGCTGAAGTATATGATAAAATTCCAAGGAAACTAACAGGCAAAATGTAATAGCAACAGACAGTACTTTTGAATTTAAAGATTTCTAGTGAAGCTGATAAGTAAAATAAATATGTACATGGATAGAAACATGTAAGATACAGCTCATTAATTTTTTTAGAAAATTAGTGATTTTGACTTCATATCTAACTCAATAGAACACATCCTCAGAAAATAAGTACTTTAATCCATGTATGTTATCTCCTATAGGCTCACCTTTTAATCAAAAAATATCACTTTTACATCTAATTTTCACTGGTTTTATTTATATATTTTTTCCTTCTAGTTACCGCTATTGAAGATTTTGAAAGGACGAAAAGCTTCACTAGAAGAGACTTGAGGTGCTTTTTTTCTGTTGCCTAGAGATATATATTATTATTTTCTAGAAGTTATATCCTAAGCCAGTAAAATCACCAGAAATTTTGTCACTGGTGCTGGTGCATACAAGTACTTTCCTGAGGGTTTCTAGATCTGAAGATAGATGAAATACTAAACAGGCAAATAACCTGGTGTAATATCATAGTTTCTATATGCTAGTTCCTTCTGTATATCTTAAGATTTTGTCACAGTGACTATAAACAGCTATAGAGCATCACTAAATTAAAAAACCCACTATGAACTCCAGCTTCAACTGTAACTTTTAATGATTGTTAATTTAAATTTATGCTGATGAACCATAAGGATGATGTAGCAGGAAATCTATGATGTCATGATTTTTTTACAAAAGGTCTTTTATAAGGAAACAGTCACAGGGAATTATACATATTTATGGAATGTTTCTATCTCTTATCAGAAAAGGCATATCAGATAGCTTACCCTTTCAGCCTTCTTTCCAAATTCCTTCTTATCACAAACCTGATGAGTGTGTGTGGCCATATGTATGTGCCTTATGTTGAATACTCTATTGCTGTTATTCTCAATTCTTTTGACAAAAAAAAATATTGTCATTATTCACTGTAAGTTTGAAATCCAGAACTTCTTTGGAAGTTTTTGTTTCACTGGTTTCTATCATTGGTATTTATCTAACTTGACTTTTTTTGTCAGTACGAGTTGTCTTGTCTGAGCTAGTAGTTATCTGTTGTCTGTAATTTCTCTACAGTAAATGAAAAGAGAAGGAATCTCAAAAGGGCAGCTATTCACATTTATTTTAGGTACATATTCTAGAATAGGATGGGTGCTAGAGAAGTTTATGCTTCTCAGCTCATTGTAGCCAGTACCAGCTGAGGTAAGTAATATGAGCTTCTGCCCATTTTTAAATACTAAATTCCAGACCTGAACTGACCAAAGAAAGAAGTCACCTTTCAAAGAGTAGTTTCAAAGCATCTCATATAAAATAATGAAATTCCAATTTGCCAGGGAGACGAAAGTCTTCTCAACTGTTAACTTAGCTGAAGTTTGACTTGATTTTTTAGTTTGAGAATTTTACTTGTAATCAAAGGGCTTGGCTACGACAAAAGCCAATGTTCTACTTGGGTCTTTTTAATTAAATGGCTCATTCCATAAAACACAAACACTTTACAGAGAAATAAGTTAATCTACTACACCTAATTAAGCTTTATATATTGGAGCCACGCATCAGTGATTTGAGTTATATCAATGGACCATTTCATTTATTGAGGCTGACAGCACAAGTTCTTAAATACAATGATAAACGACTTCCCTGCAAGGGAATGATACTTCACCTTGGCAGTTCTCTCTCTCTTTTTAATACTTTAGAGACAGCTAAGAGTGATCAGTTCATAAACATCCTAAACAACCACTCTTCCTTTTGGTTAGTTTCTGTAGTCTATCTCCCTCACTAACTCTTCAGGGTTGCCTAGAGGTGACCACATTTTCCCCTTCTCTCTGGTCTTTACGACAAGACTCTATTCAGGAGCAAATTTGTATGAACATTTGTATAGCCATCATGTCTCTTTTGAAGTAATTTTGGAGACAAAAAACAACTCTGACTTTGTGAGACGTACAGCTGGCTCTGTTTAATGCTGATAAGTGCACATCTCAGGCTGGGGTGGAATTTACCCACTAAATAGGGTTGAAGAAATATTTCTTTCTCCTCTTTTTGCTTTTTTTGAGAATATGGAAGTATGTAGTTCTCCCTGAAGTCATTTAATTCAGTGAAATAAATCATAAATCACATTAATGAAAAAGAATGTATTGTAGGCTGCTTAGAGGAACTTCTTTGGATGAAATACAGCAAATAATTCTTAACTATATTTTTCATTCACCTTCCATTTTTTATTTTTCTCCCTTGTGCAGGATGCTTTCCATGAAAGTGTTAAATTTTTACAAAAGACCTAAATATAAAACTACTATTCACTTTTGCTATTTGAGGGAAGCTGCAATTTTGTTTCTGCGTGTTTTTATTTTGATTCATAGGTTGTACCTTTGGCCAGGTTATGTCATCTTGGATAACCAGATACAAGCCATTGTACATTGTCTTACTGCAGAATAAGCAAACAATGTCTGGCTTAGGAAAGACTTGGAAAAGCTTCTTTACTGTCCTTTTACAGTATTTAGGACTAATAACCACCCAATTGTTTTCAAAAACCCTCTGGCTTCTCTTAAATTGTTTCATCCTCTTGCAAATTGAATTCCTCTTATCTGGAGTTGCTCTATTATAAAAGTTCTTAATGCTCTCAAACTGAATACGTGCGTGGATAATGCAAACTGTCGGAGCACTTGCCTCGTTTTAGCTGAGTTGCCCTGGATGTTGCTGGATCTCTCATCTATTTCGGAGGGGCATGCATCTCCCTTAAACCTTGCTTTATAGCCTTTACTCTTTAGTAGAGGTCTCAAAATCTTTGAGACTCTTAAATGGCACTAGATGCCCAAGTTCTGACAAGAAGTGTTTAAATCCGGGTTGGATGGAGCTTTGAGAAACCCGGTCTAGGGGAAGGTGTCCCTGCTCATGACAGGAGATTTGGAAAGAAAAATCATGACAGGAAAATTATGATCTTTAAATTCCTTTCCAATTCAAACCATTCCATGATTCTATGATTCTTCTTTCACAGGTTTACCTCTGAAATATTTAGAATTACTGCCAGAAATGTAGTACCTTCTACACTGTGGATTGCAAAGAAGTGCTATGTTTATGTACTTTTTAGTCTTGGCTCCTTGAATTGTCTCCTGATGTGCTGAGAACCAATAAGGCATTAATAAAAGAAAAAGCTCTTTTCACTAGTTTTGTGTATGTTGCTGCTTGACTGTGAGACAAGGAAAATCTCCATGAAACTATCAGTTTCTAGACAAAACCAGTCTTCATCCAGCTATTTCAGGAAAGAGCATAATCAGTCATTGAAACCACAGGCTCAGGCAAGAAGCTTCCCAATAGTGATAGAAAAAAATGGGTGATTTCTCTTATATTGTATGAAAGTTTGGCAGGATACTCAGTTTCGTATACGCTTAGAAATATTTATTTTCTTAACTTATTGCATGTCAGTGGAATAGACAGCCCAGAGAAACGGCACTCCTGAAGCTGGTCCCACTGGGAGATGCAATAGGGTGCATTGCAATGTGAAGCAGCATTGTGCTCAGTTACTCCTCTGATTACTTCAAATGATTATATATATTAGTTTTTCACAGCTGTACCATATGTAGTGAACCACTGCACCGGGTCTGGTTAGGATGGAGCTTTCCTTATTGCTACCCATATAGTGCTGTGCTTTTCATTGGTGCCAGTGTTGGTAACACACCAATGTTCCAGCTGCTGCTGAACAGTATTTGACAAGTGCTGGTGCTTTTTCTCTATCCCACTCTGTCCCCTCAGTGAGTTGGTTGTAAGAGACTGGGAGGGGACATATTTGGGACAACTGATTTAAACTGACCAAAAATATTTTCCGTACGGTCTAACATCATGCTCAGCAATAAACCTTAGGGAGAGTGAGGACCAAAGTTTCCTGAAGTAGCCATTTCTCAGAAACTGACTGGCCATCATTCTGCTATTGGAAGGTGGTGCCTGATTGTCTTTGCATCATTTGGTGATTTTTTTCCTTGGTTTTTCTTGTTGTTGTTGGGGTTTTTTTGCTGTTTTTTTGATTGTTTTTGTTTTAGGGGGTTTTTTTAATTTTTGGATGGGATTTTTCCTTTTTTCGTTATCTTCACTTGTTGACTTGTTTCTATCTCAATCCATGATTTTTTTCCTTGCTTTTGCCTTTCTGATTCTCTCTCCCATCCCACTAGGGGAGTGACATGGTGATTGGGTAGGGGCTTAGCTGCTGGCCAAGGTTAACCCACTACAGCCATGTAGCTCCTTGATGTGCTCTAGAAACATGATGGCAGCAAGCAGAGCTCTGAGCCTGGAGCAGATTAAACCCAGCCATATTCGCTATCTTGGAGAAAGTGCACACTCCCCTGTGGTAACAGCATGCTAGCAGTACAGGCTGGACACATCTTGGTTCCTTCACTCTGCATTTGAAAGTAGAACATAGAAGAGAATATGGAAATATAAAGTTCCTTCAGCGCAAGACCAGGAAAATGACCTGCATTTTTGGCCACAACAACTCATGGAAGCTGTCATTCAGAGCCATGTAGTGAGGTACAGCATATCTAGAAAGTATTTTAAAACTCTAACCGCCTTCTAGAGTTGCTCCAAAAAGACTTAGTTGTCTGCTTCATCACCTGAAATAGCCCAGAATACAAGCATATAGCATTTAGAATAATCCTCAAATTATTATTCATGTCTTGTGTCTGAAAAGGAGGTGAAGTACAGTTTTACATTTTTTTAATTATTCCAGTTTTTAGCAGAAATATGTATGAAGGAGTTAAGGAGAATATTTATGCTCTGAGAATAGGAACAGAGCAAACCTGCTGCAGGTGGTCAGCAGAACCAGTGATCCTGACACAGTAGCCAACATGACTATCTTTGCTGAAGAGTACATCAGGTCAGGAGCAGAGCTGTGCTAGTGGAGGTGTACTGCCTTCAAAACCTGGTCCAGGGTTCTTTGTGTTCCTGCTCTGCCCTACAAGGTCAGGGCTCTTGGCATTGGTCCACCACATATTTCAAATATCTCCTTAGCTATCCAGGACTGCTAGACCATATGCAGGAGAACTGATAGGTTCTTACAAGTAAATCTGAAATAATTACCCCAGGATATGCAAATTTAAAACTCTATAGGTTTCACATGTTTTTTTAAAACCTGCTGTAGTGCCTTCAAATTGTGGCTTGGACTTTAAAAAATGCAGTTTTCTAAAATGGAATGGATGGGAGGGTTAAGGCATTACATCGGTGTTGCGAGGATGAAGAGAAACACGCACAACACAACTGTCTGTGTATGCACGTTCCAAAGTAGTCTTCTAAGGAAGAGTTAATAGAAGACACCCAAGTAGCCTGGCCTGGGAATAGTATCATATCCACACACAGGCAACTATACATGCATACTGTACGTGCATTAAAGTTTGAAAGATCTTTTAAGAGTTTTTTCTTAAATTAGACCACGGCTACCATGCACAATTGGCAAGTATCTGATGTGTGAAATCAGCCGTCTGCAAGATCTAAGAAAAAAGGAAAGCTGAGACAAATTGAGCTCTGTTGGCCTCTCCAGTCTGATTAGTCCATGCTGCCACTTGAAGTGAAGCTGGATCCTTGGATGTCATTCTTCTGTTGTCTTACACAGTGATGTTAGATATTTCTGCTTGTTCCCATTAGTGCCTCCTTGGAATCATAATTAATTTATACTAGCAAAGACAATTTCCATTTGCTATGGCAGTTCTCCAGCTCCCTCAGGCTTTTCAAGTAATAATAAATTATCTAAATAAGAGGTATTACTTCACTTCTGTTACAATGTTTCACATTTTGAGGGTCCCTAAACCTATCCAGTAATGCATGTTTAACAAATTGGAATTCAAATGGCCTGATGTTCCTCACCCATATTCCTAATGTGGCTTTATTTCAGTGGCTTTTTTTTTCCTTGCAGTGATGTGCCAATCCACTGATCATAACAAGCTATATTTGGAGACCTACACATGCTCTTGCTGGGAGGATTAAAAGGGTGAATTTATAGCTTCCCAGTTGGACAGCAGAACCCATTTTTCAAACTTGTGTGCAAATACAAATGATTAAGAGAAAAAAACATGTTCTATCCTCTTAGCTACAGTCAAATGCAATGATTACTGTCCCAAATACATTCTGTCAAATTCTGAACTTAGCATAATTGCTTCATAGCTCATAGCTCATCTTATATAATTAATAAATGTTTTGTTGTTAGCAGAAAAAGTGAGGGAAAATGCAAATTGATGGTTGGAAATGATCTTGTATTTGGGGTTTAACCCAAGCAGTTAATTTATTTTTTTCTTAGATGTGCAGTACTGGAAGTCCTGCATGCAATAGATTCATCCATGTCACACTTCAACACTGTTGGCAACAGTCAATAATTGCTACCATTTTATTTTCTAAATTTCTCCATTTTAAGAATTGAGATTTGGCAGCTCTGTGAATTAAGCTTGAGAGTCTTGCGCTCTATCGTCTCTCATTTCTGCAGAACCCAAAGTACTACAGCAGCTGAAGTGATTAATAAGCCTGATGACAGTGTCTCCATGAGCTAATGAGTGGCATAACCTCAGGAACCAGGGACTTGCCGTTTCTTCAAAATGGGTGTTAGACTGTTGCATGAACAGCAGTCCTAGCTGTATTGTACCTTGCATGAGTAGTAATGATTGAGCTTACAGATAGTGGATAGTTGTGTGCATCTTTTGCCTCATCTATAAGCTGGGGATGAAGAGACAGAGAACAGCCCTGAGGCAAAAGACTTAGGGGTGCCAGCTGACAAGAAGCTCAATATCAGCCAACCATGTGCCCCTGCAGCCCAAAAAGAGCACTTCATCCTGGGCTGAATCAAAAGCAGTGTGGCCAACAGGGTGAGGTAGGGGTTTCTCCCCTTCTGTTCCTCTCTGGTGAGACCCCTCCTGCAGTGCTGTGTCCAGCTCTGGCATACTAACACAGGAAGGACATGGACCTACTGGAGTGGGTCCACAGGAGGGCCACAAAAAGGATCAGAGGGCTGGAACATCTCTCCTATTAAGAGCCCCGCTGAGATCGTTGGGTTTGTTCAGCCTGGGGAAGAGGAGGCTCCACGGAGAACTTATTGAGGCCTTTCAGAACTGAAGGACGACCTACCAGAAAGATGGGGACAGACTACTGCAGCAGGGCCTGTAGCAATAGGACAAGGGGTAATGGCTTTTAACTAAAATAGCTTGGTTTTGACTAGATGCAAGGAAGCAGTTTTTTACAATGAGAATGGTGAAGCAGTGGAATACGATGCCCCATCCCTGAAAATATTCAAAGTCAGGGCAGATGGGACTCTGAGAACCCTGATCTATTTGAAGATGTCCCTGGTCATTGCATGGGGGTTGAACTAGATGACTTTTGAAGGTCCTTTATAAGACAAACTATTGTATGATTCTTGCAATCTCTTCAGCCTCCTGTTCCTAGAACTATGTACCTCAGTACTTGTAGGTTTATAAAGCCTAATCCAAACCTGTGCTCCATATCATCTCTGCTGTCACTGCCCCCTCTAGCTAAAGGATGAAAAGACAATTATTTTCCTAAGATACAGCTGACATGCACTGCAGACAAAGCCTGTGCCAAGTTGCCAATATATTCTGATTGGATTATAGAAATTCTCCTATATTTTAGCTTTACACCTGAGGTGGATGGATAGAGGATCCATCC
The DNA here is from genome assembly GCA_013397775.1 of Eulacestoma nigropectus. Lineage (NCBI taxonomy): Eukaryota > Metazoa > Chordata > Aves > Passeriformes > Eulacestoma > Eulacestoma nigropectus. The sequence continues at coordinate 2,234,022 of VZTE01005755.1, forward strand.
TACTATTTCCATTCAGCTGGCTCAGAAGCTGGATAAACTAGAAGCTGATATTCTTTGCAGTGATTATCCAGAGAACCAGCCCATCTGCCTCCATCTGTGTGCATACATGGAAAGCTGGAAAACATAAAAAATATATATATGTAATTACAGAGGAAGACAAGATGACAATACATATAAGGAAGTTTGAGTGCATGCTGGATGCAAGAAAAATAAACCCTGCATATGTATAAATAGCAGGGGAAGATTAATATGAGTAATATGAGTCTTTGCAGTTTTCTTGTTAGTCAGCTAGGAGAGACAGGCTCATGTTTTAAATGGAGATGGATGATTCAATGCTGTTTTTTTTTTTTTTTTTTTTAATTAAGAAAAAAATTTATTTGATAATTTCTAGTCATAGAACTGTAGAANGTTTAAATGGAGATGGATGATTCAATGCTGGTTTTTTTTTTTTTTTGTTTAGATCAAGTAACAAATATTTGTCTACTTCATTCTTGTCCTTTGTCCTATCTTGCATCAAGTGTAAAGACATACTCTCCATATGAGATGTGCTTATGTAAGATCATGAACCACAAGATTTCAGGCTGGGAGAGGTGCTCACTTTTTGCATGACGTGCAGCATTACAACTGATAGAGATATTGACATCTGTCTCATAAGCTCACCACATGGGAAAGCAAGTCTCCAGCCATAGGGAAGAGGAATTTACCACAACATGAAGGCAGGAGCTGCGTGATAAAGAAGTCATTTAAAGCTCCTTTAGCTTCCTGCCTGATCTCAACCCTGCACAGCCGCACAAGTCCATGTTTTCAGCTGTTCACACACTTTTCAAAAGTGCAGGCCCTCACACTAAAACATGCCAGTGTTTCAACTCTAGAAGTTCAAATGTCATTAATTTGACTACAGATCAAACTGAAAAGCTTGGACTAGAAATAATGAGAAAATATCTGCACTGTTCATTATTGCCTTGCAGTTTTTGCACATTCAGAGCACACTTTTATCATCTCTCCCAACTGAACTTGAAACAAGGTTGGATACTTTGTAGGGTCTTTTATTTTTTTTCTCAACTAAAAAATATAGCCACTGTTTTGAGGACCTGCAGTTAGAAAAAAAAAATATCCCAAAGTCACAAAACTTAAAATGAAATAACAAAAATGGGCAACACTGGACCATACAACATAAAAGCTGTCCAAGCTCAAAAAGATCCATTTTCAAATGTCTAGAAAGAGAAGAATGTAAGAACAAGTACAAGGGTGCCAATAATGAGAAAGCATTGTTACTAAGAAGGAGACAGAAACAAGTTTGGGTTAACCAAGGACAAATCCTGATTTTAGTAATTATGAGTACTCTGCAGGTAACCCATCGCTGGCTCACCCTTGAATGAATCAGATCTAAATTGTTGATCCTCTCTCATACTTGCCTGTCAGAGCCTGATTCTTCAACTGTGGGCACTGCTCTGTGATTCTCCCCCGTGGTATCTTCCAACTGTACCTCTCCTTTGTTTTTGCAGAACTTCATTTGTTTTCCAAAATCTTTTATATGATGCATGCTCCTGATGTCTCATATTGCAGGCCCAAGCTGACAGGGAATTATTGCCTATTAATAATGTAGCTGTTTAAGGGATACACAAATAACATGATGTGTATTTTCCCTCAATCTCCATATATTTGAATAAATATACAACATTTTCATACATACACCTAAAAATGCATCTAGTAATCTATCTAGCACTAGCTATTTTTACCTATTGCAATGGTGGGAGTTTCAAAACAATAATATAAAAGACCAGCCATTTGGGCAGTATATAGCAGCAAATATATGTGGAAGTCTAGGGTCATTATATCTTTAATGGAAACTGCTGTACTTGAAGAGAGTTACATCCAACACTCAAGTATGATAATTTATACAAGTAGCAACACTTTTGAAGATGGTGTTATTCTCATTCATTCTTGAAAATGGGAAAATAATAAAAAATTAGGAGAGAGGGCTAAAATATTAGTCTTCAGCAATTCACTCCTTTTTTCTCCTTCTAGGGCCTGGCATGAAAAATTTAAAACTTTGAGAAACATTTGAAAAACAGAAATCTCAGTATGTTGCATTTGGTCAGATGAATCTGTATTGACATGTCCAAGCTTTACATTTCTAATCCCTGCAAAACATTTCTATTTTTTACAAAATTAGCTTTTTTTTTTTTTTTTTGCTTTATAAAACAACATGAAGACACTGGGTTTTTTTAATCAGTTCATCTGTTTCAGAAATACTATAGCAGACAAAATGCATGTAAGTGCACAAAATCAGTTTAGTTGTAGGTATATTTATCTATGTTGTTAGTGAAACACATTTTAAAAGTATGCTTACTTGTTTTATAATAATGTATAAAGACAATTTCTGTGTACAGAGGAAATGATATGTAATTCAAGTCTAAATCTGAAGGAATTAAATACAGTTTAAAGAATTAAGTAACTATTGCATATATTCTAATTTTGCTCCTAAGAACCTTTCTTTTTAAATTAAGCTATTTTTCATTAAATCTAGTAGCTGTGGGGAAGCCAAGTGGCAGAAAGCTAAAACTGTGCCAAATCTAAAAAGAGAGGAAGGGGGAAGACACAAAGAATTACAGGCTCATCAGTCTCAAATTTAGCCTAGGCAAAACAATGAAACAGCTGGCATGAGGCTTGACTAATAAGAAAGTGAAGGAAGGCATTATAACTAATGGCAAGCAATACGGAATTATGGAAAACAGACTTCTGCTAACTAGCTTGTTTAGGTTAAAATAATATTCAGATGGATACAAATAATAATGTACTGTAATGTAATAAACTGTACTCCAATTTTCCTTTGAATTCTACTTGATTCTACAGAGGCACTCACTTAAGTGCCATAAATAGCTCACAGGAAATAGATGGGATGTGCTGTGTCTGTTGGTGCCAGGCAGTAGTCCAGAGGTCTTGGTTCTTGTCCCTGTCACAGCCCAGTGTTTTTAGTCATGTCCTATATCAATAGAACAAAACAAAACAACCCCATAAAATTATTACCAATCCATATGGAGGAAACTGAAAAATTGAAAAAATTATAAGTAATGAATGAGATGAAGAGCTGTGTGGTTCTTTCAGTAAGTAGGTCATAAGTTAAGGCTTTTTACACGGAGATGGAAAGTTCTGAATGCAAGAAGAGAGTGAAAGCTGCACTTCTCTGAGGGGACCCTACCTTTGAAGCAGTGGCTTTGAGAGACTCAAGGATGCATATTTTCCCCCTCTTCATAAGGGTCATCTCCCCAGCTCTGCTCATAGAGGATTTATGGTAGTTCCCTCTTTCCAGAGGCTAATTGGCCTTACTGCAGCAGGTATAGCTATAAAATGATCCAGTGGATGAAAATGGTAACTAAAACATGGAAAATAGAAATAAGGCTCTCATTTTTAAAGCAAAGTGAGTAATATTTGCAGTAACACTTCAGTGTTGTGATGGGTTCCCTAAAAAGTTAAAATTAAGACTGTTTGTAATTTAAACACTGAATTTGGTCAAAGAATTCATAGCGGTCTATGCTGTGTAAGAGGTCAGACTACCTTGTCACAGTAGTACTTCCTCACCTTATAAATATGAATAATAATACTCTCTATGTGTTTCTTGAAGCCCAGTGTCTGGTAAATATTACATAGCATTTTCAGCTTTCTTTTAAAAAATAACTTGCAAAAAGTTGAATAAAACTAGAATCAAGGTTAAGAAAGCAGAAGACAAATGGACATAAATTTATACTTTCTATTTTTAAAGAAATCGTGTGACTTCTAAGACAATCTTGATTTTCTTTCTGTGCACTTACTGACAGATCACAGACAATTCCAGTTTTCTACTTCTTCGCTGGCTTCCCCAGGCAGCAGTACTGATGTGTTTCTGCAAAGAATGTGTCAGATTTATCTATGTGAAGGCAAAACTCCGAATTTCAGTGCAATAGTTTGTTTCTTCAGTTCTTAGTAAAGAATAAATGTATGAAATTATCAGGCCTCATCTTATTTTGCAGCTCTGCTTAATGGTATCAGGCTATTCTCTCCCTACAATTTCCTACTACACTGGGGGATTGCCATAAGACTTTGTTGCACAGTTACTGCACTTTTCAAAATTTTTCATGGAGTCACTTAGCAAAAGAATGAGGAGTTTTGGGCTGAGCTCTGGGCTGCTCCTTAGAGACTTTTCGGCAGCTTAAATATCCTTCATGTCTGTAGTTTTAGTCTTCTTCTAAGTGTTATACTCTTGAAAGAATAGAAATTAATCCAATAATTAATGATACTGCACCTATAGTATGAAAATTTAAAACAGAAGTAAAATCTACTGTAAGTCGTCTACTCACTTAAAGAGAAGTCTTAATTATAACATCTGCAAAACTGGAAATCACTCTAATTTTCCCGCTATTTTTTATCTGACATTGTCTGAATTTCTTGTGTGTTGCGAAAGCTGGAACATTTCCTCTCCTAGAAAAGTAGTGTCCGGTCTTTTAAATCCTATAAAAGTGAATGTCCTCTCATTGGAGCAGCTGTTTGTTATTCCTCTCTCCTTAACAATTAGAATTAAAAATAAACTTCTCAGAGAGAGTCAGCTCAGAAGCAGTCCTGGTGTTTCTCTTGCTTTTTTTCAGCTTCCTTTATCCCCCTCAAAATGTAACAGGTAGGTGACTAATAGAAGAACACAGCCTTTGTGCTGTATGTGTAAGACCATTAATTTGAGTCCCAGAGATGGATGGCTTTCCAATCCACTCTCCTTTGTTGTACTGCATCTGTGATTACCCTGGAGAATAAAAAAGAATGAAAAAGTGGCTCCCTCGCCTCTCTTCTTTATTACTCCAGGCACAGAGTATCATTATAAGCCTTGGAGTTGATATAAGAAGAGCCCTCAGGTTAGTGAAAGTACAAGTAGTGAAATGGTAGCTAAGATTCCTTTGGGCCCTCCCTTCCTACATGATATCACCTGTGTAGTTTATTTCCAATCACTTCCTCTGTCTAGCAGTCAACCAGAATTCAAGAACCTGGAGCATACAAAAATCAATTTTTAATAACAATCAAACCTATGCTTTCTAGAATAATAATAATAAAAAACCTTAATATTTTCTGTTTTCCTTGTGTAACTCAGCATATTACCCCACTCCACCCTCCTCCTTACAAGCCTTCTGTTCTACATTTGCCACTCGATACATTATACATTCTTCACATCCCCACCCTTCCTTTTTGCTGTATGTTACATTCTCCACCAGTATCCCCAAATATGGGTAAAGAAAATATGAGCTGTAACCTGGGGAATATTTTTTTGATGGATAGTCAAACTTGTCAGGAATGTTTTTGTAGCAAAACTGCAATTTGCATCATATCGTTCAGCCATCACGCTGAGTGAGAGAGACTTGGCCACCTCTGCTGCATCCTATTCAACAACAAATTTTTAAAATGGTGTCTATCCAAGTGGTTTACAATCACTTGGTTAATGTGGCCAGAATTCAGACATAATATTCTGTACTTGCAAAAGCATTACAGATTAGAATTATGGGAAGAATATCAGAAAAATGCAAGATCTTTATAGGCTCGCAAGATGGGACCTGAGGCAGAAAGTGGGGAAAAGGAGCTTTGCAGATTGGACATAATACTGAGAGTAGTAGGAACATTGCTGATATTGAAGAGATGTCACATTGATTGTAGGTTAGGGAATCTGTCTTTCAATCGTTCCTTTAACACGCTTTTTGATCAATATGGCAGTGTCTGTATCGTGTACGTAAGAGTCTACATTGAATAAGCACCATTTATGCAGTAACTGAAGCAATAAATTCAAGTTCCATGTTTCTTGTTTTTGTGGTTGTTTTTATTCAGTATGAGTACAAAAGACAAAAACAGAGCAAGGGGTTAGATCTCATGATTTTTCTTTCATCGATATAATTGTATTTTGTAGTTTTGTCTGTTGTTTACTGAAACATGGAAAACTTCTCAGTTCTCTTAGAAAAGTCTTGGTTATTTAGAAATTTTCTGCTTACTTTTATGCTGATAAAGATGGTAAAAGCCTTCTTTAAAAAATTTATTCTTTTTTCTTATGGCCTTAAATAAGCATGGTATCTACCAAAATTGGAACAAGAGTCTAGAATACTATTTCACTGACACAAAGTAGCATTTTGGAGCAACAGGAGACAGAAGAAAAGGTGCTCCAATTCACTGTCCTGTGATTTGACACAGGACTTGATGGGTCAACAGAAAATTTTCCAGGGAATAGTAATTTGTCTTGAGGCAAAATGTAATTTTTCCTTTGTTCTTCAGAAAGATAACCCCCCGAGTTCTCAGTGTGATCCCAAATGGTGTCTTTTATTTACTTTGGAAGTTATGTAAGAATTTTAGCTGAACTCTTAAATAGCTTATAAAGGAAAAAAAGCTTATAAAGGAAAGCTCCTATTTTGAAGAAAAAGAAGAAAAGTTTCACTCTGAAAGATATCAGAATTACTTGTCACCATCCTTGATTTTCTGCCGAAATGAATCCATTTTCCATTCCACAACTATAACCTTGAGAAGTTTCCTATTTGTCAATGAAATATTACCATTTCCACCTTAAATATCCAAGGGAGCATTAATCACCAACTATTAGGAAATTAGTAATTAAAACACTCAGTCGAACTAAGAAATACTTAAGTCACAACAGCCCTTATCTGAGCCTTTCCACTTCATGGGAACTGTCATCAACAGCCTCAGTGGAAGGGAATACAATCCTGAATTATTCCTTCCATCTCTGGCTGAAAACTGAAGTGCTGTGGAAAAGCTTCATTGAAAGTGCTTATTCTGCAGTCCTGTCTTGGAGGCAGAGGGGAGCCAGGATTTAGAGACTGGGACCTTCCAAGAGTGTTATACACTGTGTTTGCTTTTGCATGTAAATTTTTTTTCAGCATACTCCTGCATCTTTTATTTTCCTTTTTAATGAACCTATCAATTAGGCAGATGAAGCAAAAACAGCATAATAGAAATAGCGAAGTTTTCAAATTCTTTAGTAAGGAATATACTTCCTTAGGGACTTGGCATAAAACCTTTCTCATTTTCAGGAACAGGAAGGTTATTAACTGTTTCTTGCCTCCATGTAGCCATGTAAGTTTTTCCATGTGCAAGAACCTGAGTAGTAAATTCACTGAATCATAGCTGGCCAAGGATAAATATTTTAAGGTCCTGACCTGTGATCACTCTGCTCTTGTGACTGACAGCTCCATGGTAACTGTGGCCAGCAAAATATGAGTGCATGTTCTTTTCTGCTGAGTGTCTTCATAGAAGCACATGGAGATAGAACTGAAAAGTAATGACATAGTGATCTACTGAGTATTAAAACTACTTTGAAAATCTGTGGGGAAATCTGCCTGATCTAAGTGAAGATATTTAGAACAGTTCCTCTGTGACATAATGGAACCAGGATTTCATCTTGTAGAAGGCAGAGGAGACTGTTTCCTTGCTATAAAGGTTTTATTTTGTTCTATAAATTGAACTGTAAGGACACACATTTTCTCTTTAGTTCTATAGCAGCACCCAAGAACTACAGAAAAATAATTTTCTTTTTTTCTTTTTACTTTTATTTTCTGTTTTTATCTTCTCAGACTTGGCAATGCTGAACACAGAAATCAAATATAAAGACACTGGAGATTTTGAAAGTGACCAGAGAATATAAAAATATTAACAGTCTAAATCTGAGGTCTATCATTGTCTCCTGTTTTTTGTCAATGTACTTATTTCAAGGCCTTACAGCATTGCTATGATCATCAGGTCCCAGTTCTTCTGCACAACCCACACTGCTCCATTGTATATAGGACGTCCTTCACTCAAAGAAAATGTTCTGTTAAACCTATTGTGTTCTTTGGCTGAATTCCTATGTCAGTCACATTTTCTGAGTGACTCCTTAAGACTGGGATTAAGGGATATGACCTACTTCAAGTAGCATCAAGTACTCATAAGTTTCTTGAGATCTGTAGGGATTTTGTTAGTTTTGACCACCATATTGTCATAATAATGCCACAAATAGCTGAGTACACCAAAAATTAGCTTCAGGCAGTAATCACACCCTCCTCATTAAGGCCCGAATCACTGCCAAGTAGATAATTTCACATGGCAATTCAGTTAGTCAAGTTTCAGGGAGGGATGAGCCAGCAGGTCTACTGAGGAATCAAAGATCAATGGTTCCCTAACTCGCTAATAGATGTTGCTGTTGTCTTAGAAGTACAAATTCTGATACTGAACAACTAACATATGGCATACACTCAGGAGCTGGGTTTGCCATAAGAAAAGCCACTTTTGTTAGCTGCCTAAGTACACAGGTTCTCAAATGACCTAATAGATTCCCCAGCAGACCTGCTCAGAGTCCTGACATGGCTTCCAAAAAAGGTGCTTTTACACAGACTTTGCGCCATTTAATCTGGACTCTCATTTCAGTATGGTTTCCTGAAACCTCAAATTAAAACAACTGTGCTTTACCTCACTGCTTAATTTAAACTGTATGGAATTACTTGACATAAGCATGCAGTTAAGGCAAAAAAGTTCTTTTCAGTCTATGTACCAATGTGTAAAGTCACAACTAATGAATGCACATAGAAATTGTGAAGTATTCATGAAATAATCTTGTAGAATCGTAAAACTGCTCTTATACTTAGTTACTATTCCCAAAACTTTTATATGTGTTGCAGTAAAGATAATTTAACTGATTTTATCCTTACATATTTATACCTTCCAGAGAAAAGAAAGAGCAGGATGCAGTTCATAAATGGAAGTGTTTAAACCACTGAAACTGAAGATACACGAAGTCTGAATCTAACTTTTCTTGACTGAGAATTCCTGGTTCCATACCATCTGTTAGGATCAGCATTTACCAGTCTGAATTAAAGAAACACACTACCAAAAGTTTTCTACTAGAATATTGATTAATATATTGATCAATATATATCATATATATTGATTGGATAATTTAGACTTCTTAGAAGGCATATGTTTGTTTCAGATCATAGAACAGGGAACATTTTCTAGTGACAGAAAAAGCTTACTATCTTGCCTGATAGTCAAATAAATTTACTTCAGAACGTATAAATATAAAAATATGAGACCAGAATTTGATCTCCTTTTCAGAGTATACTCATTCATAGACGTACAATATGCTGGTCCAGCATGCAGCAAACTAGAATCAATGTACGTGTATCTGATTGAATTTACCTGGCAAAAAGGAAGTTTCCTCAATGTCTTTTGACTTTATGTTAATTCAAAAAATGTCTTCTATAATGCAATGCCCTAAGTTGCAAATGTAAAATATATAAATTTCTATATATGCATGCCCACTTCTAAATGTCCAAAATAAATATTTTAAATTACAGCCACTTATTTTAATATTAAAATTGGTTATACAGAGATTTAGTAATTGAAACTTTTTTTTTTGGTGATGAATTAGTGTTTTTTTTTTTCTTTTTTTTATTATTTTAAAGAAGACTATATTTTGACAGATTATAGGAAAGTAAGTGTCAGTCTCTTCTCTCAAGTAACCAATGACGGGATAAGAGGAAATGTCCTCAAGTTTGTACCAGGGAAGGTTTGGATGGGATATTAGGAAAAATTTCTTGACAGAAAGGGTTGTCAAACATTGGAAAAGGCTGCCCAGGGAAGTGGTTGAATTGCTGTCCCTAGAGGTATTTAAAACATGTGTAGATGTGACACTTAGGGAAAGGGTTTAATGGGGGACTTGGCAGTGCTGAGTTAATGGTTGGACTGAATGATCTTTTCCAACCTAAATGATTCTATGATTAAAACAGATATTTCTTACATGTTAAATGAACAGTTCTATTACAGAACCTATTTGCAAAATAAAAATTAACATTGAGGTTAATTAGCTTTTCAGTGCTTAAGCTGAAAAGGAATGTCTCTAGCTTTTAGATGAACAAAGCAATGGTTTCTTTCTTTGAAGCTGACCGAATCAATTTTTTTCTGAATATACTGAACAGGTTAAACTGTTTGTTTCCATGGTAACAAAATTTAGTCAGAAGATCTTTTGAAGTCATCACATTAAGTGCATATAACAAGCAAAACTGAAAAAACCCAGGAGTGAAATATTATTCAAAAGTAAGTGTGAACTGAGTGACATTAAAACTTGATCCAAAACTATCATTTTGTGGAACCAATTTAAAATTGTTACCTTATCTTTGTTTAAATTTTAATAAACTCTGGTGATACACATACTTCAGGAACATATATCGTCTCATCTGCAACTGCATAAACTTTCTTGATATATTCTTAACATATTCATACTCAGGAATTCTTTATCATTGGGCATCTCTTTTGGTACATGATATGTCAAGTATGTACTTTTCTGGGTAGGGGTTGGACACAGTCAAATGAGTATTTTAGAATGTAAGATCTGTTAGGGATTTCTCTTTTCAGGCTGCTCTGGAAGTTCTATAATTTTACAGTATCTTACAGCTTTTCTGTAGAAAAACCTTCCATCTGCAACTGGGCTTAACAGATCTTCTAAAAGAAAGAAATTACAGAGATCAGAAAACATTGCTTTCCTGGTCCCCTGTAAAAACTGGGTTTTAAATTTTGCTGACTTGCACTGCTTTTAAAGCATTGCTGTCACCCTTTTTTACAACTGCCGTTTAGACAGATTTTGTCATTGTGCTAGAATGACAGCTGAACACAAATGATTTGTCTGAAGAGCTCTCTAGCTCACCTTCAGAAAGATTAGTAAAACCTTCCACCTATAACATCTGCAGTAAAAAAACACTCTGAAAGGGACATTAGCAGATATGACGGAGAAGAATATTTCCTTTCCCCAAATTAACATGCTGCCTGAACATATGCATTCAGATACCTTGCCTGCTAGGTGAAGAGTACCAGAGTGGGAAGAACTGTTTTTTCTCCCATACCTCAGACTGAGAAGATTGCTACTAAGCAACCACATAGCCCAGCATCTTGGAAGGGCAGATATGCTGTAAGGAGAAAGTTTGAACTCAAGTAATGCTAAAGGACTGTTATCAATACCATAGAATCATAGAATCATAGAATATCTTAAGTTGGAAGGGCCCTATAAGGATCTTGGAGTGCAACTCCTGGCCCTGTACAGGACACCTCAAGAGTCACACCACGTGCTTGAGATCATTGCCCAAACACTTCTTGAATTCTGTCAGGCTTGGTGCTGTGACCACTTCCCTGGGGAGCCTGTTCCAATGCCCAACCACCCTCTGGGTGAAGAACTTTTTTCTAATATCCAACCTAAACCTCCCCTGACTCACCTTCAGGCCATTCCCTTTGGTCCTGTTACTGGGCACGAGAGTAAAGAGATTGGTACTTGCCCCTCCACTTCCCTTGTGAGGATGTTGAAGACCACAATGAGGTCACCCCTCAGTCTCCTCTTCTCTAGGCTGAAAAAAAATTACCTCAGGGCTTCTCATAAGGCTTCGCCTCCAGACCCCTCACCATCCTTCTGGCCCTCCTTTGGATAACAGCTTTATAGCTTAATGTCCTTTGCTAATATTTGGAATGCTTTTCATATCCTACACTCCTGGGAAATACCAGCTAACACAGTAAATCTCAATAAGAGTAATTTTAATTGCCTGGATTGAAAACAGTAATTTAAAAGTGCATCAGCTAGCTCTTGCTTTGCTCAGTTGCTATGCATATCTGTAACCCCGTGGTATGCATGCCACTTTGTTTTACACCGCCAGTCTCTCTGCACTTCAGTTTAAGATGCAAAAAAATGAGTGATGTTTTCATATAAACCTCTGTGAGGTGCAGAAACATTGTCACTGAGAAATTAAAGAAGCAAGCTGATAGACATGCTGTCCTATTTTCTGAGTAGATGCTTCCCGGTTAAACAGAAGTTTTGGTATACTCTGCATCGTCATTCTTGTCACGATCCTATCTGACTCTGTAAATAATCTCTTTTTGTGCTCTTGCTCGTGTTAGGAGGTGAGCAATTCAAACTCTCCTGTGCAGTCACGCAGAACCCAAAGCTGTTTCTAGAGCAAAGAGCTGGGCCACATAAAAGTGCACATATGTGATACGTGTGCTGGCTGTCCCTGGAAGAGATGCTGGCGGGGGAGCTGCACGGGCACTGTGAGGAGAAGCAGGCTGGTTCCAGCTGGCTCCAGCAGACTCATCTCAGGAGATAACTGGGCCAAATGTGGAGTGCCCCTGTGAAAACATATTTAAGAAAGGGAAAAAAATCTGGAAGAGCAGAGGAGTGAGGGGGCAAAAGTGGGAATCAGCAGTGTAAGTACCAGGGAGAGAGCAGGATGAAGGGGAGGAGGTGCTCCAAGTGGAACAGGTGCTGCCTGGCAGCCCACAGAGAGGCAGAAATTCACTCTGCAGCCTTTGTTAAGGACACACACTGGAGCAGTTCCCAGAGGCCTGCAGGAGCACAGGAAGGACTGGCAGAGTCACAGTTACTTAGTGACCATAACTCCCATTCCTCAACCCCCTACACCATGTGGGGTGGGGATGTTAGGGGAGTCAGGAGTGAAGTTGAAGCTGAGAAAGGGGAAGCTGTAGTTTTAATTTTTGCCTCAGTTTCTCACTACCAAAATCTCTTTTAATTGTCAATACATTAAATTAATTTTCTCTAAGCAAAGTCCATTTTGCCCATGACAGTAACCATTCAGTAACCTCCCTGGCTTTATCTCAGGCAATAACCATTTTTCATCCACTGTCCTCACTGTCTCATTGAGGAGAAGCAGTGGGTGAACACTGTGGTGGGACTGTGGCCCTTAGCCAAAGTTAACCCACCACTACCATAAGTGTAGCTCCTTGCTTCTAAACCTTGTTCGTGACTATTGTGGCCAGATTGTGGGCCTTGCAAAAGGAAAATAACTCTTATACAGTGCAGCTCCTTTTATACCCTCACTGGGCTGGCCCTGTCACCAACCCCTGGTGGCACGGTCCCTTCCCATGCTCTGCCTGCTATGACAGAGCTGCTATCAGAGCAGGGGGAGCGTGGTGCCAGCCCAGCCCTCTGCTTCCCAAGAAAAGGTTTTGTTGTTCTTCAGATTTGCTTGAATGCAGAGGAACAGATGATAACTCAGGCATATGAGGACAGTGGCCAACATGGACAGCCTCGCTGTCACCTCTGTCTGTGTTGGGACAGCTTGACATCCAGGGCTGTGGCCACATCTCAGACCCTCACACCCCACCTCCCCTGGGCCTCGCTGTCAGGGCTGGGGCAGAGGGAGGTGGAGCCCAGCATGAGGGTGCAGACAAACAAATGTGGTGTCTAAACACTGGGGAGCTGTTCAAGTGTTTGACATACTGACCCAGTGCCTCTCTGGCTGTCTGAAAGCCCAGTATCCTGTGATCTTAATATTTTCTAATACCCTCTCGTGTAGTTTGTAAAAGGACACATGAACACTCTCTCAGAATATTAATCAATGTGAAGTTATGTTGGAGAAATTGTTTCCAGGCTTTTAACGAGAATTAAGTATATGTTTAACAAGTAGTCCAATACTTCTAAATGAGAAATTAAGAAAATCCCAATTGCAACCAGGTGAAATTCACGTGGTAATCCACTTGAAATAGGAATCTGCAAGCAGAATGCATTCAAACTTTCCTAATTATTTGTTATTTTTATTAATGTGGCTTAAGCTTGGAGTTCTTGGATGAAAAAGCATTCTAAAAAATATTCAACATTCTAATATTCTTATTAAACTTTTAATGAAAATTCATACTCTTATCCTACAATGTTATAAAAATCTCTCTGAGTGGTGCAATACACATAAATAATTTTTAAAATCTGTTCTAGAAATATAGATTAATTACACAAATTCACAACTACCATTCACATTGTTTAGTTACAGAAATTTAAGGCTGGGGAGTCATGATCAGTGCAACACCGTACAATCACTAGTCTTGGCTCTATGACTCTCTGCTTTTACCAATCTGCTGGCTCACACTGTGACTATCTGCCTTGTAACCTGATTTCAGCTGCATTATTTGTGTTAGGGGAAGGGAAATGAAGTTCTATATCACTGAGACTCATCTCACTGTGAAAATGCAACACCAGCAGTGTGCACTGTCTTCTGAGAAATGTTCTCAGTCCCACAATTTCAATGTAACTTTAAAGTTCTTATAGGGCAAACAGAATACAGTAGTGTTCTGGGTCAATTTTGGAAGACTCCAAGGTTTTCTGTTACCTTTAATAGGGTGTTAAGTGCTGGCTAAAATGTTTGCCTATCATTAACACAACTACTGCAGAAAGACCTTGACAAATTAGTGATGGGCAGTTACCAATCGTATGAATTTTAACAAGGGACAGTGCCAGAATCTGCACCTGGGATGGGGCAACCCCTGGATGTGTGTATAGACCAGGGAAGGAGATGCTGGAAAGCAGCGCCTGAAAGGGACCTGGGGGTCCTGGTCGATGAGAAGTTGAACATGAGCCAGCAGTGCCCTGGCAGCCAGGAGGGCCAAGCGTGTCCTGGGGTGCATCAGGCACAGCATCGCCAGCCGTGCAGGGGAGGGGATTGTCCCGCTCTGCTCTGCACTGGGGCGGCCTCACCTCGAGTGCCGGGGGCAGTTTGGGGTGCCACAACATAAAAAAGACGTTGAGCTGCTAGAGAACATCCAAAGGAGGGCCACAAAGATGGTGAGGGGCCTTGAGGGGAAGTTTTACGAGGAGTGGCTGAGGGCACTTGGTCTGTTCAGCCTGGAGTAGAGGAGACTGAGGGGAGACCTCATTGCAGTCTCCAACTTCCTCATGAGGGGAAGAGGAGGGGCAGGCACAGATCTCTTCTCTCTGGTGACCAGTGACAGGACTCAAGGAAACTCAGCATGAAGCTGAGCCACGGTAGGTTTAGGTTGGATATCACGGAAATGTTCTTCACCCAGAGTGTGGCTGGGCGCTGGAACAAGCTCCCCAGAGAAGTGGTCACAACATCACGCCTAACAGAGTTCAAGAAACGTTGGAGCAACACTCCCAAACGTGGTGTGACTCTTGGGGATGTACTGTGCAGGGCTGAGAGTTGGACTAGATGATCCTGATAAATCCATTCATAACTCAGCTTACTCTATTATTCTACTGAAAGTATCATTATATCTCAGCTTTTACTAGCATTATTTATAGGAAAATTAATTTTTTTTTGTTTTAGTAACAAGACAACCAGTAATTTAATTTGGAAAAAAAATTAATAAATATTTCTGAAATTATTTAAGTGTTTGCATCTGCAGTGTGTTTCCCTCATTGTATTGGAAATAGAGAAGAGGTATAGAACATTTGAGATTTCCAGTTTCTAGACTGTCACTGAAATTTAAATTAAGATGGCATCAGTAGGCCATCTGTCATGGCTTCTTATGTATAATGTGTGACACCCCATTGCATTTTATTTAATTACCCCTTTATTAAGCATAATAAATTATGATTTATTTGTGTCTTGTCTTTTAGTAAGTGCTTTGGTCTCTTTGGAATAGGCCTTTTATTTCAATTACTCTTCTACAGACCAAAATATCTATCTGAGAAGCAGTTTAATCAATTTAACTAAAACTGATGAACACTCTTTCATTATTACGTTGCTTTTGAGTCTCCAGATAGTCTCTACTACTAATCCATACTCCATCTGAAATTCAGACAAATAACTAAGTGCATCTGTCCATCTCTTAGGAAAATTATATTCACACACTGAACTTTTCCTGTTACTTTTGTCTTTACAGCAGACAGAAATAAAACTTGTTCTGCTCATTCCTCATTACAGAAGTACTCATTTAGACACTACTACAAAGAATTCCAGCCTTTACACCTAGAGAGCACTTTTTTCCTTGAGAATTCATCACAACCTTTCAATATTATTGATGCAAATAGTACAGATAGAAAGAACACCTGTACTGCTAGTGACACCATTGCATCTTTCCCTTTTCTAGCAATCCTAGAATGCAAAAAAGCATCTTACCTACAGAGTTGTTCCTGGGGAGGAGATAAAATAACTGATGTACATGAATACTCGCTAATCATATATCTATTAATCTGCATGGGATAACAACTAAATTTAAAGTCATGATTTTAGGTTTGCATTAATTCATTAATTCAGGTTTTTACTGAACTACAGCTTGATGAGTGCACTGATTATTTATGCCCATATTCATTAGTATTCTTTCTTGTGCAGTGTGAGAAGCAGGCAACTGAATTATAACATAATACATACAACATATTTATACCCACATTTTCCTTGCTTAAAATAGTTTTGCCAGATGATTTCTTTGCCTCTGCACCAGCCTCAGATATAGTGTTCAAATCTTAATAGTGGAGTTGCTTTGACTTCTGTAATATAAACACATAACAGAAAATTTCTTATTGTGCTTTTAGAAAATAATGCAGGTATTTGTCCCAGAAGAGAGACTTCTGCAAAGCAGCCCAGCTCAATATACTCAAGCCTGGCATGAGTTGTTCAGCCTGGAGAAAAAAAAACTCTGAGGAGTCCTTAGGTGGCCTTTGAGTGCTTAAAGGGGGCTATAAGAAAGATCATACAACCATAGAATGGTTACTGTTGGAAGAGATCTTAAACACCATCTAATTCCAGCCCACCTGCTATGGACAGGGACACCGGCCATTAGACAAGGTTACTCAGAGTCCCATGCGCCCTGGGCTTAAACACCTCCACAGCTTTTCTGGGCAGCCTGTTCCAGTGCCTCACCACCCTCACAGTAAACAATTTATTCCTAGGATCTAATAGAAACCTACCCTCCTTCAGCTTAAGTCCATTCTGCCTTGTCCTATCACTACATGCCCTTGTGAAAAATCTCCTCTCCAGCTCTCTTCATGTGCTGGAAGGTGCTAGAAGCTCTCCCCAGAGCCTTCCCTTCTCCAGGCTGAAGAGCCTCAACTCTCTGTCTGTCTTCATGGGATTGGGGCTCAACAATAGGTTGATAGGATCAACATAGTGACCCTCATCTGGACTCACTCCAGCAGGTCAATGTCTCTCTTGTGCTGGGTCTGTTGTGATAGGACAAGAGGTAGTGGTTTAAAACTATAAGATGGTCCATTTAGATTAGAAGTAAGGAAGAAGATTTTTATGATGATGGTGGTCAAATACTGGTACATATTGCCCAGAGAGGTGGCAGATGCCCTATCCCTGGAAACACTCAAAGTCAGGTTGGACTGGGCTCTGAGCAATCAGATCTGGTTGAAAATGTGGGATGTTGGACTAGATGAGCTTTACGGGTCTTTTTGAACCCAAACAATTTTACTGTTCTGTGCATAATGTAAATATGCAGAAGAGGAATCTGCCTGCCTTTACACAGTCCTGCAAAAAGGGATAGAAAGCATGCAAATGGTCAAAAGGGTAGACTGCTCATTGCTCTCACTTTGATTTGTTATCTTTACAAATTTACAGGCTAATTATTTGAATCTATTTCTGTCAAAATATACATATTTCAAAATAAAGTTATTTTCAAAGTCCACGTTTGAATAGCAGCATAATAAGACACAAAAAAGGAGAAAAAAAAAAAAGAAATTCATTTAAGAAGTGTATAGTCATTAAAAAGAAAGGATGAGTTGCATAACTCATAACTCAAGGTTTTCATGTGGTCTTTTCACAGTATGATAATAAAAAATTGAGAAAACACAAATGTAACAGAATTTAAGAATACAGAAATTTGCCTCCCAGAAAAAGCTTATATCACTTATGCTTCCTGTGTTTCTCATCCTTTTTGATACCTCAAATCACTTTTGTATCAAGACCTTCATTGCTTTTTCCTTTCCAGCCAAACCTCCTGAATCTATTAGCAGTTAGGCAAAGGTCACAGTTCCCAGACTGTAAACCCATGACAACTGATTGAAGCTGGGGGGTCTTAGTATTTAAATGCATTAAATCATTTTGATATCTGAATTCCCAAACTCCAAAATGGTTAACTGAGTTTTTCCTCAGACTCATCTTGCTCTCTCAGAGCTGGTATTAGTAGGACTCTCATAGGGGGACAAGTATAACAATAGGTTCTATGAATATGTCAGGTAGTCATAAAGCGCTCAGCATGTCATGCTCTCCCCAGTATTCCTTGGAGGAGTTTTATGTTGTGAACATATGAAACCATAAAAATAACAGAGAAAGCCCTGCTCCCATCCCAAGTTTTGCTGTAACTAGTAGGTCAATGTAACTATGCTCTCTCACCTAAATCCACAGTCTAGTACTCTAAAATTTGTAAGCATTATGAAACTAAGTGACTCAGGAGCTTTAAGCAAGCCTAAGTGGATTTAATTCCACAGTTTTCTATTGCATAGTGAGCATTTTAGTTTTTCCAACTTACACGGTCAGGAATGCTATACTTGCACCCTTTTACTTTCCTGAATGTCACACTTCACTCTGCGCATTATGAATTTATTGGAGTCATATATATAGTCTATGGATCTATCCAGCTTTTCTTTTGCAGAAATGTAAATTCATGTAAAGATATAGATAAGTGCCAAAATTAAAAAAGACAGTGAAGGAAAATGAAATACCATATCTTGATATGTGTCACTTGATATTAACCACCAGTTGCTGGCATTAATTTAACTAGTTATTTTTCTTAGCAACTCTAGCGTTTTGTGATGTGAGCCGCTGCAACCGGAAGGATTGTTGTTTACTTTACTCTCTACAAGTGGGGTTAATTCCAGTTCTCTTGAGCTGTTTGTTAGAATTTAGGCCAAAATATATCTGATGAGAAAGCCATTTTAATGTACAGCTGTAGAATAAGTCATACTACTTTATCAGGTTATCTTAGTAATATTTATTCCTTTTTTTTTTTTTTTTTGTTAGC